>CM062604.1:4038111-4485611 GCA_031470985.1 Agastache rugosa | reverse complement strand
GTCATTCAGCTCAGACATCAAGGTCAACCAAAAAGACACAGCTGAGGATCTCAACTGGTTATAAAGCTGAAAATCAACCGAGCTTCACAACAAGATTCCAGCAGACGAGATATCAAGCTAGATATCAAGCTGACAGACTCCAGCTATGAATTGGACCTCATCAAAATGGAGTCAACAAGGTCCAAAGAAGAAAGGACCATTTCAAGGACCAATCTGAAGTATCACTCACAAAAGATAAGGACAAATCTGGGTTATCAATGGAACCCTCAACAACAAAGTCGGACCCAATCACAACTGGGTGTCGAAGGAGTGATAACAGGTCAAAGAGGGACATGCGCGTTTTGAGGAGTCATCAAGTTTACTGTGAAAGAAAGACAGCTGGTGATCAAAGCTCATTACTTACCTCAAAGCTCTTCAAAGAATATGTCAAGCGTACTGGTCCCAGGTAACCTTTGGTGATATCTCGAAAGGATACGTCAAAGGATTTAGCTCATTTGAGACAAATAATAATAATATCAAATGTCTCTTATGTTGATGGACTTTAGCATAATCTTTTGTCCATCAGCCAATTGTTGTGATTACGGTTTTCCTGGTGAGTTCAATGCGCAGGAATGCA
This sequence comes from Agastache rugosa, assembly GCA_031470985.1. NCBI lineage: Eukaryota > Viridiplantae > Streptophyta > Magnoliopsida > Lamiales > Lamiaceae > Agastache > Agastache rugosa. The sequence continues at coordinate 4,484,995 of CM062604.1, read as the reverse complement.
ATGCAAAGAACAGGAAATCGAAGATTCTACCCCACAAAGCAACAATGAACTCAGCTAATCATGGAGCAGCTGACCTCATCAAAGAATTGAGCCAGTGATGAGAAAATTCACTCAAGTGAAGTAGGAAGTAGCTGAGAAAAGAAAGCCACATACTATCAAATTCAGGGGGAACTCCACCGAGCTGGAAATCGACACAGCTGTGATATCAGCTGAGGGCAAAGTCAATCCAGCAGAATATTCAAGTGGAGAATCAAGAGAGAAATCCAGCTGAACTATCAAATGTCATCCTCTGGATATCAAACAAAGCTAGATCAAACATGGATCGCAGAATCCAGAAGAGGAATCAAGCTGAGGGGGAACTCAGTTCAGCAGATTCACCATCAATTGGTATCAACAATTGATCTCATCCCAGTCCAGCAAGATCTTCAAGAAGAACATCCAGCAGGAAATACTCAGCTGGATCACCGTGTGTCATCAAGAAGGAATCGGACACAGCTGGACTAACTCAGCAGGAACCCCAAGGATTTCAAAATGAATTTATCAAGTCAGGGGGAATCAAACCCAGCTGATAAAACCCAATTGGTTTATCCAATTGAGGGGGAACCTCGCAAACGGTGTCTTTCAGCAGAGAAAGAAAGACAAGATGACTCAATCCAAACTGAGTCATACAACCATCAATTGGTATCAGCCGAAAAAGGAAGAGCCAAAATGCATCGATTGGTTTTAACTCCAAGCTGACTGGAGTTACCTCAAACGGGAAGAAATTATTGCCAGAACGCCGCCGTCAGACCTCGACTCCCCGCCCTCCTAATATCTTTTTGATGAACCAAAAAGGGGGAAAGAGTGAAAGAATAGGACAGAAAAATAGAAATAAAAAGGGGGAAAGGATTGAACAGAAAAGGAATCTAAAATAGGCAAATGGCGAGCTGGAAAGACAACTGGAGAAAGAGTGGAAAGACAACTGGAGAAAGAGTGCAAACTCTCGTCAAGGCATGTGGAGCAGCCAGGAAGAGTTTAGTTAGGATTTTTGTTTTGTGTTTTTCTGTAAAAGTTTGTAAAGGTTTTGGCATCATCAAAAAGGGGGAAATTGTTGGGAAAATTAATAGAGTTTTGATTGGATACCAAAACCCAGCTGACCCCAACCGAGTAGATGAATGTACAAACTTTGTGTTGTTTCCAGCTCACCTGTTTGAGCTTATAGAGTTTCTTAGTTTACAGGTAGATTCGCTGAAGACAGCAGAAGACACAGCTAAGCAGACAGCTTAAAGAACTCAGCAGAAGCGAGACTCGGCGGAAGCGGACCAAGCAGAGTCAAAGACCCAGCAGTATCAAGACCCAGCTCAGTGACGGAAACCCAGCTCAGTGTCGAAGACCCAGCTCAGTGTAAAAGACCCAGCTTAGTGTCGATGACACAGCTCAGGTCTGAGACACAGCTCAGGTTAATGACACAGCTCAGGTTGAAGACACAGCTCAGGTTGATGATACAGCACAGGTCTAAGACACAGCTCAGAGTCGAGACGCAGCAGAGTCCAAAACGCTGAAGACACAGCAGAGACGCTTAGCAGCTCGAAGACGAAGACCTTCTCCAAGACAAGATCCCGATGTCAGAAGATCTTGTCTGACGCAGTCAAATCAGAGAAGGAATAGCTTCTGCAGATACAGACCTACTTCGTAGGTCCAGAAGTCAACAAGAGTAGGTAAGATTCAAACGGCTCTCTTCCAAAGGCTAATTTGAATCTTCACCTATATATATCTCTCCTCCACCATTGCTGGTGAGGGGGCTGACAAGACGACTGAAGAAATAGAAGAAAACAGAAAAATGAACAACGATCTTCAAAGCCAAATCTTTCAAGAACACCCAGCCAGTCAGCTGTGTTCTTAGTTGTTCACATACTCAGTCATAGGCAGAATAGATCAGAATAAATATCTTAAGCCTAGTTTGAACGAGTTCATCATACTCCTTGTTCTTCATTGTAAGAACTCGTTCATAGTTGGAAAACCATGCCCAAACCCAAACCCAGAAAGGTTAGGTAAAGGTACGCTTGCTCGAAGCGTGTAATTCGAGTGGTTAGGTTCTTCAGTACCCGTAAACTGAAGGTGGAGGCTTGACAGTGCCCGCAAACTGTTGGAACACAGCTCGGGTAAGAGTTGTGAAGTTGCTTGGTACTTGGAAACCAAGTGGTAGTGAATTACCAGTGAATCTGGTCGTGGACGTAGGAGGGGTTACTCCGAACCACGTTAAAATGCTCTGTTATTTATCGCTTTGTTTTATGCATGTTACTAACCTTCATGAGCATACATTTCAATCTGCATAAACTGACTAACTGAAAAGTGAAGCAGAGCTTTGCAATATATTTGAAGCAACAGACGGACTTTCCAAATCCACCACATTCCGCACACACACACACAGCCAGCTGTGTCGATCAAGCTGCCATCCAGCTGGATCGAACACAGCCAGCTCTCTGAAAAGAGTTTTAACTTGGAAAAGTTTTTAAACATTGGTGTATTCACCCCCCCCCCCTCTACACCAAGGTATCCGTCTTGGGACCAACAAAAACCCTAACCCTAAGTTACATGATTTTCGAAATTCTTGAGAAATTGTCAAGTTTTGATTCATGCATTGTATGATGTTTTGATCTTTATGGATTATTCTTATTTTATGCTTAGAAGATTGAATATGTAATTAAATTAAACATGAGAAAACCCAAACCCTAGTTTTGAGAATTTTCGAAAATATGAAGAAATGGTTAAATGTTTATCTATGATTTAAATGCTTGTTTTGATGTTATAAATGAGTTTAGATAAATATTCTAAGTATGTTTCATGTTGGAAGTAAGCATGAATTCTCAACCTATCTCATTTTATTATTTAATATCGAAAATTAGGGTTTTAATTAAGGTTTTGAAGATTTGATGAAGAAAGATATAATTGATGGATAATTTGATGTTATATGATGTTAATGGTAATTGTTGAATCAAGAGTTAGTGAATTAAAAGCATAATTAACCCTAGAAACCCTAGAAAGTGAAATTAGGGTTCTTAAATTAGGGTTTATTAGTTTAGTAGTTAATTGAATGAAATTGATGGAATAATTAAGTTTATAATGTTTAATTAAATATATTTGAAATTAAAATGAAGAGAAAATAATTCTAGAAATCATAAAGTTGAAATAACCGAAAATTAAATAAATAAAATAAATAATTAATTGATTTTTAATTAATAAACTAATTATATTTATGAACTTCTTAATAAAAATTAAGTGTTATATGATTTTCTGGAAATTTAATTCAAAGTAATAAAGATTTTCTATTTCTGGTTGATTTTCCCGATTTGGGAGTTTATATGCTTAATAGAGTTAATGTGTGTAATGAATGTGTAAAAATGGGTGTTTAAATAAATGTATAGAATTAAATTGAGAATTTTCTGAATCTGTTAGATGGATTAAAATCGACTTAGTCGATTTCTGTGAATAGCAAATGATGTATGTTGATATTAAGTGATAAGTGTGAATTATTTGAATGTTTGATGATTAGCGATGAGTTAAGATAGAATAAGAGCGTTTAAGAAATTAAGATAGAAATTCTCGCGTTTCGTCGAGTTTTCGGCGTAGAAATTCGAATCGAATTACGTTAAGATTTTCGAAGTTCGATAGAAGTTACTCGTTCTAAAGTAGCTATTCCATTTCGATTTAAAGGAGCAAGTGGCAGTGGGAGATGAAGTAAGAGTTGATCGAGCGTAAAAGTTTAAAAGTTAGAGCTTAAATCTACCAGGTGGGCTTTCTTAACTGAAAAACGTGAAAAGCATGATATTATATAATTTTTCAAAGCTTTGATACTTGCCAAATTGTTTTAAAATGTTTAAGTATGTTACCATCTACTTAAGAAGGACGAATCCGGTCCCGCGCAAGGTGGGATTTGTGTACACATATGTGATCGTGCGCATTTCTTTGATAGGCCGGTTATACGTAATCGTGAGCCTTTCCTTGATATGCCGGTTACAAGTGATTGAGAAAGAGGCCACTTTCTCATCACTATCATTTATTGTAGATATGGTTCATACTGATAAATATGTCTGCAGACAAATAATTTACAAGAAAAGAAAATGTCTTAACATTGTACAAGTTGTTTTTCAGAAAATCCTTGTGCTATGTTTTCCGACAAGTTTTTCAAAATATAGCAAGTTTCAAATGTTTTCGGCTTGTGTTCACTGAGTACGAAGTACTCAGCCCTGCATGTTATTTCTAAAATGTGTAGGTTAGCAGGAATGCAGATGATAAGGGCTGGATGGACGTTTGTTGTTGTTGTTATGAATGTTTTTGAAAAGAAAGTCATGTTTAAGAGTTATTATGATGAACTTAGACCTGGGATATATGTCTTCATACATATATTCTCATGTTTTCCGCTGCAAGAAAATGAAGTTTGATGTTGTATAATGTTGTTATAACGTTTGAATTCTAAAGTCGAACTCTTTTGTCAAGTTCTTTTGAAACTGAACTAGTGAATCATATGTATATAAGTTGTTAGTTGTGTTGAGACGCTTTGTCGAACTTGAAATAGTTTTCTTTATCTTCTTTTCTTGATCCTCAAGTCAGCCTGTTATATTCTTGGTCATTGTCAATTATTTGGTTGATCAGGTCTTTTGTTATTGAAATCAGTCGATCGTCTCGTTGATTTTGGGCCATGCATATCTTAATTATTCAAAGTTGATGTATTGTTGAGTATAAGTTGTTCTTTGTTGTTCTTGATCAATAGCTGGGTCGCTATTAAATTTCCTTTGTTAATCATAAATTGTGTACGTCGTGGAACCTACCGACCTTGATATCTAATCTCGGAGGTCGGGCTGCGACAGAATAATTATCTAAGATCAAATAATCCATCTAATTAATCATCTAACCTCACAATTAAAAACCCTTAATTTTCCCTAGTTTTCGAAAATTAATAAGATTAGGGTTAGGGTTTGAATTAAACATGAATTAATGATCTATCATGCATCCTAAGCATGAATTATACATCATAATTTAAAATCAAGATCATCTAACATGTTTTGGCATAATTTTCGAAAATTATAAAATAATTAAAAGAATGATTTGAGTTTGAATTTTAAGCTACAACTTGAACTAAACATTTATCTTACCTTGATTAATGATTTAGAATGGATTAACACTTGAATTTGAGCTCAAAGATTGAAGAAAAATGGAAGAAAGGTGTGTGCTGTTTTGCTGCTGGAAAACGGCGAGAGATGGTGAAGGAAGAAGGCATAACACACACACTTAAATACTAATCAAAGTCAACAAGTTGATGTCATGTATATTAGGTCATTGCTTATGCAATAATTAGGATTATTTAATTAGTTAAATGCTTAGTTTAATCAATTAATTACTAACTTGCTAATCATAACTTCATTCTCTAATTTCTTGATCAAGAAAATTAATTAGGGCATCTCTAACCCTAATGAAAATTCTCGGAAGAAAATACTGAAAAACAAATCATTTATGAAATAAATAAGATTATTATTTTTAATAATTAATTGCTAATAAAATAAATTAAGAAAATTAAATTCATAATTTTCTCAATTAAAAATCATGCATAAATGCACAATTCAATAAACATAATTTCTAATTCGTTTCGGTTAACCCGAGACGAAACAAACATAATTAAATTCCACTTTTTCGGCACAAATTTGGATTGCCGAATAAAATTATTAAAAAGAGAATTTTTCTTAATCTTCATTATCTTAATTTAATTAAAGAAATACTAGGTTAAATTATTCATGAAAACGGGGTATTACACCAGATCCACTTGTTGCCCAAATAGTGCTCTCACAGACACCAAAACAATACAAAAAGACATACAAAGACTCGATCTAGACTACATAAACACACAAAAAATGAACCCAAGATACGGGTTCTTCATATTATTTTCGAATTTAATTATTGTGATTATTAGAATAAAAGTTTTTAATATACTTATTTCGACGAAACTTACAAAATGATTGGAAATTAAATCAAATTTTTTAATTGTGATCATCACCACTCTGATTATATTAATCTTAATTAATTTATGCATGTAATTGTCAAAAAATTAAAATAAAATAAAATGCATGTACAAGCTCATTCATTTTTATTTTATTTTTTTATAATAATGGTTAAAATTATCAAGTAAATATTTGTTCAAAAAATGTTACTAGTATTTATCAAACGACTATTATTTGAATTAGATCCACTGACTTTATCCTTCTCCCTCGAAACCCTAAACCGTACTCTCTCCCCTTTCTCTCTCTTTTCTTTTCACATTAACTCACCCGACACAACATCTTTCTTCTCGGCGGCAATTACAGTCTAATTCCCAAGGTAACAGATTAAGCAGCCTACACTACCCTACCGGTTTTTCGTTTAATTTATCTATTCCGTTTCATAATCTTGCAATAAATTATTTATTTAGTCATGATTTTAACTGCTTCCTTTATTTTATTTTAGAAGATGGTCAACAGGAGGTGGACACTTGTGCGAGCACAAGCTGCTTCATTTTTAGAGTGCTCTGGTATCGAGTGCACGATACGTTCTGTATTGGACTCTGAAGAAAACCGTCTAAATCAACTTCAAGCTCGATGAGTGGCATCCATTAGTAAAGAGCCTCACTATTTTCATAAGGCTCTGATGGCAACCAACGCCTTCAGATTTGTGAAATACACTTACAAATATGGTAACAGCAGAGCACACTTACTGTTCATTACGGCCAAAGAATCAACCTGGTTCTATAGAGAGTGGCGGAGTTGACTCTTCGGCTCGGCCAACTTCAAAAATCCTCGACATGCCGAAAATACATTGAGAATGATGTGTCGTTAGTACTCGGAGCTTCACGGTGAACGAGTTGCTATTCTAGACAAACTATGTGCGTTGGCACATAAAAAATAATTATTACTATTTGTGTATTTTATTTTAGTTTTGATCCTATTTATTATATTTAGCACTTTGTGGAACAATAGTTGAATTTTTTTTTTAAATTTCACACGAATAAACTCTATTACTTAATGCTAGATTTTTTATTTTATTTTTGTTTCCAACACAATTTTAAATGAGGTCAAGCATCCTTTGCTATTTATACATAGAGGACTACATAAATCAATGATTAAGATATTTCGAACACATATTTGATCCAATAAAACAAAGCAGAAGTGAATAAAATAAGTCGTTCTCATCATGGCAGCGGCCATGCACACTATTTATAGGCGTAGATGTGCTAAGGTTTGGGCCCCTGGTCCTTTGCATGGTAGGTTCCATGAGCTACCTTGGAGTGCAAGTAATTACTTGATAAACTCGACCCCAACATGGTATGTCACGTCGATCTTCAAGATCGATTCCTTCCGGATCCTCTACCTAATCGGATAAGGAATAAAATTTAGGTTAGATCTTATTATCATTATCCTCATAGGTTTTGGAGAGACACACGCCTGTTGCCTCCTTCATCTTGCCTTCTATGTCAGCACGTCTTCTGTTCTGCTTCCTGCCCAAAATGATAGACAAGGCCAACACTGCATCTGGTATGGAGATTGAGCCAGCGAATCCAATCAACAGCTACGCGTCTGATGTCATCATACTTGCCTAAGATGGAGGTCCATCGGTTGCTCATTGCCTCGTATCGATGCTTGTACCATTTCAGCAGTGTTTAGCCCCGTCTTGCCTGTAATGCTCCTACCTTGTCCAGATCCACCTGTTGCGCAAATAGTGCAATCATAGACACCAAAACAATACAAAAAGACATACAAAGACTTGATCTAGACTACATAAACACACAAAAATGAACACAAAATACGGGTTCATCATATTATTTTCAAATTTAATTATTGTGATTATTAGAATAAAATTTTTTAATATACTTATTTTGACTAAACTTACAAAATGATTGGAAATTAAATCGAATTTTTTTATTGTGATCATCACCACTCTGATTATATTAATTTTAATTAATTTATGCATGTTATTGTCTAAAAAATAAAATATAAATAAAATAAAATGCATGTACAAGCTCATTCATTTTTATTTTATTTTTTGTAATAATGGTTGAAATTATCGAGTAAATATTTGTTCAAAAAATGTTACTAGTATTTATCAAACGGCTACTATTTGAATTAGAGCCACTGACTTTATCCTTCTCCCTCTAAATCCTAAACCGTACTCTCTCCCCCTTTCTCTCTCACTTCTTTTCACATTAACTCACCCGACACAGCATCTTTCTTCTCGGCGGCAATTACAGTCTCATTCCCAAGTTAGAGAACAGATTAAGCAGCCTACACTACCCTACCGGTTTTTCGTTTTATTTATCTATTTTGTTATCTTGCAATTAATTATTTATTTAGTCAGGATTTTAACTGTTTCCTAATTTGTTTCCTTTATTTTATTTTAGAAGATGGTCAACAGAAGGTGGACACCTGTGCGGGCACAGGCTGCTTCATTTTGAGAGTGCTCTGGTATCGAGTGCACGACACGTTCTATATTGGACTCTGAACAAAACCGTCTAAATCAACTTCAAGATCGATGAGTGGCATCCATTAGTAAAAAGGCTCACTATTTTCATAAGGCTCTGATGGCAACCAACGCCTTCAGATTTGTGAAATACACTTACAAATATGATAACAGCAGAGCACTTACTGCTCATTACAGCCAAAGAATCAACCTGGTCAAACAGAGAGTGGCGGAGTTGACTCTGCGACTTGGCCAACTTCAAAAATCGTCGACATGCCAAAAATACGTTGAGGATGATGTGTCGTTAGTACTCGGAGCTTCACGATGATCGAGTTGCTATTCTAGACAAACTATGTGCGTTGGCACATAAAAAATAATTAATAGTATTTGTGTATTTTATATTAGTTTTGATCCTATTTATTATATGTAGCACTTTTTGAATCAATTGTTGATTTTTTTTAAAATTTCACATGAATGAACTCTATTACTTAATGCTTGATTTTTTTTTGTTTCCAACACGATTTTAAATGAGGTCAAGCATCCTTTCCTATTTATACTTAAGGGACTACTTAAATCAATGATTAACATATTTCATACACATATTTGATCCAATAAAACAAAGCAAAAGTGCATAAAATAAGTTGTTCCCATCATGGTTGCGGCCATGCACCCTATTTATAGGCGTAGATGTACTAAGGTTTGGGCCCCCGATACTTTGCATGGAAGGTTCCATGAGCTACCTTGGAGTGCAAGTAATTACTTGATAAGCACGACCCCAACAACGTATGTCACGTCGATCTTCAAGATCCCTCCCGGATTTTCTACCTAATCGGATTAGGAAAGAATTTAGGTTAGATCATCTTATCCTTATCCTCATAGGTTTTGGAGAGAGACACGGCTATTGCCCCCAGCATCTTGCCTTCTATGTTAGCACATCTTCTGCTCTTTTTCCTGCCTAAAATGATAGACAAGGCCAACACTGCATTTGGTATGGAGATTGAGCCTGCGAATCCACTCAACAACTACGCGTCTAAAGTCATCATACTTTTCCAAGCTGGAGGTCCATCGGTTACTTATTGCCTCGTATCGATGCTTGTACCTTTTGAGCAGTGTTTAGCCCTGTCTTGCCCTCTAATGCTCCTGCCCTGTCCAGATCCACCTGTTGACAAAACATTGCCCTCCCAGACACCAAAACAATACAAAAATTCATACAATGACTCGATCTAGACTATCTAAACACAGACAAAATGAACACAAAATATGGGTTCATCATATTATTTTCGAATTTAAATTTTGTGATTATTAGAATAAAAGTTTTTAATATGCTTATTTTGACAAAACTTACAAAATGATTGGAAATTAAATTGAATATTTTTTATTGTGATCATCACCACTCTGATTATATTAATCTTAATTAATTTATGCATGTTATTCTCAAATTAAATAAAATTAAATAAAATTAAATAAAATGCATGTACAAGCCATTCATTTTTATTTTATTTTTTGTAATAATGGTTGAAATAGTAGAGTAAATCTTTGTTCAAAAAATGTTACTAGTATTTATCAAACGACTACTATTTGAATTAGAGCCACTGACTTTACCCTTCTCACTGTAAATCCTAAACCGTACTCTCTTCCCCTTTCTCTCTCTCTTCTTTTCGCATTAACTCACCCGACACATCATCTTTTTTCTCGGCGGTAATTACAGTCTCTTTTCCAAGGCAGGGATCAGATTAAGCAGCCATACACTACCCTACCGATTTTTCGTTTTGTTTATCTATGATGTTTCGTAATCTTGCAATAAATTATTTATTTAGTCATTTTTAATTATTTCCTAATTTGCTTCGTTTATTTTATGTTTGAAGATGGTCAATGGGAGGTGGACTCCTATGCGAGCACAGGCTGCTTTATTTTTAGAGTGCTCTGGTATCGAGTGTACGACACGTTCTGCATTTAACTCTGAACAAAACCGTCTAAATCAACTTCAAGCTCAAAGAGTGGCATCCATTAATAAAGAGGCTCACTATTTTCATAAGGCTCTGATGGCAACCAACGCCTTCAGATTTGTGAAATACACTTACAAATATGATAATAGCAGAGCAGTAACTACTCATTACGGCCAAAGAATCAACCTGGTCCAACAGAGAGTGACGGAGTTGACTCTGCGACTCGGCCAACTTCAAAGATCGTCGACATGCCGAAAATACATGGAGGATGATGTGTCGTTAGTACTCGTAGCTTCATGGTGATCGAGTTGCAATTGTAGACAAACTATGTGCGTTGGCACATATAAAATACTCTCTTCGTCCCTGATAAGTGTAGTACACTTTTCTTTTTCGTCCGTCCACCATAAGTGTGGTCCTTCCTTAAATGGATATGACCGCACTTAAAATTTTTCTTTTACCTTTTAAAAGTAACTAATGCTACAATAAAGTGGGTCTTATTCTCTACTCACTGCACATTCACCTAACATCGTTCTTAAAATCTGTGCTCCTCCCTCCGGACCACACTTATCAGGGACGGAGGGAGTAATTATTAGTATTTGTGTATTTTATTTTAGTAATTTTGATCCTATTTATTATATTTAGCACTTTTTGAATCAATTGTTGATTTTTTTTAAAATTTCACACCAGTGATATCTATTACTTAATGCTTGATTTTTTATATTTTTTGTTTCCAACACAATTTTAAATGAGGTCAAGCATCCTTTCCTATTTATACTTAAAAGACTAATTAAATCAATGATTAAGATATTTTGAACACATATTTGATCCAATAAAACAAAGCATAAGTGCATAAAATAAGTCGTTCCCATCATGGCTACGGCCATGCACCCTATTTATAGGCGTAGATATGCCAAGCTTTGGGCCCCCGATCCTTTGCATGGAAGGTTCCAAGAGTTACCTTGGAGTGCCAGTAATTACTTGATAAGCACGACCCCAACATGGTATGTCACGTCGATCTTTAAGATCCCTCCCGGATCCTCTACCTAATCGGATAATGAAAGAAATTTAGGTTAGATCTTCTTATCCTTATCCTCATTGGTTTTGGTGAGAGACATGCCCGTTGCCCCCAACATCTTGCCTTCTATGTCAGCATGTCTTCTACTCTTCTTCCTGCCCAAAATGATAGACAAGGCCAACACTGCATCTGGTATGGATATTGAGCCGGCGAATCCACTCAACAGCTTCGCATCTGATGTGATCATACTTGCCCAGGCTGGAGGTCCATCGGTTGCTCATTGTCTTGTATCGATGCTTGTACCATTTCAGCAGTGTTTAGCCCTGTCTTGCCCTCTAATGCTTCTTCCCTGTCCAGATCCACCTATTGCCCAAATAGTGCCCTCCCAGATACCAAAAGAATACAAAAAGACATACAAAGACTCGATCTCGACTACCTAAACACACTCAAAATGAACACAAAATATGGGTTCATCATATTATTTTCGAATTTAAATTTTTTGATTATTAGAATAATAGTTTTTAATATACTTATTTTGAAAAAACTTACAAAATGATTGGAAATTAAATTTAATTTTTTTTATTGTGATCATCACCACTCTGATTATATTAATCTTAATTAATTTATGCTTGTTATTCTCAAATAAAATAAAATAAAATAAAATAAAATAAAATAAAATAAAATGCATTTACAAGCCATTCATTTTTATTTTATTTTTTGTAATAATGGTTGAAATTGTAGAGTAAATCATTGTTCAAAAAATGTTACTAGTATTTATCAAACGACTACTATTTGAATTAGAGCCACTGACCTTACCCTTCTCACTCTAAATCCTAAACCATACTCTCTCCCCCTTTCTCTCTCTCTTCTTTTCACATTAACTCACCTGGCACATCATCTTTTTTTTCGGCGGTAATTACAGTCTCTTTTCCAAGGTAGGGATCAGATTAAGCAGCCCTACACTACCCTACCGATTTTTCGTTTTGTTTATCTATGATGTTTCATAATCTTGCAATAAATTATTTATTTAGTCATTTTTAATTATTTCCTAATTTTCTTCGTGTATTTTATGTTTGAAGATGGTCAATGGGAGGTGGACTCCTATGCGAGCACAGGTTGCTTCATTTTTAGAGTGCTCTGGTATCGAGTGTACGTCACGTTCTGCATTTGACTCTGAACAAAACGGTCTAAATCAACTTCAAGCTCAAAGAGTGGCATTCATTAATAAAGAGGCTCACTATTTCCATAAGGCTCTGATGGCAACCAACGCCTTCAGATTTGTGAAATACACTTACAAATATGATAATAGCAGAGCTGTAACTGCTCATTACGGCCAAAGAATCAACCTGGTCCAACAGAGAGTGGCGGAGTTGACTCTGCGACTCGGCCAACTTCAAAGATCATCGACATGCCGAAAATACATGGAGGATGATGTGTCGTTAGTACTCGTAGCTTCACGGTGATCGAGTTGCAATTGTAGACAAACTATGTGCGTTGGCACATAAAAAATACTCTCTTCGTCCCTGATAAGTGTAGTACACTTTCATTTTTCGTCCGTCCCCCATAAGTGTGGTCCTTCCTTAAATGGATATGACCGCACTTAAAATTTTTCTTTTACCTTTTAAAAGTAACTAATGCTACAATAAAATGGGTCTCATTCTCTACTCACTGCACATTTACCTAATATCGTTCTTAAAATCCGTGCTCCTCCCTTCGGACCACACTTATCAGGGACGGAGGGAGTAATTATTAGTATTTGTGTATTTTAGTTTAGTAATTTTGATCCTATTTATTATATTTAGCACTTTTTGAATCAATTGTTGATTTTTGTTTTAAATTTCACACAAATGATCTCTATTACTTAATGCTTGATTTTTTATTTTTTTTGTTTCCAACACAATTTTAAATGAGGTCAAGCATCCTTTCCTATTTATACTTAAAAGACTACTTAAATCAATGATTAAGATATTTCAAACACATATTTGATCCAATAAAACAAAGCATAAGTGCATAAAATAAGTCGTTCCCATCATGGCTACGGCCATGCACCCTATTTATAGGCGTAGATATGCTAAGGTTTGGGCCTCCGATCCTTTGCATGGAAGGTTCCATGAGTTACCTTAGAGTGCCAGTAATTACTTGATAAGCACGACCCCAACATGGTATGTTACGTCGATCTTTAAGATCCCTCCCGGATCCTCTACCTAATCGAATAATGAAAGAAATTTAGGTTGGATCTTCTTATCCTTATCCTCATTGGTTTTGGAGAGAGACATGCCTGTTGCACCCAACATCTTGCCTTCTATGTCAGCAAGTCTTCTCCTCTTCTTCCTGCCCAAAATGATAGACAAGGCCAACACTGCATCTGGTATGGAGATTGAGCCAGCGAATCCACTCAACAGCTTCGCGTCTGATGTGATCATACTTGCCCAGGCTGGAGGTCCATCGGTTGCTCATTATCTTGTATCGATGCTTGTACCATTTCAGCAATGTTTAGCCCTGTCTTGCCCTCTAATGATCATGCCCTGTCCAGATCCACCTGTTGCTCAAATAGTGCCCTCCCAGACACCAAAACAATTCAAAAAGACATACAAAGACTTTATCTAAACTACCTAAACACACACAAAATGAACACAAAATATGGGTTCATCATATTATTTTCGAATTTATTTATTTTGATTATTAGAATAAAAGTTTTTAATATACTTATTTTGACGAAACTTACAAAATGATTTGAAGTTAAATCGAATTTTTTTTATTGTGATCATGACCACTCTGATTATATTAATCTTAATTAATTTATGCGTGTTATTATAAAAAAATAAAATAAAATAAAATGCGTGTACAAGCTCATTCATTTTTGTTTTATTTTTTGTAATAATGGTTGAAATTGTCGAGCAAACATTTGTTCAAAAAATGTTACTAGTATTTATCAAACGACTACTATTTAAATTAGAGCCACAGACTTTACCCTTCTGCCACTAAACCCTAAACCGTACTCTCTCTCCCTTTCTCTCTCTCTTCTTTTTACATTAACTCACCTGACACATCATATTTCTTCTCGGCGGTAATTACAGTCTCTTTTCCAAGGTAGGGATCAGATTAAGCAGCCCTACAATACCCTACCAGTTTTTCGTTTTGTTTATCAATGTTGTTTCATAATCTTGCAATAAATTATTTATTTAGTCATTTTAATTATTTTCTAATTTGCTTCGTTTATTTTATTTTAGAAGATGGTCAATAGGAGGTGTACTCCTGTGGGAGCACAAAATGCTTCATTTTTAGAGTGCTCTGGTATCGAGTGTACGACACGTTCTACATTGGACTCTGAACAAAACCGTCTAAATCAACTTCAAGCTCGAAGAGTGGCATCCATTATTAAAGAGGCTCACTACTTCCATAAGGCTCTGATGGGAACCAACGCCTTCAGATTTGTGAAATACACTTACAAATATGATAACAACATAGCACTAATTGCTTATTACAGCCAAAGAATCAACCTGGTCTTACAAAGAATCACTTTGCGACTCGGCCAACTTCAAAAATCGTCGACATGCCGAAAATACGTTGAGGATGATGTGCTGTTAGTACTCGGAGCTTCACGGTGATCGAGTTGCTATTCTAGAAAAACTATGTGCATTGGCACATAAAAAAGACTCCCTCCGTCCCTAATAAGTGTACTCAACTTTCTTTTTTCGTCCGTCTTCTATAAGTGTGGTCCATCTTTAAATGGATATGACCTCACTTAAAATTTACTTTTTACCATTTAAAAGTAACTAACACTACAATAACGTGGGTCTCATTCTCCACTCACTACACATCTACCTAACATCTTTCTTAAAACCCGTGCCCCTCCATCCGGACCACACTTATCAGGGACGGTGGGAGAAATTATTAGTATTTGTGTATTTTATTTTAGTTTTGATCATATTTATTATATTTAGTACATTTTGAATCAATTGTTAATATTTTTTTTAAATTTCACACGACTGAACTGTATTACTTAATGCTTGATTTTTTATTTTTTTTGGTTTCCAACACAATTTTAAATGAGGTCAAGCATCCTTTCCTATATATACTTTAAAGACTACTTAAATCAATGATTAAGATATTTCGAACACATATTTGATCCAATAAAACAAAGCATAAGTGCATAAAATAAGTCGTTCCCATCATGGCTACGGCCATGCACCCTATTTATAGTCGTAGATATACTAAGGTTTGGGTCCCCGGTCCTTTGCATGGAAGGTTCCATGTGTTCCCATGGAGTGCAAGTAATTACATGATAAGCACGACCCCAACATGTTATGTCACGTAGATCTTCAAGATCCCTCTCGGATTCTCTACCAAATCGAATAAGGAAAGAAATTTAGGTTAGATCTTCTTATCCTTATCCTCATAGGTTTTGGAGAGAGACACGCATGTTGCCCCCAACATCTTGCCTTCTATGTCAGCACGTCTTCTACTTTGCTTCATGCCCAAAATTATTGACAAGGCCAACAGTGCATCTGGTATGGAGATTGAGCCAGCGAATCCACTCAACAACTTCGCGTCTGATGTCATAATACTTGCCCAATCTGGAGGTCCATCGGTTGCTCATTGTCTCGTATCGAGGCTTGTACTATTTCACCTGTTACCCTCTAATTTTCATGCCCTGTCCAGATCCACATGTTGCTCAAATAGTACCCTCCCAGACACCAAAACAATACAAAAAGACATACAAAGACTCGATATAGACTTCCTAAACACACACAAAATATGGGTTCATCATATTATTTTCGAATTTATTTATTGTGATTATTAGAATAAAAGTTTTTAATATACTTATTTTGACGAAATTTACAAGATGATTGGAAGTTAAATCGAATTTTTTTTTTATTGTGATCATCACCACTCTTATTATATTAATCTTAATTAATTTATGCGTGTTATTATCAATAAAATAAAATAAAATGCGTGTACAAGCTCATTCATTTTTTTTTATTTTTGTAATAATGGTTGAAATTGTCGAACAAATATTTTTTCAAAAAATGTTACTAGTATTTATCAAACGGCTACTATTTGAATTAGATCCACTGACTTTACCCTTCTCCCTCTAAACCCTAAACCGTATTCTCTCCTCCTTTCTCTCTCTCTTCTTTTCACATTAACTCACCCGCCACATCATCTTTCTTCTCGGCGGTAATTACAGTCTCTTTCCCAAGGTAGGGAACAGATTAAGCAGCTCTACACTACCCTACTGGATTTTCATTTTGTTTATCAATTCTGTTTCATAACCTTGCAATAAATTATTTATTTAGTCATTTTATATGTTTCCTAATTTGCTTCGTTTATTTTATTTTAGAAGATGGTCAATAGGAGGTGGACTCCTGTGCGAGCACAGACTGCTTCATTTTTAGAGCGCTCTGGTATCGAGTGTACGACACGTTCTACATTGGACTTTGAACAAAACCGTCTAAATCAACTTCAAGCTCGAAGAGTGGCATCCATTATTAAAGAGGCTAACTATTTCCATAAGGCTCTGATGGCAACCAACGCCTTCAGATATGTGAAATACACTTACAAATATGATAACAACAGAGCACTAACTGCTCATTACGGCCAAAGAATCAACGTGGTCCAACAAAGAGTGACGGAGATGACTCTGCGACTCGGCCAACTTCAAAAATCGTCGACATGCCGAAAATACGTTGAGGATAATGTGTTGCTAGTACTCGGAGGATCACGGTGATCGAGTTGCTATTCTAAAAAAACTATGTGCATTGGCACATAAAAAAATATTCCCTCCGTCCTTAATTGATAAGTGTAGTCCACTTTCTTTTTTCGTCCATCCCCTATAAGTGTGGTCCTCCCTTAAATGGATATAACCCCACTTAAAATTTTACCTTTTACCATTTAAAAGTAACTAACACCATAATAACGTGGGTCCCATTCTCCACTCACTACACATTTACCTAACATCCTTCTTAAAACCCGTACCTCTCTCTCCGAACCATATTTATCAAGGACGGAGGGAGTAATTTTTAGTATTTGTGTATTTTATTTTAGTTTTGATCCTATTTATTATATTTAGCACTTATTGAATCAATTATTGATTTTTTTTATATTTCACACGAATGAACTCTATTACATAATGCTTGATTTTTTATGTTTTTTGTTTCCAACACAATTTTAAATGAGGTCAAGCATCCTTTCCTATTTATACTTAAAAGACTACTTAAATCAATGATTAAGATATTTCGAACACATATTTGATCCAATAAAAAAAGCATATGTGCATAAAATAAGTTGTTCCCATCATGGCTACGGCCATGCACCCTATTTATAGGCGTAGATGTGCTAAGGTTTTGGCCCCAAGTCATTTGCATAGAAGGTTCAATGAGTTACCTTGGAGTGCAAGTAATTACTTGATAAGCACGACCCCAACATGGTATGTCACGTCGATCTTCAAGAGCCCTCCCGGATCCTCTACCTAATCGGAGAAGGAAAAAAATTTAGGTTAGATCTTCTTATCCTTATCCTCATAGGTTTCGGAGCGAGACACGCCTGTTGCCCCCAACATCTTGCATTCTATGTCAGCACATCTTCTGCTCTGCTTCCTGCCCAAAATTATAGACAAGACTAACACTATATCTGGTATGGAGATTGAGCCAGCGAATCCACTCAACAGCTTCGCGTCTGCTGTAATCATACATGCCCAAGATGGAGGTCCATCGGTTGCTCATTATCTCGTATCGATGCTTGTACCATTTCCGCAGTGTTTAGCCCTGTTTTGGCCTCTAATGCTCTTGCCCTGTCCAGATCCACCTATTGCCCAAATAGTGCCCTCACAGACACCAAAACAATACTAAAAGCTATACAAAGACTCAATCTAGACTACCGAAACACACACAAAATGAACACAAAATATGGCTTCATCATATTATTTTCGAATTTAATTATTGTGATTATTAGAATAAAAGTTTTTAATATACTTATTTTGACGAAACTTACAAAATGATTGGAGCTTAAATCAAATTTTTTTATTGTGATTATCACCACTATGATTATATTAATCTTAATTAATTTATGCAAGTTATTCTCAAAAAAATAAAATAAAATAAAATAAAATAAAATAAAATGCATGTACAAGCTCATTTATTTTTATTTTATTTTTTGTAATAATGGTTGAAATTGTCGAGTACATATTTGTTCAAAAAATATTACTAGTATTTATCAAATGGCTACTATTTGAATTAGAGTCACTGACTTTACCCTTCTCCCTCTAAACCCTAAACCGTACTCTCTCCCCCTTTCTCTCTCTCTTCTTTTCACATTAACTCACCCGGCACAACATCTTTCTTCTCGGCGGCAATTACAGTCTCTTTCCTAAGGTAGGGAACAAATTAAGCAACCCTAGAATACCCTACCAGTTTTTCATTTTGTTTATCTATGCTGTTTCATAATCTTGCAATAAATTATTTATTTAGTCATTTTAACTGTTTCCTAATTTGCTTCGTTTATTTTATTTTAGAAGATGGTCAATAGGAGGCAGACTCCTATGCGACCACAGAATGCTTCGTTTTTAGAGTGCTCTGGTATAGAGTCTATGGCACGTTCTACATTGGATTCCGAATAAAACCGTCTAAATCAACTTCAAGCTCGAAGAGTGGCATCCATTAATAAAGAGGCTCACTATTTCCATAAGACTCTGATGGCAACCAACGCCTTCAGATTTATGAAATACTCTTACAAATATGAAAATAGCAGAGCACTAACTGCTCATTACGGCCAAAGAATCAACCTTGTCCAACAGAGAGTGGCGGAGTTGACTCTGCGACTCGGCCAACATAAAAAAATCGTCGACATGCCAAAAATACGTTGAGGATGATGTGTCGTTAGTACTCAGAGCTTCACGGTGATCGAGTTGCAATTCTAGACAAACTATGTGCGTTGGCACATAAAAAATACTCTCTCCGTCCCTGATAAGTGTAGTCCACTTTCCTTTTTTTGTCTGTCTCCCATAAGTGCGGTCCTTCCTTAAATGGATATGACCCCACTTAAAATTTAACATTTACCATTTAAAAGTAACTAACATCCTTCTTAAAACCCGTGCCCCTCCCTCCGGACCACACTTATCAGGGACGGAGGGAGTAATTATTAGTATTTGTGTATTTTAATTTAGTTTTGAGCCTATTTATTATATTTAGCACTTTTTGAATCGATTGTTGATTTTTTTTTTTAATTTCACACGAATGAACTCTATTACTTACTGCTTGATTTTTTATTTTTTTTGTTTCCAACACAATTTTAAATGAGGTCAAGCATCCTTTTCTATTTATACTTAAAAGACTACTAAAATCAATTATTAAGATATTTCGAACACATATTTGATCCAATAAAACAAAGCATATGTGGATAAAATAAGTCGTTTCCATCATGGCTACGGCCATGCACCCTATTTATAGGCATAGATGTGCTAAGGTTTGGGCCCCCGATCCTTTGCAAGGAAGGTTCCATGAGTTACCTTGGAGTGCAAGTCATTACTTGATAAGCACGACCCCAACATGGTATGTCACATCGATCTTCAAGATCTTTCCCGGATCCTCTACCTAATCAGATAAGGAAAGAAATTTAGGTTAGATCTTCTTATCCTTATTGTCATAGGTTTTCGAGAGAGACACGCCTGTTGCCCCCAACATCTTGCCTTCTATATCAGCAAGGCCAACACTGCATCTGGTATGGAGATTGAGCCAGCGAATCCACTCAACAGCTTCGAGTTTGATGTCGTCATACTTGCCCAAGCTGGAGGTCCATCGGTTGCTCATTGTCTCGTATCGATGCTTGTACCATTTCAGCAGTGTTTAGCCCTGTCTTGCCCTCTAATGCTCATGCCCTGTGCAGATCCACCTGTTGCCCAAATAGTGCCCTCCCAGTCACCAAAACAATACAAAAAGACATACAAAGACTCGATCTAGACTACCTAAACACACAAAATGAACACAAAATATGGGTTCATCATATTATTTTCGAATTTAATTATTTTGATTATTAGAATAAAAGATTTTAATATACTTATTTTGACGAAACTAACAAAATGATTGGAAATTAAATCGAATTTTTTTATTGTGATCATCACCACTCTGATTATATTATTCTTAATTAATTTATGCATGTTATTCTCAATAAAATAAAATGCATGTACAAGCTCATTTATTTTTATTTTATTTTTTGTAATAATGGTTGAAATTGTCGAGTAAATATTTGTTTAAAAAATGTTACTAGTGTTTATCAAACGTCTACTATTTGAATTCGAGCCACTGACTTTACCCTTCCCCTCTAAGCCCTAAACGGTACTCTCTCCCCCTTTCCGTCTCTCTTCTTTTCACATTAACTCAACCTGCACATCTTCTTTCTTCTCGGCGGTAATTACAGTCTCTTTCCCAAGGTAGGGAACAGATTAAGCAGCCTATACTACACTACCGGTTTTTCGTTTTGTTTATCTATTCTGTTTCATAATCTTGCAATGAATTATTTATTTAGTCATTTTAAATGTTTTCTAATTTGCTTCGTTTATTTTATTTTAGAAGATGGTCAATAGGAGGTGCACTCCTGTGCGAGCACAGGCTGCTACATTTATAGTGTGCTCTAGTATCAAGTGTACGACATGTTCTGCATTGGACTCTGAACAAAACCGTCTAAATCAACTTCAAGCTCGAAGAGTAAAATCCATTAATAAAGAGGCTCACTATTTCCATAAGGCTCTGATGGCAACCAACGCCTTCAAATTTGTTAAATACACTTACAAATATGAAAACAGCAGAGCACTAACAGCTCATTACGACCAAAGAATTAACCTGGTCCAACAGAGAGTGGCAGAGTTGACTCTGCGACTCGGCCACTCAATGACTCGGCCAACTTCACAAATAATCGACATGCTGAAAATACGTTGAGAATGATGTGTCGTTAGTACTCGGAGCTTCACGGTAAGCGAGTTGCTATTCTAGACAATCTATGTGTGTTGGCTCATAAAAAATAATTATTAGTATTTGTGTATTTTAGTTTAGCTTTGATCCTATTTATTATATTTAGCACTTTTGAATCAATTGTTGATTCTTTTTTTAAATTTCACACGAATGAACTCTATTACCTAATGCTTGATTTTTTATTTTTTAGGTTTCCAACACAATTTTAAATGAGGTCAAGCATCCTTTCCTATTTATACGTAAAGGACTACTTAAATCAATGATTAAGATATTTTGAATACATATTTTATCCAATAAAACAAAGCAGAAGTTCATATAATAAGTCGTTGCCATCATGGTTGCGGCCATGCACCCTATTTATTGGCGTAGATGTGCTAAGGTTTGGGCCTCCAGTCCTTTGCATGGAAGGTTCCATGAGATACCTTGGAGTGCAAGTAATTACTTGATAAGCACGACCCCAACATGGTATGTCACGTCGATCTTCAAGATCTCTCACGGATTCTCTACCTAATCGGATAAGGAAAGAAATTTAGGTTAGATCTTCTTATCCTTATCCTCATAGGTTTTGGAGAGAGACACGCCTATTGCCCCCAACATCTTGCCATCTATGTCAGCACGTCTTCTGCTCTGCTTCCTACCCCAAAATGAAAGACAAGGCCAACAATGTATCTGTTATGGATATTTATGGTCCCTGAGCTAGGTATTTGGTGTAGAGGGAGGGTGAATACACCAAATAGATTTCTGAAAACTTTTTCAAGTTAAATAACAGAGTTGGTGAGCTCAGTTATTGATCCAGCTGAGGAGGGTCAGCTGGGTAAATAACTCAGCTGGCGGTGCGGAATGTGGTGGTTTGAAAACATAGCTCGGTTACTTAGAAAAACTCAGCTTGAAAAGATTAACTTTATGTTTTCAGCTTAGTCAAGTTGTGCAACTTTCTGAGAGACACAGCTGTCTTTGGAGAGCAGCTGCGTGTGCAGTTTTGATCAGATATGCAATGTAATGAAAGAGTTAGTACAACACTGAATTTAAAAGAAAAGTAAAGAGCACACGAGTTTTTACGTGGTTCGGAGTAACACCTCCTATGTCCACGACCAGGTTCACTGGTAATTCACTACCACTTGGTTTCCAAGTACCAAGCAACTTCACAACTCTAATCCGAGCTGTGTTCCAACAGTTTGCGGGCACTGTCAAGCCTAACCTTTCAGTTTACGGGTACTGAAAAAACCTTACACACTTGAATTTCCCGCTTCAAGCAAGCGTAACCTTGACCTAACATTTCTGGGTAAAGAGGGGTTTGGTTTGGGGTTTCAACTGTGAACGAGTTCTTACAATTAAGAACTTTAGAGTATGATGAATTCGTTCGAAATCTAGGCTTAAGATATACAAAGATTTTGGCCCAGGGATCAGACGAAAAACTAAGCAGTTTCTGAACTAGAAACACTTTAAGATAAAGTGTTCTTTGAACTATGTAGAACTGCTTGAGAGAGCTTTTGAAAGATTGATGATTTCAGAGAATGAAAGCTTGTAGAGAGTTTTTCATATTTGATCCTGAGGTTGAAGACGGGTTTATATAGGTAGAGATTCAAGACTAGCCATTGGAGGAGCCGTTTGAATCTTACCTACTCTTCTTAAATTCGAGATCTACCGTTGGGCGAATCTGCACCTGTCTTCATTCGTGTCACATCCTAGGTCCTGAAGTCTAGGATGCTGATTCGGCAATCCCTCATTGGTCGAGGCATGTTGACTTCCTCTGACGCCGGGATCTTCTGCCTTTGGAGCTGGCTTTTGAATTTAGAGCTGGATTGGGCAAATTGACTTGAAGTGATGTCTTCAGAGTTAGTTCCCTTTGTTCTGTACAGCTGGACCGGCTGTGTTTTGAACTCAGCTCGAATTCTCTTCAGCTTGATCATGCTCTGCTGGAGGACTCACCTGAAGGTTGACGCCTGCTGTCTTCCGCTAGCTGACTCCTGCTGTAGACACAGCTGGGTCGACTGACACAGCTGGATCGACTGCTGTCTTCCGCTTCCTTAACCTGTAAACCTAGAAAATCTAAAGCTCAAACAGGCGAGCTGGAAAACACTACTTAGGTTGAAGCGATCATCTATTCGGTTGGAGAATCAGTTGGATTATGGTATCAAATCAAAACCTTATAATTTTCCCAACAGATATTGAGCCAGCGAATCCACTCAACAGCTACGCGTCAAATGTCATCATACTTCTCAAGCTGGAGGTCCATAGGTTGTTCATCGCCTCGTATCGATGGTTGTACCATTTCAGCAGTGTTTAGCTCTGTCTTGCCTTCTAATGCTCCTGCCTTGTCCAGATCCACCAGTTGTCCAAATAGTCCCCTCCCAGACACCAAAATAATACAAAAAGACATACAAAGACTCGATCTAGACTACCTAAACACACTCAAAATGAACACAAAATATGGGTTCATCATATTATTTTCGAATTTATTTATTGGGATTATTAGATTAAAAGTTTTTAATATACTTATTTTGACAAAACTTACAAAATGATTGGAAATTAAATCGACTTTTTTTTATTGTGATCAACACCACTCTGATTATATTAATCTTAATTAATTTATGCGTGTTATTATCAAAAAATAAATAAAATAGAATAAAATGCATGTACAAGCTGATTCATTTTTATTTTATTTTATCAAACGACTACTATTTGAATTAGAGCCACTGACTTTACCCTTCTCCCTCTAAACCCTAAACCGTAC
Organism: Agastache rugosa; assembly: GCA_031470985.1. Lineage (NCBI taxonomy): Eukaryota > Viridiplantae > Streptophyta > Magnoliopsida > Lamiales > Lamiaceae > Agastache > Agastache rugosa. The sequence goes on along the minus strand of CM062604.1, from coordinate 4,460,875 downwards.
TCTCTCCCCGTTTCTCTCTCTCTTTTTTTTTACATTAACTCACCCGGCACATCATCTTTCTTCTCGGTGGAAATTACAGTTTTTTTTCCAAGGTAGGGAACAGATTAAGCAGCCCTACACTATCCTACCGGTTTTTCATTTTGTTTATTTATTCTGTTTCATAATCTTGCAATAAATTATTTATTTAGTCATTTTAACTGTTTCCTAATTTGCTTCGTTTATTTTATTTAGATGATGGTCAATAGGAGGTGGACTCCTGTGCTAGCACATGCTGCTTCATTTTTAGAGTGCTCGGGTATCGAGTGTACGGCACGTTATGCATTGGACTATAAACAAAACCGTCTAAATCAACTTCAAGCTCGAAGAGTGGCATCCATTAATAAAGAGGCTCACTATTTCCATAAGGTTCTGATGGCAACCAACGCCTTCAGATTTGTGAAATACATTTAAAAATATGATAACAGCATAGCACAAACTGCTCATTATGGCCAAAGAATCAACCTGGTCCAACAGAGAGTGGCGGAGTTGAGGATGATGTGTCGTTAGTACCCGGAGCTTCACAGTGATCGACTTGCTATTTTAGACAAACAATGTGCGTTGGCACATAAAAAATAATTATTAGTATTTGTGTATTTTTTTTATCCCATATATTATATTTAGCACTTTTTGAATCAATTGTTGATTTTTTTTTTAAATTTCACACGAATGAACTCAATATATTATTTTTTTTTGTTTCTAACACAATTTTAAATGAGGTCAAGCATCCTTTCCTATTCATCCTTAAAGGACTACTTAAATCAATGATTAAGATATTTCAAACACATATTTGATCAAATAAAACAAAGCAGAAGTGCATAAAATAGGTCGTTTCCATCATGACTGTGGCCATGCATCTTATTTATAGGAGTAGATGTGATAAGTTTTAGGCCTCCGGTCCTTTGCAAGGAAGGTTCCATGAGCTACCTTGGAGTGCCAGTAATTACTTGATAAGCACGACCCCAACATGGTATGTCACATCGATCATCAAGATCCCTCTCGGATCCTCTACCTAATCGGATAAGGAAAGAAATTTAGGTTAGATATTCATATCCTTATCCTCAAAGGTTTTGGAGAGATACACGCCTGTTGCCCCCAACATCTTGCTTTCTATGTCAGCACATCTTCTGCTCTGCTACCTGCCCAAAATGATAGACAAGGCCAACACTGTATCTGGTATGGAGATTGAGCTAGCGAATCCACTCAACAGCTACGCGTCTGATGTGATCATACTTGCCCAGGCTGGAGGTCCATCGGTTGCTCATTGTCTTGTATCGATGCTTGTACCATTTCAGCAGTGTTTAGCCCTGTCTTGCCCTCTAATGCTCCTGCCCTGTCCAGATCCACGTATTGCCCAAATAGTACCCTCCCAGATACCAAAACAATACAAAAAGACATACGAAGACTCGACCTAGACTACCTAAACACACTCAAAATGAACACAAAATATGGGTTCATCATATTATATTGGAATTTAATTATTGTGATTATTAGAAAAAACGTTTTAATATACTTATTTTGACGAAACTTACAAAATGATTGGAAATGAAATCGATTTTTTTTATTGTGATCATCACCACTCTGATTATATTAATCTTAATTAATTTATGCGTGTTATTCTCAAAAAAAAAAAATGTATGTACAAGATCATTCATTTTTATTTTATTTTGTGTAATAATGGTTGAAATTGTCGAGTAAATATTTGTTCAAAAATTGTTACTAGTATTTATCAAACGGCGACTATTTGAATTAGAACCACTGACTTTACCCTTCTCCCTCTAAACCCTAAACCGTACTCTCTCCCCCTTTCTCTTTCTCTTTCTTTCACATTAACTGACCTAGCACATCATCTTTCTTCTCAGCGGGAATTATAGTCTCTTCCCAAGGTAGGGAACAGATTAAGCAGCCTGATGGTCCCTGAGTTGGGTCTTTGGTGTAGAGGGGGGGTGAATACACCAAAGATAGATTTTTGAAAACTTTTTCAAGTTTAAAACAGAGTTTGTGAGCTCAGTTATGAATCCTGCTGAGGAAGGTCAGCTGGGCTAATAACTCAACTGGCGGTGCGGAAAGTAGTGGTTTGAAAACTTAGCTCGATTGCTTAGAAAAAGTCAGCTTGAAAATATTCTTTGCGTTTTCGACTTAGTCAAGTTATGCAGGTTTATAGTCAAAACACAGCTGTCTTTGGGGAGCAGCTGAGTATGCAGGTTTTATAAAAAAAGCAGCTGGCTGGGTCACACAGCCAGAGAACTTTTAAGCTTGAAAACTTGTACTGTGTTGATGCAGTTAGTTCTTTAAATATAAAAGGCAGAGAATAAATAAAGCAATAAAGAACTCGGAATTTTAACGTGGTTCGGAGTAACCCCTCCTACGTCCACGACCAGATTCACTGGTAATTCACATCCACTTGGTTTCCATGTACCAAGCAACTTCACAACTCTAACCCGAGCTGTGCTCCAACAGTTTGCGGGCACTGTCAAGCCTAACCTTTCAGTTTACGGGTACTGAAAAAAAACCTTACAACCACTTGAATTTCGTGCTTCAAGCAAGCATAACCTTGACCTAACCTTTCTGGGTAAAGAGGGGTTTGGTTTGGGGTTCCAACTATGAACTAGTTCTTACAATTAAGAACTTAGAGTTAGATGAACTCGTTCAAGATCTAGGCTTAAGATATACAATGATTTCTGCCTAGGAATCAGACGAAAAACTGGGCAGTTTCTGGACTAGAAACACTTTAAGATAAAGTGTTCTTTGAACTATTCAGAACTGCTTGTAAACTTTGAAGGCTTGATAATTTCAGAGAATGAAAGCTTGTAGAGAGTTTTTCGTGTTTGATCCTGAGGTTGGAGACGGGTTTATATAGGTAGAGATTCAAGACTAGCCGTTGGATGAGCCATTTGAATCTTACCTACTCTTCTTAAATTCGATATCTGCCGTTGGGCGTTTCTGCACCTGTAATACCCCGCTTTTTCATAACTAATCTTAGTAAATAATTAAGATAATTATTTAGAATAATTAAAATGCGAGAACTTATAAAGAAAATAAGTTCATGCAATTAAAATTTTTCGGCAGTATTAATTTGCCGAATTCAAAGTTTCTAAGATTTATTCTCATTCCGGTTAATTCGAAATGAGATAATGAAGGTATCTATGATTACGTGCTTATATATTTGATATTATCTGAGAAGTATGTGTTAGTTTTGGAAGATTTGATTTCTCCGGCAAATTATTTTAGTTCCGGATTTTATTTCCGAAAATTTCTTGAGAAAGCTTATATTAGGGTTTGAGAAACCCAAATAATTTTTATAAGTTCGAAAGCTTTTTAATTAAAGTTGTGATGATTGTTTATTGGATGTTTGATTAATTAATTAGAGAATTAATTAATCAATTAAAGTAAGATTTATATGCTTAATGTTTAATTGATTAATTAAGCTAATTTATTAAGCATAATATTTCTAGGAAATAAAGCTTGTCTTATAAGCTTTATTATTAATTTCTAATTAATTTAATCTAACAATATCTAAGAGAATATATTATAAGATATTGTTAGTATTAAATTTAATTCATAATATCTTAATTTAGATATTATAACACTAAAGTCAAATTACTAACTAATAAGGAAGTGACACCTCACCTTATCCAAAATGCAATGATGATGAAGAGATTAGTCAAGATTAGCATGCTACATACGTGTGTTTAAGTTCAATGTATTTGGACTTAGCTATTAGTTAAGTGTGTTAGCATCCATCTTCATCCTCATTTTCTCTTCCTCAAACTCTCGACACACACACGGCAACACACACTCAATCACACACAATATTCATTGAAGAAGCTTCACCAAGCTCAAGAAATCAAAGAAACTAGCATTCAAATTAATCAAGAAGGTTAGATCTTTCACTAATCAAGTTCTTAGCTCAAGATTGAGCATAAAAATCCATCTTCTTTTTCAAAATTTATGAAAAATATGGAAAAATAAGGGATTTTTAATTTTGATACTTGACGATTAAATTGATGGATTATTTGAGCTTAGAAAATTATTTTAAGCATGTTTAATGTTGGAATTAATCAAAGATTCAAGAACCTTTTATTTATTTTGGAAATACCGAAAATTAATGAATAAATTAGGGGTTTTTGATTGTTGAATTTCATGATCAAATTGATGATTTATATGAGTTCATGTGATGTATATAAACATGTTTAGTGATTGAATTTAGCTAGCTTGATCATTTGTTAATTAATTTAAAAAAGGGCCGAAATTAAGGGCTAAAACTAAGAATTTTTTTATTTAATCTTACATGCTTGAATTGATGTTTAATTTGAGCTTATATGATGTTTTTGAACATGTTTATACATGAATTAAATGAGTTGAAACTCCCTGGCCTAATTTGTAAGAAATTCGAAATTAATGGTCTTGAAATTGAGAGTTTCTGGAGTTTAATTGCTAGCTTAAGTCAGCTGGATCCAGCCAGCTTGATTAACACAGCTGGACCCAGCCAGCTTGATTAACTCAGCTGGACCCAGTCAGCTGGAATTACCCAGCTGAACTCAGTCAGCTGGATTCACTCAGCTGGAATTACCCAGCTGAACTCAGTCAGCTGGATTTACTCAGCTGGACTCAGTCAGCTGGATTTACGCAGCTGGACTCATTGGAATTACTCAAATTTGAACCCGATCATTGGATTTACTCAATGACTCGATAATTGGATTTACCGATTCTGGACCCGATCATTTGGATTAACTCATTGGTCCTCGGCTCAGTTTTCCGGCCGGCTCGGTTTTCCCGGCTCGGTTTTCGGCCCGGCTCGGTTTTCCGGCCCGGCTAGTTTTCGGCTAGCTCGGTTTTCCGGCTAGCTCGGTTCTCAGATAGCTCGGTTTTCCACTAGCTTTGATTTTCCAAATCTTGATTTATCCAGCTGATCTTTGCTCAACTTGTTTTCAGTTGTTTCTTCCGTAAACTCAAAAGTTAAAATGTTAGCTAATTTTTCCTAATGATACGTTAATGATGAGTTTAAGAATTAATGATACGTCATTAATGAGCTTACATGTCAAAGACATATATTGATAATATAATGTTAAGCTTAAATGTTATCAAAGAGCTTAAGCATTTTTTTTTATATATGCTAAAATAAATAAAGAAAGAGCTTAATGATTAATGAGATGCTTATATGAAGAAATGAAATGTTTATTTTTTTTATGATATGATGTTATGAATGATATGATAAGCTTAAGTGTTTAATGATGTAAATAGTATGAGTTTAAATGTTAATAAAGTGTTTATATGCTTAAGTATGAGATTAAATGATGAAATATGTGATTTTATGTTTCTAAGTGTTTCCTGATGTTGTGATCGATTAGTTATCGATTAAAGAGTTAAGTAAAGTAGAAAAAGTAATTAGAAAAGTTAAGTTTTACTTTGCCGTGAGAAAATCCTAGAAAGTCGAGTCGAAGTAGAGAATTCGTATTATGGCAGCAGCATCCCTCATTTCTTTGTTTAATTCTTCTCCCTCTTATGTTAAAATCAAATTCTTAAATGAAGGCTCGAGCGGGACCGTAAATTGAGGGAAAAGCCGAGAAGCAAAAGTGTAGTTAAAGTAGCTTCAATTCAGGTGGGCTTTCTGAACTAAAGAAATAAAGAATGTGATATTATGATTATATATATATGTGTGTGATGATTTTCAAAGTGATTGACTTGCCAATTTTTGAAGTTTTTGTATGATATCATCTACCAAAGAAAGACGAATTCGGTCCTACGTAATGTAGGATTTGTGTACACTATGTGGTAATCGGGAGCCTTCCTTTATGGTGGGACGATTACAAGTGTTTGAGAAGGAGGCCTACTTCTCAACACTCAAAAGTTATAGTAGATGTGGTACATACATGATAAGTATTTTGACTGCGCAGTCACTTATAATGAAAGGAAAAGGTTTGAGCTTGCACAGGTTTGTTTATAAAAGTTACTTGTGCTACGCTTTATGGCAAGAATCAATCTATAGCTCTAAGTAGCAAATTTTCAATTATTTTGGCATGTGTCCACTGAGTACAAAAGTACTCAGCCCTGCATGTTATTTCTAAAATGTGCAGGCTAGCTTGGATGAAGATGGAGTGTGCTGGGCGGACTTTTGTTGTTGACCTCTTGAAACTTGGTTGATGTTGAGCAGGGTTATATGTCTTCATACATATAATCAAAGATATGTCATGTTGGTTTCCGCTGCAACACTTTGAAGTTATTCAGTAATTGTTGTCTTAGTGTGATGTTGAAGCTATGACTTGATAAACCTTGTTTCCGTTGCTAAACTCTGATACGAGATGGTGTTGTCTTTTGACCATTCTCGGCTATTTTGGTTTGACTTGAAAGTATGATTTATTGTATGATGGGTTTTTTGTTGGATAACTGGGTCGTTATCTTGTTCCTTGGTTAATCATAAATTGTGTACGTCGTGGGACCCACCGGCTTGGTTATCTTCATTCTAAGTCGGGCTGCGACAGAGTGGTATCAGAGCAGCTTGTCTGCTCTAAGTCTAAAATTTTTCTCTTGAGTCTAGTCAAGACTTGAATCCCTAGACTAGTTAAGTCTTAACCAACAAAAGTCCAGCACCTCATCTCATCCAGCAAAGTCAGGTATGTATTAAAAGTTTTCTAAAGATTAAAAGTTTAAAGTTTGAAGATATATTGTAAAGTTTTGATGCCTTATGAAGAGTAAACCATAGATATTCCATTTACTCTTTTTGATGAGAAAGACGTTATTTTAAGTAAAGACTCGATTCGTGGAAGTCTTTGAAATTAGGAAATAATACGGGAGTAGCAATTTCACGCAAATCTCTAAAAGAACCTTGAATTTTCTTGAAGAGTTTGTAATCCCGTATGACAAGATTTTTGAACGTACGAGACAGAAGTTCCATGTGACTGACGGACTGTTATGTGGACCTGATCAACCCACATAGCTAGAAACTCAGTAATATGGGTCTTCCGCCTCCATAATGAAGTTAATTAATGAAATGAAGTGAGAAAGTAAAGAATGAGAATTTTTTTTGAAATAAGTTATGATTGATGTGTTAAATATTTAAAGTTAAGTAAAGAAAGTTAAATTATTCCTGACAATTGTTTAATTGTTAAGGTTATAAGTCAAGTTAGCTTGTTGCTACTTGAATAATTAAGAAAAGTCCATGAAGCTAAGTGCTTTAATATTGATTGCCAAGCTGAGAAAAGTGTATGAAATTAAGTTACTTCGCTATTGCGTGATTATTAAGTTAAAGTTATGAAAGTAATGATGATGTAAATATGTGTGTGAGTGTGAATATTTGATGCATAATATGACGTAGTTAGATCTGTAACGGAGTAGTAGTCCGTACCATTAATGATATTTTTGTGTGATGTCCTAACATCACAGATGACCTAGGGATAGCTTTTACAATATATAAATCCCTTCTTTTGAAAAGACCTCTAAAAGACAATTTTTTTTTCAAGTATATAGAGAAAAATGACCAAAGTAGTTAATTAAGTTAAGTTGATGTTTTCTTAAAGTATTATGAAAAGATATGATGAAGAATGAAGAAAAAGGAAAGCATAAGTAAGAAAAGAAGTTATATGAAGAAAAATGATTAAAGATGTTATTTAAATTAAATTGATGCTTCCTTAAAGTGTAAGATGTGAAGTAATGATGCTCTATGAGAAAAGAGAAGTATGAGGAAAGATAAGTAAGATGATAAAGGAAGGAAGTAAAGGCTTTTATGAAAATGAAAGAAGAAAATATTTCTTAAAAGTTGAGTTATTAAGGAAAGTTAAATAATGAGATGAAAGTATAAAGAATGTTGTGGAAATAAATTAAGAATGAAAGAAAATAAGATTTCTTTAGAAGATAAAGTCAAGTTATTAAAGACAGATAATTTATTCTGTCAATTTATAAGTCAAGTTATTCTGCTGCTATTTAAGACAAGTTTATAAAGCCGAGTGCTTTATTAATGATTGCCTAATTAAGAAAAGATATAAAGCTGAGTGCTTTAATAATGATTAAGAAAAGTTATAAAGTTAAGTTATGTTGCTATTACATGACTACTAAGTGAAGTTATGTAAGTGATTATATTATGATGTGATGTGAATTCTTGAATGTTAAGATCTACGATTTAAGAATTCGCTTGTGAAGTATTTGCTTATGCAATATAGAATAAGATAAAAAGGTGCTTAAATGCAAAGCTCGATAAGAATAAAGTTATTTCGTGATAGTTTTATAGTTTCTTAAAAACTAGAATGCCAAAGAAGAAATAGGGTAGAGAAAGAAGTTGAAGAAGAGCAGCGAGATCCTACCCTACCTCCTTAGCCTGAGAGGAGAATCGAAGAATTATTTATTCGACAAAAACCCCCGACCTTCGACGGAAGAGGAAATCCGTCAGAAGTGGAAGAATGAATTCGTGCTTTAGAGCGAATCTTTAGATGTGATGATAGTGAGTGTCTCGCATGTATGTCATATCAGCTGAAAGGATGCACTTTGCCTTCTTGGTGGGAAGCTTGCCAGAAGACTTACCCGAGCAGCTTGAAAATCTCACTTGGATGTCCAATGAAGCCCTTTTCGAAAGATGTTTCGAAAAGCTTTTGCAAGCAGAAGTCAAGTGAGTTCGTAAATTTAAAGCAAGGAAAAAAAAAAAAAAGATAGAGTCAGAGTATGTCCGTGAATAATGTGACTTAGCCTGTTTCGCCCTGTCAAAGTTGATTCGGACAAGAAGATGTCTGAGCTTTTTCTTCGAACTCAGGCAAGACATAAAGAATAGTACTAGCAAGTCAAAGTGTTTTGACTTATGTTGAAGCGTTAAACCGAGCTTTAGATATGGAGCTCGCTATGCAGCCAGAGAAGTTAGTCCAGACTCCAGCACCTCCCCCGATTCAATCCTCAACGGCTGTTAAACCGCAATCTTCGCACCAAAGCCAGTTTCAAAAGGGAAAAAGGAAGTGGAATGCTAGGAGTTAACCTAGCAAGAAGCCATGACATGAGCAGAGTCAACAACAATCGACTCAAGAAAAATATAGACCTGATGTGGTTGATCAAGGTAGCTTGTCTCAGAGACAGCAAGGAATTTCTGCAGCCCTAAGTGTGGTAAAATGCATCAGGGAATTTTTGGAGCAGGAAGTAATAGCTGTTATGCATGTGGGCAACCAAGGCATTATTCTTATCAGTGCCCAAATAGGCAATAAAGAACTGGAGGAGGAAAAACTAATCAGTATCAGCCTCCACATTTAAAAGCCATTGAAGAAGTCCCACAGACGCAAAACGTTAACGTCAAATTCCTCGGCCTCAGCAACAGAAGCTGAAGTAGCAAACACCGCAGCAAGAGCAGCATCATCACCAGAAAGTTTTTGCTCTTGAGCAGAAAGCGAGTGTCAAAGATCAGGGCAATCTGGCAGGTATGGGTCAGATAAATGATGTACCTGTTATAAATCTTTTCGATACTGGTGCATCACATTCTTTTGCATGCGTAGATACTCTTGGCCTTAAATAGAAAGAGATAGCCAGAACTTAAGAGTATCGACCCCGGTAGGTAAAACTACCCAGTCACGTATGTTTGCCCTAATCTAGAATTTGAGATTGGTTCCCTTAAGATGTCAGCCAAAACCCTAAATCTAATTCGAATGTGGCACGTAGACATCATTTTGGGAATGTATTGGTAAGTGAAGAAGAGTAAATTTCGTGTGATGCTGCCGTTCAAGAGTCTACTGCTGTCCATCGAGAGAGAATGTGAGAATATGTTTAAAAAAAAAAAGCCTTGCTGAGTGCATTTAATATTGCGTAAGAAAGCGCTACTAATTGATGTCCACCGTCGGCTGGTTTCCAATGCCGGTTGGACCTATTTTAGAGAACGGCAAGCCAGCACCGGCTGACAGCCAGCGATCGCTAGCTGTCTCTTTAGCGAAGCGATCCAACGACCGTTGGAGTCTAGTGACCGTTGGTTGCCAGTTTCCAGCGCCGGATGGAATTTCAGTGGTCACTAGTTGGATGATGCCAACCGTTCTCCTCCGCGCTTTTCCATGTCTGACACCTGTTGGTATTTTTCTCTGCTAAACAGTTTCTTTTGCAACACTTTTCAATTTGAAACTCGAGAAATTGAGAAACATAAACCTCACTGACGCAAATAACGACTAAGTAGTTGGTTAACTGAGAACTTTGCCATCATTTTTGGTGTAAGCAAAGATAGATTTCTTTTCATACCCCGTGAAAAGAGCCAACTTTATTCTTCGGAAAAGAGAGAAGCAAGAGAGGAATGCTGATTATTTCGGCAATTCAAGCAAGAAGATTGTTGAGAAGAAAAGATGTGCAAGTATATCTTGTTTAACTCAACAAAGATGAAAAACAAGAGAAGAAAATCGATGACGTAGCTGTAGTACGAGAATTCAAGGATGTATTTCCTGAAGTTTTGCCAGGATTACCCCAGACAGGCAATTGGAGTTTACCATTGACCTTGAATCTGGTTCAGCTTCAATATCAAAGGCGCCATATAGAATGACCCCAAAAGAATTTCAGGAACTAAAGATTCACCTACAAGAATTGTTTGATCTTGGTTTTATCAGGCTTAGTGTTTCCCCGTGGGGAGCACCAATCTTGTTTGTCAAGAAGAAAGACGGTAGTCTAAGAATGTGTATAGACTATCGAGAACTAAACAAATTGACATTGAAGAATAAGTATCATTTGCCAAGGATAGATGATCTGTTCGATCAGCTCAGAGGAGCCAGTGTTTTCTTAAAGATTGATTTAAAATCTGGCTATCATCAGTTGAAGATTCGTCAAGAAGACATTCCAAAAACTGCCTTTCGAACGAGATAGGGTTACTACAAGTTTGTAGTAATGTCGTTTGGATTGATAAATGCTCCGGCAGTATTCATGGATCTCATAAATCGAGTTTTTCACGAATTCTTGGATAGATTTGTCATAATCTTTATTGATGACATTCTCATATATTCAAGAAGTGAAACAGCGTATGAAGAGCATCTTTGAATTGTCTTAGAAAAGTTAAGATCTGAGAAGTTATATGTCAAATTCAGCAAGTGTGAATTTTGGCTAAAAGAAATAAATTTCCTCGGTCATGTTGTTTCTTCCGAAGGAATTAAAGTAGACAATTCTAAAGTTCAAGCAATTCAAGAACGAAGATCTCCAAAGTCACCCTATGAGAATCGTAGTTTCTTGGGTCTAGTAGGTTACTATCGGAGATTCATTGAAGGATTCTCTAAGATAGCAAGGCCAATGACCCAACTTTTCAAGAAAGAATTGAAGTTTAAATGGTCTCCTGAATGCGAAGAAAGTTTCCAAGAGCTTAAAACAAAAGCTAACCACTGCTCCAGTTTTAGCAGTGCCAGAAGCAGGCAAAGATTTTACCGTGTATACGCATGCATCAAGGAATGGATTGAATTGTGTCTTGATGCAAGATGGCAGAGTTATTGCGTATGCATCATGACAACTTAGACCTCATAAAGAGAATTACCCAACCCATGATTTAGAGCTAGCAGCAGTTGTGCATGCTTTAAAAATTTAGAGACATTATCTTTATGGAGCCAAGTATGAGATCTTTTTGGATCATAAGAGCCTCAAATACTTTTTGAGTAAAAAGAGTTGAATATGAGGCAAAGAAGATGACTCGAATTAGTAAAGGACTACGATTGCAAAATTTCCTATCACCCAGGAAAAGCAAACGTAGTAACTGATGCTCCAAACAGAAAGAGCAGAACCGAGTTAGGATTTCTGCTTACTCAAGAAAAAGAACTTATTAAAAAGTTTGGAAAAGCTGAAAATAGAAGTGGTTTTATAATCACAATTTACAGAGCAATTAATTGTAGCTTTGGAAATAACTCCAGATTTGAAAATGAGAATTTTAGATGCTCAAAGAAAAGATGAAAAGTTAGGGAATTTGCAACTTAAGATTCGTAAAGGAAAAGGGAAAAATTTTGCGAAGTTGGAGATAATACTCTCATATTTAAAGAAAGGATTTGTGTTCCAGATAAAGAAGAATTAAGAGCTGAGACCATGAGAGAAGCTCATGAAACGTCTTATACAGCTCGTCCTGGAAACACCAAAATGTATCAAGACTTGAAACAGAAATTTTGGTGGGAAGGAATGAAGCGAGATATAGCTTCGTTTGTATAGCTATGTTTAGCCTGTCAGCAAGTTAAGGCTTTACATTAACGGCCTTATGGAAAATTCCAGCCGTTATAAATTCCAGAATGGAAATGGAATGGTATCACTATGGACTTTGTAACTAGGTTACCTAAGTCTAAGAAAGGAAATACAGCTATATGGGTAATAGTGGACAGACTGACAAAATCTGCTCACTTTATACCAATTCCAGAAACATATGGATTGGATAAATTAGCTCAGCTATATATTCAATAAATAGTGCGATTGCACGGCATGCCCATATTGATCACCTCAGATCAAAATAAGTTTACCTCCTGTTTTTGGAGAAGTTTACAAAGTGAGATGGGTACCAATTTAAATTTCAGCACTGCTTTTCATCCTCAGACGGATGGTCAGTCCGAGAGGATAATTTAAATCTTAGAAGATATGCTCAGAACTGTTATATTAGATTGAGGTAACTAATGAGAGCAAGTTTTACCTCTCGTTAAGTTTGTATATAACAACAGTTATCAGATGACGATTGGCATGGCACCCTTTGAAACTCTTTAAAGAAGAAAATGTAGGTCCCCGTTTTTTTTTTGGGATGAAATAAGTGAAAGAAAAGTTTTAGGGCCCGATGCTGTAGAAGAAATAATCAAGATTGTTTGCCAAATTAAGCAGCGAATTAAAGAAGCGCAAGATTGTCAAAAATCTTATGCAGATTCTCGAATATCCGAATTAAAATTTGAAGTAGGACATAAAGTGTTTATAAAAGTTTCGCCTTCGAGAAGAATTTATAGTTTTGGCGTAAAAGGAAAGCTTAAGCCATGTTACATAGAACCGTATGAAATCCTGGAAAGGATTGGTCAAGTAGCATATAAGCTGGCATTACCGCCAAGCTTTGAGAATTCGCATAACGTATTCCATGTATCCCAGTTATGTCAATACATGTTCGATCCTGAGTATGTTATTTGACAATAAGAAGTGGTTTTAGAACCATACCTCAGTTATGAGAAGAAATCAGAAGTGATCTTGGATCGAAAGGTCCGGAAGGTTAAGAAATAAACTGATCGCCTCAGTAAAAGTTAAATGGAGACACCACGGGCTAGAGAAAGCTACGTGGGAGCTCGAAGATAAAATGAACGAGAAGTATCCCGAGCTTTTCCTTTGAGGTAAGCAAATTTCGGGACGAAATTTATTTTTAGGGGGAGCGAATGTAATACCCCGCTTTTTCATAACTAATCTTAGTAAATAATTAAGATAATTATTTAGAATAATTAAAATGCGAGAACTTATAAAGAAAATAAGTTCATGCAATTAAAATTTTTCGGCAGTATTAATTTGCCGAATTCAAAGTTTCTAAGATTTATTCTCATTCCGGTTAATTCGAAATGAGATAATGAAGGTATCTATGATTACGTGCTTATATATTTGATATTATCTGAGAAGTATGTGTTAGTTTTGGAAGATTTGATTTCTCCGGAAATCATAAAATTTCTCCGGCAAATTATTTTAGTTCCGGATTTTATTTCCGAAAATTTCTTGAGAAAGCTTATATTAGGGTTTGAGAAACCCAAATAATTTTTATAAGTTCGAAAGCTTTTTAATTAAAGTTGTGATGATTGTTTATTGGATGTTTGATTAATTAATTAGAGAATTAATTAATCAATTAAAGTAAGATTTATATGCTTAATGTTTAATTGATTAATTAAGCTAATTTATTAAGCATAATATTTCTAGGAAATAAAGCTTGTCTTATAAGCTTTATTATTAATTTCTAATTAATTTAATCTAACAATATCTAAGAGAATATATTATAAGATATTGTTAGTATTAAATTTAATTCATAATATCTTAATTTAGATATTATAACACTAAAGTCAAATTACTAACTAATAAGGAAGTGACACCTCACCTTATCCAAAATGCAATGATGATGAAGAGATTAGTCAAGATTAGCATGCTACATACGTGTGTTTAAGTTCAATGTATTTGGACTTAGCTATTAGTTAAGTGTGTTAGCATCCATCTTCATCCTCATTTTCTCTTCCTCAAACTCTCGACACACACACGGCAACACACACTCAATCACACACAATATTCATTGAAGAAGCTTCACCAAGCTCAAGAAATCAAAGAAACTAGCATTCAAATTAATCAAGAAGGTTAGATCTTTCACTAATCAAGTTCTTAGCTCAAGATTGAGCATAAAAATCCATCTTCTTTTTCAAAATTTATGAAAAATATGGAAAAATAAGGGATTTTTAATTTTGATACTTGATGATTAAATTGATGGATTATTTGAGCTTAGAAAATTATTTTAAGCATGTTTAATGTTGGAATTAATCAAAGATTCAAGACCCTTTTATTTATTTTGGAAATACCGAAAATTAATGAATAAATTAGGGGTTTTTGATTGTTGAATTTCATGATCAAATTGATGATTTATATGAGTTCATGTGATGTATATAAACATGTTTAGTGATTGAATTTAGCTAGCTTGATCATTTGTTAATTAATTTAAAAAAGGGCCGAAATTAAGGGCTAAAACTAAGAATTTTTTTATTTAATCTTACATGCTTGAATTGATGTTTAATTTGAGCTTATATGATGTTTTTGAACATGTTTATACATGAATTAAATGAGTTGAAACTCCCTGGCCTAATTTGTAAGAAATTCGAAATTAATGGTCTTGAAATTGAGAGTTTCTGGAGTTTAATTGCTAGCTTAAGTCAGCTGGATCCAGACAGCTTGATTAACACAGCTGGACCCAGCCAGCTTGATTAACTCAAATTTGGACCCGGTACTGGAATTACCTACTGAACTCGGTCCAATTTGGATTCACTCATTGGAATTACCTAATTGAACTCGATCAATTGGATTTACTCACTGGACTCCGTCATTGGATTTACTGTTGGACCCGATCATTGGAATTACCGAACCCGATCATTGGATTTACCTGACTCGGTCAATTTGGATTTACCCAATTTGGACCCGGCCAATTGGATTAACTCGGTCCGGTCGGCTCTGTTTTCTCGGTTTTCCGGCCTCGGTTTTCGGCCGGCTTTTTCCGGCCGGCTCGGTTTTCAGCTAGCTCAGTTTTCCAGCTAGCTCAGTTCTCCAGATAGCTCAGTTTTCCAGCTAGCTTTGATTTTCCAGTCAGCTTGATTTATCCAGCTGATCTTTGCTCAACTTGTTTTCAGTTGTTTCTTCCGTAAACTCAAAAGTTAAAATGTTAGCTAATTTTTCCTAATGATACGTTAATGATGAGTTTAAGAATTAATGATACGTCATTAATGAGCTTACATGTCAAAGACATATATTGATAATATAATGTTAAGCTTAAATGTTATCAAAGAGCTTAAGCATTTTTTTTTATATATGCTAAAATAAATAAAGAAAGAGCTTAATGATTAATGAGATGCTTATATGAAGAAATGAAATGTTTATTTTTTTTATGATATGATGTTATGAATGATATGATAAGCTTAAGTGTTTAATGATGTAAATAGTATGAGTTTAAATGTTAATAAAGTGTTTATATGCTTAAGTATGAGATTAAATGATG
The DNA here is from genome assembly GCA_031470985.1 of Agastache rugosa. Lineage (NCBI taxonomy): Eukaryota > Viridiplantae > Streptophyta > Magnoliopsida > Lamiales > Lamiaceae > Agastache > Agastache rugosa. The sequence continues at coordinate 4,445,184 of CM062604.1, read as the reverse complement.
AAATATGTGATTTTATGTTTCTAAGTGTTTCCTGATGTTATGATCGATTAGTTATCGATTAAAGAGTTAAGTAAAGTAGAAAAAGTAATTAGAAAAGTTAAGTTTTACTTTGCCGTGAGAAAATCCTAGAAAGTCGAGTCGAAGTAGAGAATTCGTATTATGGCAAAGAAGCATCCCTCATTTCTTTGTTTAATTCTTCTCCCTCTTATGTTAAAATCAAATTCTTAAATGAAGGCTCGAGCGGGACCGTAAATTGAGGGAAAAGCCGAGAAGCAAAAGTGTAGTTAAAGTAGCTTCAATTCGGTGGGCTTTCTGAACTAAAGAAATAAAGAATGTGATATTATGATTATATATATATGTGTGTGATGATTTTCAAAGTGATTGACTTGCCAATTTTTGAAGTTTTTGTATGATATCATCTACCAAAGAAAGACGAATTCGGTCCTACGTAATGTAGGATTTGTGTACACTATGTGGTAATCGGGAGCCTTCCTTTATGGTGGGACGATTACAAGTGTTTGAGAAGGAGGCCTACTTCTCAACACTCAAAAGTTATAGTAGATGTGGTACATACATGATAAGTATTTTGACTGCAAATACTTATAATGAAAGGAAAAGGTTTGAGCTTGCACAGGTTTGTTTATAAAAGTTACTTGTGCTACGCTTTATGGCAAGAATCAATCTATAGCTCTAAGTAGCAAATTTTCAATTATTTTGGCATGTGTCCACTGAGTACAAAAGTACTCAGCCCTGCATGTTATTTCTAAAATGTGCAGGCTAGCTTGGATGAAGATGGAGTGTGCTGGGCGGACTTTTGTTGTTGACCTCTTGAAACTTGGTTGATGTTGAGCAGGGTTATATGTCTTCATACATATAATCAAAGATATGTCATGTTGGTTTCCGCTGCAACACTTTGAAGTTATTCAGTAATTGTTGTCTTAGTGTGATGTTGAAGCTATGACTTGATAAACCTTGTTTCCGTTGCTAAACTCTGATACGAGATGGTGTTGTCTTTTGACCATTCTCGGCTATTTTGGTTTGACTTGAAAGTATGATTTATTGTATGATGGGTTTTTTGTTGGATAACTGGGTCGTTATCTTGTTCCTTGGTTAATCATAAATTGTGTACGTCGTGGGACCCACCGGCTTGGTTATCTTCATTCTAACTCGGGCTGCGACAGCACCTGCCTTCATTAGTGTCATATCCTAGGTTCCGAAGTCTAGGATGCTGATTTGGCAATCCCTCATTGGTCGAGGTATATTGACTTCCTCTGACACCGAGATCTCTGCCTTTGGAGCTGCCTTTTGAATTCAGAGCTGGATTGGGTAAACTGACTGTACAGCTGGACCAGCTGTGTCTTGAACTCAGCTCAGCTTGATCCTGCTCCGTCTTGAACTCAGCTTAGCTAGAAAACTCAGCTGATAGCTGACACAGTTGGATCTTCTCCTGTCTTCTGCTCCTGCTGTCTTCCGCTTCCTGAACCTGTAAACTTAGAAAATCTATAGCTCAAGCAGGCGAGCTGGAAAACACACCTTAGGTTGATGCAATCATCTACTCGGTTGGAGAACAGTTGGGTTTTGGTATGAAATCAAAACTTTATAATTTTCCGAACAATTTCCCCCTTTTTGATGATGCCAAAACCTAACTGAGATAACTTATGAAGCAGAGAAAATAGTGTTTTATTAATGTAAGAAATTACATCATAAAACAAGAAAAAGAAATAAAGAAAAGAAATTCTTCAATTCTTCAGTCTTCAATCCCAGTTGGCTGGGTCTTCTTTTCTGCATTCGCTGCTTCTTTCTTTTGACTCGTTTCTCCTCCAGCTGATTCAGCTGGTTCCTCTAGCTTATTCGTTTGCCTCTTCTTTGTCTCATTCTCTTCCCCCTTTTTGGCATGATCAATCAAGACGGGAGAGATGCACCATCGTCTTATTGAGCTGTGCAATTTTCTGAATTGCGTCAGCGATCTTCGCTGTATTATCAGCTATTGCGATGTTTAGTTTGGCTATGCTGCGGTTGTCAGCTCTGAGCAGCGAGGTCTGGAGTCTTGGTGGCTCAGTTGTTGCATTAGCTAGCTCTTCTTCAATAGCATTAGCCTCGGCTGTGATTGCAGACACAACTTTCTTGGCTTATTTCAGCTGGTTCAGTCCAGCTGAGTGCTTGGAGGTATGAGTTGGCACTAGAGATGACATCTTCTGAGTAGGGCACAACATCATTCCTTGCAATTTTGCTTCTTCAGACTTCATTAGATTGAATGAGAAAGTCTGATTCAGCACTTCAGTTGCGCTTGTGACTCCTTGATGTCTTCAAACCTTGAGACGGAGGCGTCACGTGCAACTCTTGAGGGACTTAAGTATCATCCAGCTGCAAGTGATCATTGCCTGGATGATGTTTTCCACTTGAGCTTAGTGTAGGGGCTTGAGCTCCAACTTCCATAAGTTGATCTTGAAGCTGGTGTCCCTGTTGAGCTTAAGGAAATTGAGGAGAAGGCGGTTGAAGTATTCCATCTGCTGTGGGGTTAAAGCTTAGTTGATTGGGGTCTAAGCTTAGTTGATCAGCTGGAATACGTCGTTGTGGTGGTGGCGATGATGGTGTTCACGCAGGCACCTGAACTTCTTCTCCACCGTAAGAAACCACCACTTGTGGACCTTCTGCTCCTCGGAGATTAGTTATGAATTCTCTCTTAATGTCAGCTGGCTTCTCGGCTGACTGACTGAGCACCTTTAACTTGAGTCTTCTCTTTGAAGACGGTGCTTCAGCTTGTTTTATCTCCTCAAGTTGTTTCCGATTCCCAGCTGGGAAGGAAGTAGATGCATGCTGCTTTGTCTCCTGTATCTTTTTCTGTGCCTCCTGTGGCAGAATAAGAGCTTTGACAAGACTGCTCTTAAAGACTCCGACTTTATCAACATCTCGTCCAGTTCTAACTGGGCTTCCTCTTAGGTTGAGTTCCTTTGACAGGATCTTGTTGACGTTGATTTCCGTATCCCAGGGAGTTGTGTGTCCCGTTCTCTCTTTTATTTTGAGAGAAACAGTGGGGAGGAGGAGGTCTTGTTCCTTTGACATTCCTAGGAAGAATTCTGCAGCTTCCTGGTGGATGTTCTTGAGCTTTGCAGTCACCCACTGCGTTAGACCAGATCTGTCGATGAGCTTCATTTTCTCCTGGAACTCCGTCTTCTTGTGGTTCCTGAGAGTTAAGCAATTCTCATAGTGAAGCTTTGACAGACTCTTCATGTTGATCGGCTTCTGGAGATATCTTTCTAGACTCCATGTTCTTCTTCTGCAACTTTTGTTAGTCGAACAAATAATACCAATTAATGAAAGAAGAAAGAGTGCCGAAAAACCTTTTAGGGTTAATGCAAATGTTTGCGTATCTCTTCTAGCATATTTATATCAATTTTCTTGATGAATGGACGATCAAGATTTATAGATTGATAAGAAGATCTACGACTGGGAGTGATTCTTGCGTCATGCGAGTTAATGCGCGTGAGAGGACGGTTGAGGAGTTTTGACTTTTGCCTCGAAACTCCCATGTTTCAGTTCTTTACAGACTTTTAATTAAATTTGATTAGATATGACAAGATATGATTTGACTGAAGTTTGACTGAAACAGAATGAGTAGTTGTGTGTAATGAAGTTGCAAACCTCTCAGCTGATCATCGTAGTCAGCTGATACCTCGGTTATAAATAGCTGTGTTGAGTGATCATTTTTCCAGCTAGTTCCCCCTCAGCTGAATAATCCTTCAACTTAGGCATCTGGCTGAGCTTGATTCTTTCTCAGCTGGGTTCTTTGAGGTTGGTTCTGAATTCCAGCTGGGTCTGCTTCCATTCAGCTGGATGTAGCTTCGTTTGGGTTGAGTAATCCAAGTAATCCGCACAGCATCTTGAATCTTGATTCTATCAGCGGCTTTGTGAGTATATCAGCCCGTATGTCTGTGTAAATTTTCTCAACAATCACATCCTTCTTTTCCACGTGATCTCTGATGAAGTGATGGCGCACGTTCACATGTTTGCATCTTGTGTGATGTACTGGATTTTCTGATATAGCAATCGCACTTGAGCTATCACAGAAAATTGGAACTTGTCCAGTTTTCACTTCATAGTCATCCAGCTGAAACATCCAGCTGATGTTTCAGCCAGAGAATTTGTGAGCAGCAGCTTCCAGCTGCCATATATTCTGCTTCTGTTGTGGAGGTTGCGACGCACGTTTGCTTCTTTGAAAACCACGATATCAACTTGTTTCCTAGGAACTGACATGTTCCTGAAGTTGATTTTCTATCCATCCGATCTCCAGCGAAGTCTGAGTCTGAATATCCAGTCAGCTGTAGATTGTCTTCAGCTGGATACCACAGTCCAACATTCTGAGTTCCTTTGAGATATTTGAGAATGTTCTTGGCTGCTTTCAAGTGTGCTTTCTTTGGATCAACTTGAAATCTGGCACACACTCCGACTGCGAAAGAGATGTCTGGACGACTAGCTGTTAGATACAGCAGAGAACCTATTATCCCTCTGTATTTGCTGGAATCAAATGACTTCCCTTCAGTTCCAGGTTCAATCTTCCAGTTGGTGTTCATCGGAATCTTTACAGTTCTGCTGGATTGAACTCCATACTTGGCGATCAAGTCTTTCACGTACTTGGATTGATTTATAAAAATTCCTTCTTCTGATTGCTTGACTTGAAGTCCTAGGAAGAAGCTCATTTCTCCCATCATAGACATTTGGAAATGTGTTGACATTATCTCTCCAAATCTTTGGCATAAGAATGTTGATCTTGATCCGAAGATGATGTCGTATACATAGATTTGAACAACCAGGATGTCTTCTCCCAACTTGATGGTGAAGAGTGTTCTGTCTACTGAGCCCTTCTTGAATCCTTTGGATACAAGGAAATTTGATAGAGTATCATACCAAGCTCGAGGTGCTTGTTTCAAACCATAAAGCGCCTTCTTTAGCTTGTAGACTTTATTTCCTTCTACTTCAAATCCTGTAGGTTGTTCAACATAGACATCTTCTTTGATTTCTCCATTTAAGAATGCACACTTCACATCCATTTGATAGACTTTGAATTGGTGATGTGTTGTATAGGCGAGAAATAATCTGATTGCTTCCAATCGTACTACTGGAGCAAATGATTCTTCGAAGTCAATCCCTTCTTACTGTGTGTACCCCTGGGCAACTAGTCGAGCTTTGTTTCTGATGATGACTCCAATGGTATCCAGTTTGTTCTTGAAGATCCATTTGAGTCCTATGACTTTGACTCCTTCAGGTCTATCAACCAATTCCCAGACGCAATTTCTGAGGAATTCATTCAGCTCTTCTTGCATAGCATTTGTCTAGGGCACGCTCTTTAAAGCTTCTAGAATTGTTTGAGGCTCTGGAACTTGAGCTACATAACAAGCCATTAGAGCTGTGTCTTCATCATAGACCGTCAATTCTAGCTCTACTGAGAGTTAAGCTATGTCAGCTGCTTCTTGATGATCCGTTGTAGCTTGAGTTTGACTTGGTCTGATGGTTCTCCAATGATTGCTGATGATGGATGATCTTCAATCCATCTTCTTCTTATACGAATTTCTTCTTCCAGCTGATTGATGCTAGAAATGGCAAGATTTCGTCTGGAGTTAAGTCTTGAGAAAGAGACTCTCCTTGGATTGAGTTTTGAGGTGACTTCTGTAGAAGCTCTGCTGGAGATAGAGCTGGGGATTCAGCTGTGTCTGGATTTCCAGCTGATGCCATTCCCCATTGATTTGGCGTTGGAGGTTCCTCTTGATTTCCAGCTGGTGGAGCTTCCCGATTGATTTGAGGTTCTTCCTCTGGTTCATCGTCCCATATTAATGGTTCGGCCAGATTCCTGATTCGATTCTCTTGAGCTCTTGTCTGAATCTGCCTTGAAGATTCTCCTTCAAAAGGTAACATGTGGAGTTACTTCAACCGTTTGAGTTCTTCTGTTGAAGATTCTGTATGCTTTACTCACAGCAGAGTAACCAAGGAATACTCCTCGGTCAGTCTTCGCGTCGAACGTCTTGAGCTGTGTTTTTTCATTGTTTAGGATATGACATTTGGATCCGAAGACCTTGAAATATCCAATGTATGGTATTCTGTTATTCCAAAGCTTATACGGCGTCTTTCCTTGCCTTGATGTGAGTAGAGAGCGATTCTGAGTGAAGCAAGCTGTGTTGATTGCCTCGGCCCAGAACTTCTTTGGAGTGGCAGAGCTGGCTAGCATTGAGGTAGCTGCTTCTTTGAGTGTTCTGTTTCTTCTCTCTGCTACACCATTCTGCTGAGGTGTGCGTGCTGCTGAGGTTTGATGTTAAACTCCGTTCTTCTCGCAGTATTCATAAATAGTTTCATTTAGAAACTTCGTTCCTCGATCTGATCTGATTGACATTATCTTGCACTCCTTCTGAGTTGATACCCTTTCAAGCAGGATTGGCAGCTTAGTCCTTATTTCGCTCTTCTGGTACATGAATGACACCCATGTGAATCTTGAGAAGTCATCCACTACGACCAGAGTATATTTTCTGCTGTTGAAACTTCCTGGTGTAACAGGACCAAAAAGATCCATGTGAAGGAGTTGAAGAACTCGATCAGTTGACTGAACTGGCTTGAGAGAGAATGAAATTCTTGTTTGTTTTCCTTGTTGACACGCGCTGCACATATGACTTTTGTCAAATACTTGATCTGGAATTCCATTAGCAAGCTGGTTTCTAGCCAGTTTGTTGATTGTCTTGAAGTTGAGATGATTTAGCCGTCTGTGCCACAGCCAGCTGACTTCATTGCTGCTTTTTGATACAAGACAAGTCTCAGGAGGGATGCTATTCCAGTCAGCGAAATACATATTTCCTTCTCTTTTCCCTCTTAGTAGTATCTGCTTGGTTTCCCTGTACTTTACTGTGCATCCCTGTGCATCAAACTTGACAGAAACCGTTGTCGCAGAATTCGTAATGGAAAGCAAGTTATGTTGCAGTCCTTCTACATAATAAACATTTGGGATTATAACATTTTTAGTTTTAAATATACCACAACCTTTGGTTAGACCTTTGGAGTTGTCACCAAATGTTACTTGTGGGCCTGGTTGCTCGATATACTTTTGGAGTAGATGCTTTAAGTGCGTCATGTGCTTGGAACATCCACTGTCCAAGTACCATAGCGTTCTCATCGACTCCTCAATGATGCGTCGTTCCCTTGCAATCTATAAAAAAGATCAAATTACCCAATTTTAATTGGGTCCTTGTGGGTTAGACAGAGATCCTTTTACGACCCAAATCTGCTTGATGACTCGAATTGGGTCATTTGATCTGATGATCCTTCTAGCTGAGTCGATATACACATTTTTTGTGTTCTTAGGTTGTTGCTGGTGGGGTCTTGATCTTAGTATCTTCCCAGTTTGATGTCTTTGTTGATGTCCTGATCTTTTTCGGTATCCAGTTGAGTACCAAGCTGAGACGTTCCTTTGTCTCTGCTGTCTCTTGTGATATCTCGGCTGGAACTGGTACTCCAGCTGGTGATCATATGAGTGATATCCAGCTGGGTATCTTCTTTGATATCTCGGTTGATATCTTTCGACGTGCTGTTGCGGTTGCTGGTGTCTGAAATGTCCAGCCTGCTGTCTTTGTTGAGTTTGAGCACGTTGCTGTCTGATCTGTACTTGAGGCTGTCTCATAGCTGGCCTTTTTGATGCCTGCTATGTCTTCAACGGTCATTGCTGAGTTGCTGGAATTGGGTTTTCTTTTGCTCTTACAAACATTATGTCGCAGCCCGACTTAGAGTGAAGATGACTAAGCCGGTGGGTCCCGCGACTTACACAATTTATGATTAACCAAAGGATAAGATAACGACCCAAGTTATCGAATAGGAACCAAAATACACCAAATCATACTTTTCGATCATCAAAACATGTTATCAAAATCAAAAAGAATCAATCATAGATCGAACAACGACATCATTATTCAAGAACGACAATTCATGTATTCAAGTTCGATCAACGATCAATGATCAACGATAAACGAGTATGGTCAAGAAGCTACACCATCTCGTTGCAGAATTAAGCATACTGAAATTTAAGGATTTAACAAACTGAAGTCTAAAGTTTAACAAACTGAACCAAGGTTTAGAGAATCTATAACATAAGAAACATAACAAAATAACAGAAGTGAAACAAGTTCAGAGAGTGTTGCAGCGGAAAACATAAGTTTTGGTTACATGTATGAAGACATATAACCGTGCTCTAACTTAGAATGATAACTTGAGATATCAACAACAACAAAGCCTGCCCAGCACACTCCATCTCCATCTGACCTAACCTGCACATTTTAGAAATAACATGCAGGGCTGAGTACTTTCGCACTCAGTGAACACATGCCAAAATAATTTAAAAGTTGCTACTTAGAGCTATAGATTGAATACTTGCCATAAAGCATAACACAAGCAAACTTTAAAAAAAAAACGAACCTGTGCATGCCTAAACATTTACTTTCATTATACGAGACTGCAGTCAAAATACTATTTATGTATGTACCAAATCTACTATAACTTAATAGTGTTGAGAAGTAGGCCTCCTTCTCAAACACCTGTAATCGGCCTACCAAAAGGAAGGCGCACGATTACTAACTGTGCACACAGATCCCACCTTGCGTAGGACCGAATTCGTCTTTCCTTGGTAGATGGTAACATACAAAAACACTTTAAAACATTGGCAAGTCAATCAATTTAAAAACATCACATAATCATAATCATATAGTCACATTCGACATTTCTTTAGTTTAGAAAGCCCACCTGTTTCGAAATTGCTGAACTAAACTTTACTTCTCGATTTCCCTTCACTTAATGGTCCCGCTCGGTCCTTCAATTTAAAATTAGGTTTAAACATAAGAGCGAGAAAAGTAAAAATCGAGGAATGAGAGATGCTGCTTCGATACTATGATCTTTCTCGGCTTTCTAGGGTTTTCACTCTACCACTAACATTTAAACTTTTCTATCTTAAATCTTAGCTCTTAATCATTCACTACTCAAAATAACTTCTAAAGACATAAGCAAACATATACTTTACTTCTAACCCTTTCATGTTTTCATTAATATTTATTGACCTATAACTTATACTATTGTCAACATTAATCAGATCATAAAGAATATTTCATTTCTTCATATAAAAGTATCTCATTAACCATTAAGCTCTTTCTTTATTTATTTTAGCACATCAACAATGCTTAAGTTCTTTGATAACATTTAAGCTTAACATTAAAACTTTTGAGTTTACGAAAGAAATAGCTAAAAACAAGTTGATCAAAGATCAGCTGGATAAATCAAGCTGTCTGGAAAATCAAACTAGCTGGAAAAACTGAGTTATCTGGAAAACTGAGCTGGCTGGAAAACTGAGCTGGCTGGAAAACAGAGCTGGCTGGAAAACTGAGCCGGCCGGAAAACAGCCGGCCGGAAAACAGAGCCGGCCGGAAAACCGAGCCGGCCGGAAAACAGCCGGGCCGGAAAACCGAGCCGGCCGGACCTGGCCGAGTTAATCCAATGATCGGGTCCAAATCGGTAAATCCAACAGATCGAGTTCAAATTCGAGTTAATCCAGGAATTAAACTCTAGAAACTCTCAATTTCAAAACTTTGTATTAAAATTCTGAAAAATTCTACGTCACTTAATTTTTAACGTAGATTCCAATTCTTTCATTATTTTATTCATTAAAAATCAAATACATGGCTTTATTGTACATATATATTTCGATCCTTTTGATAAATTATGAATTAAAATCCAAATTTCATTCTAATCACTTCCAATCATGTTAATTTAAATTAAAATTTCTCAAATCGTAATAAATCAAACCATCAAACATGTTTATAATCATCATATGAGCTCATAGAAATCATCAATTTGATCATAGGATCAAAGGATAAAAACCCCTAATTTTATTGAAAATTTCGAAAAAAATAGGAAATTAGGTTTAGGTTGGATTCTTCTTAAATTGATGCTAAAAATGGGATTTAGATCACAGATCTAACATAATATTCAAAGATCAAAACATTCATCCTACTTCATGAAAAATTCGAAAGTTTTGGAAGGAAGAAAGATGGATTTTTCTTGCTAATCTTTGGCTAAGCTCTTGATCAAGTATAGATCTAACCTTCTTGAATGAAATAGATGCTTGATCTTTTAAATTCTTGAGCTTGAATCCTTGATCTTCAATGGAGGTTGTGTGTGTGTGTGTTATGCGTGTGTGTTTTGAGAGAGAGTGCCGAGAGAGTGAGTGATGAGAGATGAATGAATGATGTTAGATAATTACTATCTTCATTCATGCATTAGACAAAAATTACTATTTGCAATAACTACATGTTGGGAAAAGATCAAATTAAGGATCTTATCATTAGATTTTATTATATTTTATTAGATTTTATCAGATTTTATCATTTAATTTAATTAATACTTAGCATCTAACATGGGATTCCTTTGTACCATCAAATATTCCATGTAGATATTATTAGATTTAAATAAAAATTAAATTAAAGTTTATTAGATAAGCTTAATTTAAAATATCTAGCAATAGTATCTTATTTAAGTAATTAATTAATAAATTCTCTAATTAATCACTTAAATATCATTAAATCGTTAATCAAAATCATCCCGGCTTTAAATAATAAATTCTCGAGCTCTATAAATTTTATTAGGGTTTCTTTAACCCTAATTTAAGCTTTCTCGAGAAAAATTCCGGAAATAAAAATCCGGACTAAAAATATCATTACCGAAGAAATTCTACGATCTCCGGAGAAATCAAATCTTCGAATTAAACACACACTTTTCAAATAAAATCCAAACATATAAGCACATAATCCTAAACACATTCATAATCTTTCTCGGATCATCCGAGACGAGATTAACATCTTAAATTATTTAATTTACTTAACTTTCGGCAAATTAGGACTGCCGAGATATTTTTATTGTCGGAACTTAATTTCTTTCTAAATTCTCACGGCGTAATTATCTCAGCGATTTTCTAATTAACCTTAAGTTCGATTATGAAAAAGCGGGGTATTACATCCTTCCCCCCTAAAAATAAATTTCGTCCCGAAATTTGCTTACCTTGAAGAAAAAAACTCGGGATACTTATCTCTCATCTTATCTTCGAGTTCCCATGTCGCTTCCTCTGGCCCATGATGTCTCCATTTGATCTTGACCGACGCGATCGATTTATTCCTTAGCTGTTGGACCTTTCGATCCAATATCGCTTCCGGTTTCTCCTCATAACTGAGGTCTGGTTTTAGGGCCATTTCTTCTTGACGAATGACATGCTTGGGATCAAACATGTATCGGCGCAACTGGGATACATGAAAAACATTATGCGAGTTCCCAAAGCTTGGCGGTAAGGCCAACTTATACGCAACTTGACCTATTCTCTCGAAAACTTCATACGGTCCTATGTAGCGGGGTTTTAACTTTCCTTTCACGCCAAATCTGTGAACTCCTCTTGACGGCGAAACCTTTAAGAAAACTTTATCTCCGACTGCGAACTCAAGTTCTGATCTTCGAATATCCGCATAAGATTTGGCGGTCTTGCGCTTCTTTAATCCGTTGCTTGATCTGGCGAACGATCTCAATCATCTCTTCAACTGCATCGGGCCCTAATACTTTTCTTTCACCTACTTCGTCCCAAAAGAGCAGGGAACGACATTTTCTTCCATAAAGAGCTTCATAGGGCGCCATGCCGATTGTCATCTGGTAACTGTTGTTGTATGCAAACTCAATGAGAGGCAAAACTTGCTCCCACTGGTCACCTCGATCTAACACAACAGTTCTGAGCATATCTTCTAGAATTTGAATCGTCCTCTCAGATTGACCATCCGTCTGAGGATGAAAAGCGGTGCTGAAATTTAGGTTGGTGCCCAGCTCACTTTGCAGACTTCTCCAGAAGCGGGAGGTAAACTTAGAATCTCGATCTGACGTAATCGATTTGGGCACACCGTGCAGACGCACGATCTCTCGAACATACAGCTGAGCTAACTTGTTCGATCCATACGTTATCGGAATTGGTATGAAATGAGCAGATTTTGTCAATCTGTCCACGATCACCCAAATAGCTGTATTTCCTCTTTTGGATTTAGGTAACTGAGTTACAAAATCCATTGTGATATCATCCCATTTCCACTCCGGGATGTCTAAGGACTGAAGCTTTCCATAAGGCCGCTGATGTAAATCTTTGACTTGCTGACAAGCTAAACATCGCTCTACAAATGAAGCTATATCTCGCTTCATTCCTTCCCACCAGAATTTCTGCTTTAAATCTTGATACATCTTGGTGCTACCGGGATGAGCGGTGTACGGCGTTTCATGAGCTTCTCTCATGACTTCAGCTCTCAATTCTTCTTCATCTGGAACACAAAGTCTTTCTCTGAACAAAAGAGCATTATCTCCAGCTTCACGAAAATCTTCGACTTTTCCTTCACGGATTCTGAGTCGCAACTTTTCTAATTTCTCGTCTTTCCTCTGAGCATTTGAAATTCTTGTTCTCAAGTCTGGAGTTATTTCTAGAGCTGCAATTTGTTGCTCTACAGATTGTGGTGGTAAAACCACTTCTATTCTCAACTCTCCAAGACTCTTGATTAGCTCTTCTTCTTGAGTGAGCAGAAATCCTAACTCGGATCTGCTCTTCCTGCTTAAAGCATCGGCTACTACGTTCGCTTTTCCTGGATGATAGGAAATCTTGCAATCGTAGTCCTTTACTAGCTCGAGCCATCTTCTTTGCCTCATATTTAGCTCTTTCTGTTCGAAAAAGTATTTGAGGCTCTTGTGATCTGTGAAGATCTCGCACTTGGCTCCAAAAAGATGATGTCTCCAGATCTTCAGAGCATGCACGACTGCTGCTAACTCTAAATCATGAGTTGGATAATTTTCCTCATGAGGTCTGAGCTGTCGTGACGCATAGGCTATGACTCTTCCATCTTGCATCAGGACACAACCTAGTCCATTCTTCGATGCATCTGTATACACGACATAGTCCTTGCCTGCTTCTGGTACTGCCAAGACTGGAGCAGTGGTCAACTTCTTCTTTAGCTCTTGAAAACTTTCTTCGCATTCGGGAGGCCACTTGAACTTCGATTCCTTTTTGAGAAGTTGGGTCATCGGTCTTGCTATCTTGGAGAATCCTTCGATGAATCTCCGATAGTAACCTGCTAGACCCAAGAAACTACGAATCTCATGGGGCGACGCTGGCGACTTCCACTCTTGAACTGCCTGCACCTTTGAATCGTCAACTTTAATTCCTTCGGACGAAACAACATGTCCGAGAAAATTCACTTCTTTTAGCCAGAACTCACACTTGCTGAATTTGGCATATAACCTTTCGGATCTTAGCTTTTCTAGGACAATTATGAGATGCGCTTCATGCTCCGATTCGCTCTTTGAAAAAAAACAAGAATGTCGTCAATGAAGACTATGACAAATCTATCCAGAAATTCATGGAAAACTCTATTCATGAGATCCATGAATACTGCTGGAGCATTTGATAATCCGAACGGTATTACTACAAACTCGTAGTGGCCATATCTTGTTCGGAATGCAGTTTTCGGAATATCTTCTTGCCGAATCTTCAGCTGATGATAGCCAGATTTTAGATCAATCTTTGAGAAAACACTGGCTCCTCTAAGCTGATCAAACAGATCATCTATCCTTGGCAAAGGATACTTGTTCTTCAACGTTAGCTTGTTTAGCTCTCGGTAGTCTATACACATTCTGAGACTACCGTCTTTCTTCTTAACAAACAAGATCGGTGCTCCCCACGGGGAAACACTAGGTCGGATAAAACCAAGGTCGAGCAATTCTTGCAACTGAATCTTCAATTCTTGTAACTCCTTCGGGGCCATTCTATACGGCGCTTTAGATGTTGGAACTGAACCAGGCTCTAGGTCGATGGTGAACTCTAATTGCCTGTCTGGGGGTAATCCTGGAAAAACTTCAGGAAACATATCCTTGAAATCTCGAACAACAGCTACATCATCAATATTCTTTTCTTGATTTTCATCTTTGTTGAGATAAACCAGATATGCTTGCGCATCTTTTCTTCTCAACAGCCTTCTTGCTTGAATTGCTGAAATAATCGGCATTCTTCTATTGCTTTTCTCTATTCCGAAGAATAGGGTCGGCTCTTTTCCAGGTGGCTGGAAAGAGATCTGTCTTTGCTTGCACCGAATGGTGGCAAAGTTCTCGGTTAACCAATCCATTCCCAAAATGATGTCTACGTCCCACGTTCGAATTAGATTTAGGATGTTGGTTGACATCTTAAGGGATCCAAACTCAAATTCCAAATTAGGGCAAACATGCGTAACTGTGGTAGATTTACCTACCGGGGTCGATACTCTTAGGTTCTGGCTAGATTGCTCTACCTTAAGGCCAAGAGTATCTACGCATGTACTTGATATGAAAGAATGCGATGCACCAGTATCAAAAAGAATTATCACAGGTACACCATTTAACTGACCCATACCTGCCAGATTGCCCTAATCCTTGACGTATGGTTTCTGATCGAGAGCGAAAACTCGCTGATACTGCTGCTGCGGTTGCGGCTCTTGCTGCGGTGGCTGCTGCTGCCGCCTTGCCTGCTGCTGCTGCTGCTGAGGGTGGGGCGCTTGGCGCTGGCGCGGATGCAATTGCGGGACTCCTTCAATAGCCTTCAACTGCTGAGGTTGATACTGGCCAGGTCTTCCACCATTAGTCCCTTGCTGCTTGTTTGGACACTGATAAGAGAAATGCCCAACTTGCCCACATGCATAGCAGCTGTTACTTCCTGCTCTGCAAATTCCCTGATGCATTTTGCCGCATTTCGAGCATGCAGAATTTCCTTGCTGCATCTGAAACGAGCTACTCTGACCAACAAAAGGTGGTCTGGGTTTTCCTGGAGTCGAAAGCTGCTGACTCTGCCCTTGCCAGGTCTTCTTGCTGGGTTGGCTTCCAGCATTCCATTTCCTTTTTCCCTTCTGCTGCTGGCCATGGTGCGAAGATTGCGGTCTGATGGCCGCTGGGGCTTGAATCTGATACGGGGGAGGTGCTGGAGCGTATACTGGCTTCTCTGGCTGCATAGCCAATTCCATGTCCAAGGCTCGGTTCAAAGCCTTGGCATAGGTCAAAGCACTCTGACTTGCTAAGACCACTCTTATATCCTGCCTAAGTCCGGCGCGAAAAAGCTCGGACATCTTCTCATCGGAATCAACTTTAACGGGGGCAAAACGAGCTAGATCACAAAATTCACGGTCATACACGGCAACCATTTTCTTTCCTTGCTTGAGATTGGCGAACTCATTTTCTTTCTGCTTGCGGTAACTTCTTGGTACGTACTTCTCAAAAAGAGCTTCCTTGAACTGCTCCCATGAAAGATTTTCGAGCTGCTCGGGAGTATACGTCTTCTGGCGAGCTTCCCACCAGTAGTCTGCAGATCCTTTCAACTGATAGGACATACATGTGAGACGCTCATGGTCATCACATCGAAGGAACCTAAAGATTCGCTCGAGAGCGCGAATCCATTCTTCTGCTTCTGACGGATTTCCTCTTCCGTCAAAGGTCGGGGGATTTTGTCTAAGAAAGAGTTCTTCGATTCTCCTCTCAGGCGGAGGAGGTGGGGTAGGTTCTCGGTGCTCTTCCTCTTCTACCCTATTTCTTCTTCTAGGAGGCATTCTGATTTAAGAAAAAGAAGGAATCAACAAAAGTAACACTACTACAAAATTCGTAATTGACAACACCTGAATAACAACGGTTCTCAGCAAAACTCGTTGTTGTTTACTTAAAAACCGTTGTGGTATGAAAGCCCGTTGTCTTTGAGCGAAAAAGTACGCTCATAGACAAGGGTTTTTGTGAACCGTTGTTGAAAGTCCGTTGTGGTAGTCTCATTACACGCTCATACACAACAATAGCTCTAGATGTTGTCGTTTCTATGTTGTTGTAGACTAATAGCATTATCTACAACAATAGTTTTTCTTTCCGTTGTATTTAGTATGTTGTCGTAGGAGAACAAAATCAATCTACAACAACAGTTTCATTATATGTTGTCATTATATTGTTGTTATAGCCCTCATGATTAGTAAAAAATAAAAAAATAGATAAACTAAAAAATAAAAACAACACGTTTCTTACCTTTCACCTTTTAACCTTCTCTGAAAAATCAAATCCCTATTCCCCCAAATTGAAAAACACCACCGTCAAGTCTGGTCGCCGGTCGTCGTCGTCTGTGGCCGCCGTCAAGCCTCTAGCTGCCGTCGACGTCACCATTAACACCATGGCCGGTCTTGAATAATGCTTCATCCATTCTCTGTGAAAATCGAATCCTCTGCCAAAATCGAATCCTCTGCCGTAAATATTGGTTCTCCGCCTCCAGCTACTTTATAGCTTCCACCGTCGCCGTCATATGCCTGTTGATTTCACCGTCCGACCGCCTATGACGCCTTGACTCGCCGCTGACGCCTCCAGTCTTTCTCTGCAGCCCAAATTTTCTTCTTCTCCTTTTTTATAGAGGTGATACTCTTCCGACTATTGACTTGCGTATATATGTCAGTTCATAATTTAAACCTCTTTTTTCTTCATTGAATTCCATTTAGTGTTTGTGATGTGTTATTTTTCTTGATGTATATGCAACTTCTAAACTTAGATTTTTGCTATTTTGTGAAAAAATTATGATTTCTGAGGTAGATTTTGGGTTTTTTCGTTGTGAATATTCTGTTTTGAACTAGGAATTTTTCCATGTTTCTTAATTTTTTTGGAGAAAATGCGCCACTTCCCACTATGCATGTGGTATTATCTAACCATGATTTCTCCAAATTTTTTTGTATACTGGGAGAGAAACAATGTTTCTGAATTGAGCTTTTTCTATGTTTTTTGTCATTATGTGGTGTATTAATTTGAAAATAATTTTGAGTTGTAGGGATATAATTTGAATTATGTGGTGACATAATTCGAAAGAAGCTTCACTGCTATATGTTGGCCTTCTGCTGTTCTACCCTGTTAATAAGCTCAAACATTAGTTGAGTAAAGAAGATTAGTCCAATATATATACACTAATATTAATTGTTCTGATTAATACACAACATAAACGAAAAATTGATGCATTCTGAGTGATTTGACCTTATAAACAGGGCCAAAACCACCCTCTCCCAGTTTATTATTTGAGGAGAAGTTGGTGGTAGCAGATAGGATGGAAGCATAAGTGAAAAGCTTAAGATGATGACTGTTTGCTGCTCTATTTTCAAGCTCGTAACTTCCTGTGTATCCCTCTAGTGTCAGGAGTTGATGCAATTCTTCCTCCCTTTTCCCTGTCAGATGATCAATTAATCAGAAAAAAGCACAAGAATTTTTTATTATTTCTATGTAATGAAAAAGAGAAATAATGAGTATATGATCAATTATGATGGTCCTCACCCCTACGTTTTCGCATGATCAAATAAGCAAGTCCCAACATAAGCAGCACTAGCAAACTCACTTGTACACCAACGATTATTCCTACATATTTCTTCTTTTCTGTCACACACAATTCGAATAATGTCTTTGATGATATAGTTTAGTTTTAATAATGTATATGTAATGGATGCAGAAAATTGAGGAATTTTCAGCCGGAGAAAATACAAAAAAGAGATTGAAAGCATACTAAAAATCATTACAAAAGCCTCAGGGAACAATGGCTGGAGATTGAAGGTGCTTCTTACTCTATTTCTTTGCCTTTTTTAATCTTAGAATTGTGAAAAAAAAAATTCAAAAGTAAAAATAATTGAAAAACTGAAAAATTGTAAAAGTGAATTTTCTAATCTATTTTTTATTATTTTTTCTGATCTTGTCAGACGTGTGTGGAGATCGAAGATTAAATTGGCTTTGAGGAATTCTTACTTCGACATTCAGGTTGGTATGTAATAATTTTTCTATTCTTGAATTCCTTATCTATTGAATAAATATTAAATAGTGTGTTGTTTCAATTCTTCTTGCTGTCTTGGGAGATTTTGTATTTGGATATGTGAAATATGATTCTGGAGTTGGTGAAATTTTTAGTAAATTAAATAATGGCCTGCTTTGTATGATGAATTATGATAAATTGATCTAGTTGTAAGTTGCACTCTTAGTAAGTTTGCTTAAAAATTCATAATTTATAGGATTATAATGGACAAATCATGGATGTTAAAAGATAAGTTGTCAAATGAGTATAAGGCTGGAGTAGACTTCTTCATGCACTTTGCCCAACAAAGTGTAGATGATCAAGATAAAATGTCATGCCCGTGCTCAGCTTGTGGAAACCTTATGCGGAAAAAAGTTAAGCTCGTACGGTTGCATTTGTTGAGTAATGGTATGGATTTAACATACCATACATGGATATGGCATGGGGAACGATCTGCATCAACTTGTTGGGAGAATCATCCAGATCCATCTGGGCACGATGAACGCGATTTTGTTTCAAAAGAGCAAGTCCATATGGTGCATGCTGCATATGAAGAAAGCGACGATCCAAGAGAATTCATAAGATTACTTGAAGATGCAGAAAAACCATTATATCCTGGTTGTGTCAAATTTACCAAGTTATCTGCCATTGTGAAAATATATAACTTGAAGGCAAAGCACAGTTGGAGCGATAAGAGTTGTAATGATCTTCTTACTCTCTTACGAGATATGCTGCCGGACTCTAATGAATTGCCTTCATCCTTATATTATGCAAAGAGAAGTTTAGTTACTTTGGGTATGGATTACGAGAAAATCCATGCATGCCCCAATGACTGTGTCCTATATCGGAAGGAGTACGAGGACTATACTAGTTGCCCAACTTGTGGTGTCTCAAGATGGAAAGAGTGCAAGACGTCTACTTCAAAGACCTTAATTCCTGCAAAAATCTTATGGTACTTTCCACCTATTCCCAGATTTCAAAGAATGTTTCGAAACAAGGATACTGCTAAGGACTTAACTTGGCATGCCGATGAGAGGATGAAAGATGGTTATTTGCGTCATCCAGCAGATTCACCATCTTGGTAGGTTGTCGACCATAGGTGGCCGGAGTTTGCATTGGAGACAAGAAATTTGAGATTAGCTTTGTCAGCGGATGGGATCAATCCCTATAGTTTGATGAACTCTACGTACAGTTGTTGGCCAGTTTTATTAGTCACTTACAATCTTCCTCCATGGCTGTGTATGAAACGAAAATTTATCATGCTTACCTTGTTGATTGCTGGTCCTAAGCAGCCGGGAAATGATATTGATGTCTACTTAGCTCCTCTAATTGATGACTTAAAACACTTGTGGTCAGTAGGTATTCAGACATATGATGCTTATTGGGATGAAAGTTTCCTACTTAGAGCTGTCTTATTATTGACAATTAATGATTTTCCAGCTTACGGCAACTTAGCTGGATGTAAGGTGAAAGGATATTATGCATGTCCTATATGTGGTGAAAATACTTGTGCAACAAGGCTGAAGCATAGTCGGAAGATGTCATTCACACGCCACAGACGGTTTCTTCATGAAAGTCATCCTTATAGAAGACAAAAGAAAGCATTTGACGGGACACAAGAATTTGAGCCAGCACCAAAACCATTGAGTGGCAGGGAAGTTTTGAAAAGTGTTGATACAATAAAATGCAATTGGGGAAAGGGAAAATCGAATAAAGTTGGAAATGATGGAGATGATGCAATTTGGAAGAAAAAGTCAATATTCTTTCAACTCGAGTACTGGGAACATCTACATGTTCGGCATATTCTTGATGTGATGCATATTGAGAAGAATATATGTGAGAGTATCATTGGTACACTACTCGACATTCCTGGGAAAACAAAAGATGGGTTAGCATCGAGAAGAGACCTTGTGGAAATGAATTTGAGGATTGATTTGGCACCTATTGTGGGGGATAAGAAAACATTTTTGCCACCGGCTTGTTACACTTTAAGTAGGGCAGAGAGAAAAAAAGTTTGTGAATCTTTTTATATGATGAAGGTTCCAACAGGTTATTCATCGAATGTAAAGAAGCTAGTTTCAATGAAGGATTTAAAACTTATTGGACTTAAGTCACATGATTGTCACACGTTGATGCAACAGTTACTTCCTTTGGCAATTCGTGGTGTTTTACCGAAGAATGTCAGATATGCTATCACTCGATTGTGTTTCTTCTTCAATATGTTGTGTAGCAAAGTCATAGATGTCTCCAAGTTAGATGATCTTCAACGAGATATTGTAACGACATTGTGTTTGTTAGAGAAATACTTTCCTCCGTCGTTCTTTGATATCATGGTTCATTTATCAGTTCACTTGGTACGAGAGGTTAAATTGTGTGGGCCTGTATGGTATAGATGGATGTATCCATTTGAAAGATATATGCGTGTACTGAAGGGTTATGTGAGAAATCGAAATAGGCCTGAAGGGTGCATGGCCGAATGTTATATAGCTGAAGAGGCCGTGGAATTTTGTGCAGACTATCTATCAAATATGGCCACTTGTGGCATACCATCAACTCAACACCGCCACCAGCATACTAAGCATGAAATGTTGGGTAAGTTAAATTATTATCATTTGAACTTTACTGGGGCAGTTAAAGAAACACAAGTGTATGTTAATTGCTGCTGCAGTAGAGCATGAAATCTGAAATAGCAAAGAGATCTTAATTTGCAGTGTTTCTCATATATGTGTGTGTTTTACTAAGGCAGAGTTGGTCCGTGAATCAGCCCATATTTCATGGGAATATATATATGGCTTTAATCCATCTTTTTTGGGTAGTTCGTTGAATAGTTTTGTCCTTTCTTTGCATAGAGCGCACTGGATCCTTACAGTCATCGACCCTCACAAGGAACAAATAGGGTTGTTGGATCCTCTGTTCACTGGAAACCGTCACGGCGATTGGAAGCATATTGTTGAAGTGTAAGTTTCTTTTGCTTGTTTCGTTTCTATTATATCAGTTTGATGGAACTAAACCATTTCATACATCTATATGAAGGGCGTTGAGGGTTTTTAATGCGGGGATAGAAAAGAAAGGAAACAGTAAAAAATGGACTGTAATTAAGGTATGCAAACTAAAATAAATTATATAAGTTAATAATAAATTACTATATTAACTATTTTTTATTTTCAATGTAGGCACCTAAACAACAAGACTGCGTCAAATGTGGTTTTTTTGTGATGAAATACATGAGGGAAATAGTTAATGCTTCTTCTGATGTGACGATTGATTCCTTACAATCACTGGTAATTAATATTTTATTTATAAATTATTGTAATTAAGTTCCATTAAATTAAAGTTTTTTATGGTGACTAACTGTAGCTTGTTTTTTTTCTACTTAACAGTTCAACCAAAAAACATATTCGGCTGAGGAAATAGATGAAGTGCGTGGAGAATGGGGGGAGTGTGTACAACGATATATATACTAGTAAAAGGTAAAAAAATTTAGTTTTGGTTCCCTTATTGTTGGTATATATCCTATTGATGTTGTCTTTGTTTTTTATTTATAAATAGCTTATGTGATTGATGATGTATTATAAATAGGCGATACGAGGGCTGAAGAACATTTTGGCAGTATTTTGGAGCAAACTTTGTGGGAGCCGAAGAACTCATATTTGTGTAATTTATGCATTTGGTTTCATTTAGCTTCTTCGGACATTTAGGAATGTGCTTGAATTATGTAATGAAATATTGGTACTATGTAACTTTTATTATATATTTTTAATTTTTAAGTAATGAAATTAGCATACAAATTTATAATTTAATTTATATTTTACAAATATTGCAGCAAAACTGTTGTTTTATTAACCTACCACAACGGTTACAAACCGTTGTGCTAATATACAGTTGTCAAAGAGACAACGGTTCCAAACCGTTGTTATATTTATCTACCACAACGGTTATTAACCGTTGTAAATTTGAACAAACCTAAATACAACAACACTTAATCTGGTCATACAACAACGGGTCAAAACCGTTGTCATAAGTATAGTACAACAACGGGTCTTAACCGTTGTCTATGAGAGTAAATTACTAACAACACAATTTACGACAACGGGTTTAAATTTAGACGACAACGGTTATTAACCGTTGTGGTAACTATATACAACAACGGTTAATAACCGTTGTGTATGAGCGCATTTTTCAGCACCCTACCACATCACCACCTACGACCACGGTCGATTTTGGCCTACGACAACGGTTATAAACCGTTGTGTATGAGCGTTTCTGTAGTAGTGTAACTTTATTCTTATCGAACATTTCTCTCTGAGCACTTCTTAATTTATTTATTCTTTCGCTTTAAAACAAACGTTCATAAGAAATTTCTTAAATCATATTGTACCATAATCAATTTTATAACTTTAACCTAATAATTATGCAATAATAAATCATCTTATCTCGCAGCTTACTTATTTAGCAAATACAGAATTAACTAAACTTCCTTCATTACCTTAATTTAACCTTAAACTTTTGGCAAAGCAACTCACCTTTTACACTTTAATTTATTTTCCGAAATTTCTTATTCTTTACTTTCTAACTTCATCTCATTGATACACTTTTGCTATTCTTTAATATTCTCAAGGCATTATCTCTTTATACTTAAGCATATTATGAAAGCATCAACTTAATTTAAATGACCGCTTTGGCCATTCTTTTTCATATATATACTTGGAAAATTGTCTTTTAGAGGTCTTTTCAAAAATATGGGATCTTATCTACAACAAAAGATATCCCTACGTCATCCGTGATGTCCTAACATCACGCAAAAGATAATTACGGTACGGTCTACTATCCGTCACCGAGCTACTAAACAATATTATGCATCATAATCCTTAGTCATATTTATATCATATACATATAAACATAAAGCAACAACAACACAAGAACGACTCTCTCTACTCGTCGTCCTCTGACGGGTCCTCCTCCTCTAACTCGTCCTCCTTACTCGAACTCTCTGGAACAACCTCGCCCTCGGCCCTCACGTCTCCGTTCAGCAAGAGCGGAATCTCCTTGTCTACATCAGTGTCTACCATCGGAGAAAAACTAGGCTCAAAACCTAGGTGACTGAACGGAATTCGGCGGAGATCGGACCAACCAACGGTGACCTCGGCTGCGGGGTCGTCTCCGTCACTGTCGTCACTGTCATCTCAACGGGGCATCGACGAGCTGCCCTCGTCTAAGTGCTGAGGCTCAGGGTGGTAAGAACGGTATAGAGCCTCATGGTCAAAAGAGTCGAAAACTCGAGGGATCTCACTGGGAGGAGAGAAAGGAGCTACCTCCAGCGGAGGTGCTGGGTACAACTCTGAGATAGGAGGAACTGGAACTAGAGCTAAAGTATCTGTCGGTGGTGGGGGTGAAGCAAAACCATCCGATGGTACAGTGGGCTGAGTGGCAAAAGCACTCGGGTCAAAACCAAAATAGGTCGACTGGGGATCAAAGTATACTGACTCGGGTTCAACCTGCGGAATCATAAACTGAATAGAGTCATCCTGAGGTAAAAACTCAGTCAGCTGACCCTCTGCAGGGTAGCGAGTGGGTGGAGGGTACGGTCCTGGCGGCGGTGCTGAGTAACACATGTATCGGGAGCTGATCTCGGCGATAAAACCTCGACAGTCGCCGTAGAGGTTGTGATCCCGATCGCTCGGTCACAAAACGAGAAACGAGTGAAGGCGCCCACTCCCGCCATTCCTGCGGAAGAAGAGGAACTAGACGTATGATGCCCCGAACACACGAGATCTACGTCTCGCAGATATCCATCCAGACACGATGGAAACGTGCCAAGAACTCGGCTAAAGTCTCACGGTAACTCATCCTGATATGTTGAAACTCTCTCATCGCATCGTCACGACGAGGCGCTGCCATCCTATATAAGAAAAATTTTTAAAAAATCAATCACACGGAGACTAAATACGTCTCCCAAAGATCCACAGTTTCCACATACTCAATATCGCTTCCCATTGATGGTACCAAGCTCACGTTACTTCCCAAAGACAAACAACTCACTTGCTTGCACAATTGTTCCATCATCACGCTTACGAATGCCATCACAAAACAATCTCATCAGAACCTCAGGCTCGTCACACAAGCCACAAATAAACAGATATAAACATGTACATAAACACATCTCAAGATTCCATTCAAACTTAAAACTTTTAAACGTTAGAAAACTTCTAAATACGTACCTGACTTGCCGGATGAGATGAGGTGCTGGACTTTTGTTGTTTAAGACTTAACTAGTCTAGGGATTCAAGTCTAGACTAGACTCAAAAGAAAATTTTAGACTTAGAGCAGACAAGCTGCTCTGATACCTCTCTGTCGCAGCCCGACTTAGAGTGAAGATGACTAAGCCGGTGGGTCCCGCGACTTACACAATTTATGATTAACCAAAGGATAAGATAACGACCCAAGTTATCGAATAGGAACCAAAATACACCAAATCATACTTTTCGATCATCAAAACATGCTATCAAAATCAAAAAGAATCAATCATAGATCGAACAACGACATCATTATTCAAGAACGACAATTCATGTATTCAAGTTCGATCAACGATCAATGATCAACGATAAACGAGTATGGTCAAGAAGCTACACCATCTCGTTGCAGAATTAAGCATACTGAAATTTAAGGATTTAACAAACTGAAGTCTAAAGTTTAACAAACTGAACCAAGGTTTAGAGAATCTATAACATAAGCAACATAACAAAATAACAGAAGTGAAACAAGTTCAGAGAGTGTTGCAGCGGAAAACATAAGTTTTGGTTACATGTATGAAGACATATAACCGTGCTCTAACTTAGAATGATAACTTGAGATATCAACAACAACAAAGCCTGCCCAGCACACTTCATCTCCATCCGAGCTAACCTGCACATTTTAGAAATAATATGCAGGGCTGAGTACTTTCGCACTCAGTGAACACATGCCAAAATAATTTAAAAGTTGCTACTTAGAGCTATAGATTGAATACTTGCCATAAAGCATAACACAAGCAAACTTTAAAAAAAAAACGAACCTGTGCATGCCAAAACATTTACTTTCATTATACGAGACTGCAGTCAAAATACTATTCATGTATGTACCAAATCTACTATCACTTAATAGTGTTGAGAAGTAGGCCTCCTTCTCAAACACCTGTAATCGGCCTACCAAAAGGAAGGCGCACGATTACTAACTGTGCACACAGATCCCACCTTGCGTAGGACCGAATTCGTCTTTCCTTGGTAGATGGTAACATACAAAAACACTTTAAAACATTGGCAAGTCAATCAATTTAAAAACATCACATAATCATAATCATATAGTCACATTCGACATTTCTTTAGTTTAGAAAGCCCACCTGTTTCGAAATTGCTGAACTAAACTTTACTTCTCAATTTCCCTTCACTTAATGGTCCCGCTCGGTCCTTCAATTTAAAATTAGGTTTAAACATAAGAGTGAGAAAAGTAAAAATCGAGGAATGAGAGATGCTGCTTCGATACTATGATCTTTCTCGGCTTTCTAGGGTTTTCACTCTACCACTAACATTTAAACTTTTCTATCTTAAATCTTAGCTCTTAATCATTCACTACTCAAAATAACTTCTAAAGACATAAGCAAACATATACTTTACTTCTAACCCTTTCATCTTTACATTAATATTTATTGACCTATAACTTATACTATTGTCAACATTAATCATATCATAAAGAATATTTCATTTCTTCATATAAAAGTATCTCATTAACCATTAAGCTCTTTCTTTATTTATTTTAGCACATCAACAATGCTTAAGTTCTTTGATAACATTTAAGCTTAACATTAAAACTTTTGAGTTTACGAAAGAAATAGCTAAAAACAAGTTGATCAAAGATCAGCTGGATAAATCAAGCTGTCTGGAAAATCAAACTAGCTGGAAAAACTGAGTTATCTGGAAAACTGAGCTGGCTGGAAAACTGAGCTGGCTGGAAAAACAGAGCTGGCTGGAAAACTGAGCTGGCTGGAAAACTGAGCTGGAAAAAACAGATGGCCGGAAAACGTAGCCGGCCGGAAAATCGAGCTGGCCGGAAAACGTAGCCGGCCGGAAAACCGAGCCGGCCGGACCAAGCCGAGTTAATCCACTGATCGGGTCCAAATTGGATAAATCCAAATGATCGAGTTCAAATTCGAGTTAATCCAGGAATTAAACTCTAGAAACTCTCAATTTCAAAACTTTGTATTAAAATTCTGAAAAATTCTACGTCACTTAATTTTTAACGTAGATTCCAATTCTTTCATTATTTTCTTCATTAAAAATCAAATACATGGCTTTATTGTACATATATATTTCGATCCTTTTGATAAATTAAGAATTAAAATCCAAATTTCATTCTAATCACTTCCAATCATGTTAATTTAAATTAAAATTTCTCAAATCTTAATAAATCAAACCATCAAACATGTTTATAATCATCATATGAGCTCATAGAAATCATCAATTTGATCATAGGATCAAAGGATAAAAACCCCTAATTTTATTGAAAATTTCGAAAAAAATAGGAAATTAGGTTTAGGTTGGATTCTTCTTAAATTGATGCTAAAAATGGGATTTAGATCACAGATCTAACATAATATTCAAAGATCAAAACATTCATCCTACTTCATGAAAAATTCGAAAGTTTTGGAAGGAAGAAAGATGGATTTTTCTTGCTAATCTTTGGCTAAGCTCTTGATCAAGTATAGATCTAACCTTCTTGAATGAAATAGATGCTTGATCTTTTAAATTCTTGAGCTTGAATCCTTGATCTTCAATGGAGGTTGTGTGTGTGTGTGTTATGCGTGTGTGTTTTGAGAGAGAGTGCCGAGAGAGTGAGTGATGAGAGATGAATGAATGATGTTAGATAATTACTATCTTCATTCATGCATTAGACAAAAATTACTATTTGCAATAATTACATGTTGGGATAAGATCAAATTAAGGATCTTATCATTAGATTTTATTAGATTTTATCAGATTTTATCAGATTTTATCATTTAATTTAATTAATACTTAGCATCTAACATGGGATTCCTTTGTACCATCAAATATTCCATGTAGATATTATTAGATTTAAATAAAAATTAAATCAAAGTTTATTAGATAAGCTTAATTTAAAATATCTAGCAATAGTATCTTATTTAAGTAATTAATTAATAAATTCTCTAATTAATCACTTAAATATCATTAAATCGTTAATCAAAATCATCCCGGCTTTAAATAATAAATTCTCGAGCTCTATAAATTTTATTAGGGTTTCTTTAACCCTAATTTAAGCTTTCTCGAGAAAAATTCCGGAAATAAAAATCCGGACTAAAAATATCATTACCGAAGAAATTCTACGATCTCCGGAGAAATCAAATCTTCGAATTAAACACACACTTTTCAAATAAAATCCAAACATATAAGAACATAATCCTAAACACATTCATAATCTTTCTCGGATCATCCGAGACGAGATTAACATCTTAAATTATTTAATTTACTTAACTTTCGGCAAATTAGGACGGCCGAGATATTTTTATTGTCGGAACTTAATTTCTTTCTAAATTCTCACGGCGTAATTATCTCAGCGATTTTCTAATTAACCTTAAGTTCGATTATGAAAAAGCGGGGTATTACACATTACCTTTGTTCCACTAGTGGAAGCAATGTTTGTGGCATCCTTCGATTCATTGTAACCCAGTCCTGCTTTGAGTGCTGCTGGACGTTGTGCACTTATGATTTCGTCCATTGTTGCTGTAGCTTTGATGAGAGCTACCATCTTCTTAGATAGTACCTCTTCGGAACTTTTCAGCTCTAAAATCTCAGCTGACTTCTTTTCTGATTTAGCTGTGGCATTTTCCAATTCTTCCTTCAGCTGTTTCTTTTCGTAGTAGAAGTCCTTCATCAGCTGATCTTGTTTCACTATTTTGTCTTTTAGTGAAATAACTTCTTCTTGGAGAAGTGTTGTATCAGCTGCTTCTGATACGTTTTTCTTTTCTAGTTCCATCTTCAGCTCGGCATTCTCACACATTATGATGTCAAGGATCTCTTGAAGCTCCCTAGAATCATTCATAACCTTCTCTACTAAACTCCAATCAGGAAACCCTAATTCTGATACCTGTGTAGAGTGTTCATGTGATGGTGAAGGACTAGATAGATTTTGAGTTCTTGACATTATCTCATCTTCAACGAATCCGTCTGTCTGTCCCTTGAAGCATGTATCCCATTCAGGTTCATCATGAGCCATTAGTGCTTCTTCTTCTGAGTCTGAAAATGACATGTTATCATCCATTTTGTTGCACTCCGACTCCTCGTCGGTGATGTAGGCTCTCCTTCTGTCAGCAGCCTTAGCTTTCAGTTGGTCTTTATCTTTCTTGGATAGCTTCGGACAGTCGAGCCTGTAGTGTCCCAGTTCCTTGCAGTTGAAGCATCCTTCGTCTGCTCGTTTGTCAGCTGACTTCTCATCAGCTACTGCGTACTGGTCTCTGTAAGTTCTTGCGAACTTCTTGTACTTGCCCTTGCTGGTGTTAAGTCTGTTGTAGTTTTTGACCAGCATGGCTATCTCTTCAAGTAGCTCTTCCTTGCTCATGTCCTTCTTGTCCTTCTTTGATGACTCAGCTGACTGTATGTATGTGAATTTTTCAGAGTTGGCTCTAAACGCAATCTCCTTTGGCGCAGGTGTCAGCTCTCCATCATTCTGATTGTTTGAAGATTCTTTCATGGTAATCTTCAAGTTGTATTCGTTGGCTTTGAGCAGGGAGAATAATCTTTCAGCTGAAAGATCACCTAAGTCACTTCGACTTTGGTGTACCACTTTGTATGTGTTCCATTCAGCTGTGAGCGCTGAAAGGACTTTTAGGTTCTTTTTTCGCTGGGTGTATTTCCCAGTTCTGATGGTTTCAATCTCTACCACGATGTTAGAGAATCTGAGTTCCATCCCTTCGATGGACTCATTGACAAGCTGCTTGAAGTTATCAAACTTCTGGCAGGTGATTGTAAATTTATTTTCTTTTATTTCTTCCGACCCTTCGCATAGCTTGGCTAGGGTTTCCCACATCTCCTTTGCGGTGTTGCAGTTGATGATCTTGCTGAGGTAGGCGTTGGTGACTGTTGTCGAGATGGTGTTCCTTGCAAAGCTGTCTAATCCAGCTTGCTTCATTTCTTCTAAGGTATGTTCATTCTTTGGCTTCGGAATGATCTGATATGTTGGCTGTCCACCATCTTGAGCTGGAACAAGCTCGTTTCCTTGTTTGTAGATGATGATGGGTTCGTCTGTAATGACGTTCCACATCATGTCATGATGCGCACAAAGAAAGCTTTTTAATCTGAACTTTCAGATTGCATAATCGTCGACCGAGAAGGTGGGAAGGTTCCTGTTAAGATAGGAATCCATGAAGATATGCACAGTATGAAATAATATCAATTTTTCAAAAGAGGATCTGTTCAGTTAACCACTGACAGATTGTCAAGAGAAATCTCTTGATTCAGAAACAGCAGTCTTTTGAACCACTGCTCTGATACCAATTGATGGTCCCTAAGCTGGGTCTTTGGTGTAGAGAGGGGGTGAATACACCAAAGATAGATTTTTGAAAACTTTTTCAAGTTTAAAACAGAGTTTGTGAGCTCAGTTATGAATCCAGCTGAGGAAGGTCAGCTGGGCTAATAACTCAGCTGGCGGTGCGGAAAGTGGTGGTTTGAAAACTTAGCTCGATTGCTTAGAAAAACTCAGCTTGAAAATATTCTTTGATTTTTCGACTTAGTCAAGTTATGCAGGTTTATAGTCAAAACACAGCTATCTTTGGAGAGCAGCTGAGTATGCAGATTTTAAAAAAATGCAGCTGGCTGGGTCACACAGCCAGAGAACTTTTAAGCTTGAAAACTTGTGCTGTGTTGATGCAGTTAGTTCTTTAAATATAAAATGTAGAGAATAAATAAAGCAATAAAGAACTCGGTATTTTAACGTGGTTCGGAGTAACCCCTCCTACGTCCACGACCAGATTCACTGGTAATTCACTTCCACTTGGTTTCCAAGTACCAAGCAACTTCACAACTCTAACCCGAGCTGTGTTCCAACAGTTTGCGAGCACTGTCAACCCTAACCTTTCAGTTTACGGGTACAGAAAAAAAACCTTACAACCACTTGAATTTCGTACTTCAAGCAAGCATAACCTTGACCTAACCTTTCTGGGTAATGAGGGGTTTGGTTTGGGGTTCCAACTATGAACGAGTTCTTACAATGAAGAACTTATAGTTAGATGAACTCGTTCAAGATCTAGGCTTAAGATATACAATGATTTCTGCCTAGGAATCAGACGAAAAACTGGGCAGTTTCTGGACTAGAAACACTTTAAGATAAAGTGTTCTTTGAACTATTTAGAACTGCTTGTAAGCTTTGAAGGCTTGATAATTTCAGAGAATGAAAGATTGTAGAGAGTTTTTCGTGTTTGATCCTGAGGTTGAAGACGGGTTTATATAGGTAGAGATTCAAGACTAGCCGTTGGAGGAGCCGTTTGAATCTTACCTACTCTTCTTAAATTCGATATCTGTCGTTGGGCGTTTCTGCACCTGCCTTCATTAGAGTCACATCCTAGGTTCTGAAGTCTAGGATGTTGATTTGGCAATCCCTCATTGGTCGAGGTATATTGACTTTCTCTGACACCGGGATCTCTGCCTTTGGAGCTGCCTTTTGAATTCAGAGCTGGATTGGGTAAACTGACTTGAATTGATGTCTTCAGAGTTAGTTCCCTTTGTTCTGTACAGCTGGACCAGCTATGTCTTGAACTCAGCACAGCTTGATCCTGCTCGTCTTGAACTCAGCTTAGGTGGAAAACTCAGCTGATAGCTGACTCCTGCTATAAACACAGCTGGATCTTCAGCTGTCTTCTGCTCCTGCTGTCTTCCGCTTCCTGAACCTGTAAACTTATAAAATCTATAGCTCAAAAAGGCGAGCTGGAAAACACACCTTAGGTTGATGCTATCATCTACTCGGTTGGAGAACAATTGGGTTTTGGTATCAAATCAAAACTTTATAATATTCCCAACACAGCCCTACACTACCCTATCGGTTTTTCGTTTTGTTTATCTATTTTGTTTCATAATCTTGCAATAAATTATTTATTTAGTCATTTTAACTGTTTCCTAATTAGCTTCGTTTATTTTATTTTAGAAAATGGTCAATTGGAGGTGGACTCCTGTGCTAGCACATGCTACTTCATTCTTAGAGTGCTCTGGCATCGAGTGTATGGCACGTTTTGCATTGGACTCTGAACAAAACCATCTAAATCAATTTCAAGCTCGCAGAGTGGCATCCATTGATAAAGAGGCTCACTATTTTCAGACGGCTCTGATGGAAACCAACGCCTTCTGATTTGTGAAATGCACTTACAAATATGAAAACAGCAGAGCACTAACTGCTCATTACGGCCAAAGAATCAACCTGGTCCAACAGAGAGTAGCGGAGTTGACTCTGTGACTCGTCAAACTTTAAAATTCATCGACATGCCGAAAATACGTTGAGGATGATGTGTCGTTAGTACTCGGATCTTTACAATGATCGAGTTGCTATTCTAGACAAACTATGTGCGATGGCACATAAAAAATAATCATTAGTATTGGTGTATTTATTTTAGTTTTGATCCTATTTATTATATTTAGCACTTTTTGAATCAATTGTTGAATTTTGTTTTTAAATTTCACATTAATGAACGCTATTACTTAATACTTGATTTTTTTTTTTGTTTCCAACAATTTTAAATGAGGTCAAGTATCCTTTCCTATTTATACTTAAAGGACTACTTAAATGAATGATTAAGATATTTCGAACACATATTCGATACAATAAAACAAAGCAAAAGTGCATAAAATAAGTCATTCCCATCATGGTTGCGGCCATGCACCCTATTTATAGGCGTAGATGTGCTAAGGTTTGGGCCTATGGTCCTTTGCATGGTAAGTTCCATGAGCTACCTTGGAGTGCAAGTAATTACTTTATAAGCACGACCCCAACATGGTATGTCACGTCGATCTTCAAGATCTC
The DNA here is from genome assembly GCA_031470985.1 of Agastache rugosa. Classification (NCBI taxonomy): domain Eukaryota; kingdom Viridiplantae; phylum Streptophyta; class Magnoliopsida; order Lamiales; family Lamiaceae; genus Agastache; species Agastache rugosa. The sequence continues at coordinate 4,413,239 of CM062604.1, read as the reverse complement.
CCGGACCCTCTACCTAATCGGATAACGAAAGAAATTTAGGTTAGATCTTCTTATCCTTATCCTCATAGGTTTTGGAGAGAGACACGAATGTTGCCCCCAGCATCTTGCCTTCTATGTCAGCACGTCTTCTGCTCTACTTCCTGCCCAAAATGATAGAAAAGGCCAACACTATTTCTGGTATGAAGATTGAGCCAGCGAATCCACTCAATAGCTATGCATCTGATGTCATCATACTTGCCCGAGCTGGAGGTCCATCGGTTGCTAATTGCCTCGTATCGATGGTTATACCATTTAGCAGTGTTTAGCCCTATCTTGCTTTCTAATGCTCCTGCCCTGTCCAGATCTACCTATTGCCCAAATAGTGCCCTCTCAGACACCAAAACAATATAAAAAGACATACAATGACTCGATCCAGACTACCTAAACACACTCAAAATGAACACAAAATATGGGTTCATAATATTATTTTCGAATTTAATTATTGTGATTATTAGAAAAAAAGTTTTTAATATATTTATTTTGACGAAACTCACAAAATGATTGGAAATTAAATTGATTTTTTTATTGTGATCATCACCACTCTAATTATATTAATCTAAATTAATTTATGCGTGTTATTCTCAAAAAAATAAAATAAAATAAAATGTATGTACAAGATCATTCATTTTTATTTTATTTTTTGTAATAATGGTTGAAATTGTCAAGTAAATATTTGTTCAAAAATTGTTACTAGTATTTATCAAACGGCTACTATTTGAATTAGAGCCATTGACTTTACCCTTCTCCTTCTAAACCCTAAACCGTATTCTCTCACCCTTTCTCTCTCTCTTCTTTTCACATTAACTCAACCGTCACATCATCTTTCTTATCGACGGTAATTACAGTCACTTTCCCAGGTAGGGAACAAATTAAGCAGCTCTACCCTACCCTACCGGATTTTTGTTTTGTTTATCAATTCTGTTTCATAATCTTGCAATAAATTATTTATTTAGTCATCTTAACTGTTTCCTAATTTGCTTTGTTTATTTTATTTTAGAAGATGGTCAATAGGAGGTGGACTCTTGTGCTAGCACATGCTGCTTCATATTTAGAGTGCTCTGGTATCGAGTGTACGGCACGTTCTGCATTGGACTCTGAACAAAACTGTCTAAATCAACTTCAAGCTCGAAGAGTGGCATCCATTAATAAAGAGGCTCACTATTTCTATAAGGCTCTGATGGCAACCAACGCCTTCTGATTTGTGAAATACACTTACAAATATGATAACAGCAGAGCACTAACTGCTCATTACGACCAAAGAATTAACCTGGTCCAATAGAGAGTGGCGGAGTTGACTCTGCGACTCGGCCAACTTCAAAAATCATCGACATGCCGAAAATACGTTGAGGATGATGTGTCGTTAGTACTCGGATCTTTACGGAGATCGCGTTGCTATTCTAGAGAAACTATGTGCGTTGACACATAAAAAATAATTATTAGTATTTGTGTATTTATTTTAGTTTTGATCCTATTTATTATATTTAGCACTTTTTGAATCAATTGTTGATTTTTTTTTTAAATTTCACAAGAATGAACGCTATTACTTAATGCTTGATTTTATATTTTTTTTGTTTCCAACACAATTTTAAATGAGGTCAAGTATCCTTTCATATTTATACTTAAAGGACTACTTAAATGAATGATTAAGATATTTCGAACACATATTTGATCCAATAAAACAAAGCAGAAGTGCATAAAATAAGTCATTCCCATCATGGTTGCGGCCATGCACCCTATTTATTGGCGTAGATGTGCTAAGGTTTGGGCCTTCAGTCCTTTGCATGGTAGGTTTCATGAGCTACCTTGGAGTGCAAATATTACTTGATAAGCACGACCCCAACATGGTATGTCACGTCGATCTTCAAGATCTCCCGGATCCTCTACCTAATCGGATAAGGAAAGTAATTTAGGTTAGATCTTCTTTTCCTTATCCTCATATGTTTTGGAGAGAGACACGCCTGTTGCCCCCAGCATCTTGCCTTCAATGTCAGCACGTCTTCTGCTCGACTTCCCGCCCAAAATGATAGAAAAGGCCAACACTGCATCTGGTATGGAGATTGAGCCAGCGAATCCACTCAATAGCTATGCGTATGATGTCATCATACTTGCCCGAGCTGGAGGTCCATCGGTTGCTAATTGCCTCGTATCGATGATTATACCATTTTAGCAGTGTTTAGCCCTGTCTTGCTTTCTAATGCTCCTACCCTGTCCAGATCTACCTGTTGCCCAAGTAGTGCCCTCCCAGACACCAAAACAATACAAAAAGACATACAATGACTCGATCTAGACTACCTAAACACACTCAAAATGAACACAAAATATGGGTTCATAATATTATTTTCGAATTTAATTATTGTGATTATTTGAAAAAATGTTTTTAATATACTTATTTTGACGAAACTCACAAAATGATTGGAAATTAAATCGATTTTTTTTATTGTGATCATCACCACTCTGATTATATTAATCTTAATTAATTTATGCGTGTTATTCTCAATAAAATAAAATAAAATGTATGTACAAGATCATTCATTTTTATTTTATTTTTTGTAATAATGGTTGAAATTGTCGAGTAAATATTTGTTCAAAAATTGTTACTAGTATTTATCAAACGGCTACTATTTGAATTAGAGCTACTGACTTTACCCTTCTCCTTCTAAACCCTAAACCGTATTCTCTCACCCTTTCTCTCTCTCTTCTTTTTACATTAACTCACCCGTCACATCATCTTTCTTATCGACGGTAATTACAGTCACTTTCCCAGGTAGGGAACAAATTAAGCAGCTCTACACTACCCTACCGGATTTTCGTTTTGTTTATCAATTCTGTTTCATAATCTTGCAATAAATTATTTATTTAGTCATTTTAACTGTTTCCTAATTTGCTTTGTTTATTTTATTTTAGAAGATGGTCAATAGGAGGTGGACTCTTGTGCTAGCACATGCTGCTTCATATTTAGAGTGCTCTGGAATCGAGTGTACGGCACGTTCTGCATTGGACTCTGAACAAAACTGTCTAAATCAACTTCAAGCTCGAAGAGTGGCATCCATTAATAAAGAGGCTCACTATTTCTATAAGGCTCTGATGGCAACCAACGCCTTCTGATTTGTGAAATACACTTACAAATATGATAACAGCAGAGCACTAACTGCTCATTACGGCCAAAGAATTAACCTGGTCCAACAGAGAGTGGCGGAGTTGACTTTGCGACTCGGCCAACTTCAAAAATCATCGACATGCCGAAAATACGTTGAGGATGATGTGTCGATAGTACTCGGATCTTTACGGTGATCGAGTTGCTATTCTAGAGAAACTATGTGCGTTGGCACATAAAAAATAATTATTAGTATTTGTGTATTTATTTTAGTTTTGATCCTATTTATTATATTTAGCACTTTTTGAATCAATTGTTGAATTTTTTTTTTTAAATTTCACATGAATGAACGCTATTACTTATTGCTTGATTTTATATTTTTTTTGTTTCCAACACAATTTTAAATGAGGTCAAGTATCCTTTCATATTTATACTTAAAGGACTACTTAAATGAATGATTAAGATATTTCGAACACATATTTGATCCAATAAAACAAAGCAGAAGTGCATAAAATAAGTCATTCCCATCATGGCTGCGGCCATGCACCCTATTTATTGGCGTAGATGTGCTAAGGTTTGGGCCTTCGGTCCTTTGCATGGTAGGTTTCATGAGCTACCTTGGAGTGCAAATATTACTTGATAAGCACGACCCCAACATGGTATGTCACGTCGATCTTCAAGATCTCCCGGATCCTCTACCTAATCGGATAAGGAAAGTAATTTAGGTTAGATTATCTTATCCTTATCCTCATAGGTTTTGGAGAGAGACACGCCCGTTGCCCCCAACATCTTGCCTTCTTTGTCTGCACGTCTTCTGCTCCGCTTCCTGCCTAAAATGATAGACAAGGCGAACACTGCATTTGGTATGGAGATTGAGCCAGCGAATCCACTCAATAGCTATGCGTATGATGTCATCATACTTGCCCGAGCTGGAGGTCCATCGGTTGCTAATTGCCTCGTATCGATGATTATACCATTTTAGCAGTGTTTAGCCCTGTCTTGCTTTCTAATGCTCCTGCCGTGTCCAGATCTACCTGTTGCCCAAGTAGTGCCCTCCCAGACACCAAAACAATACAAAAAGACATACAATGACTCGATCTAGACTACCTAAACACACTCAAAATGAACACAAAATATGGGTTCATAATATTATTTTCGAATTTAATTATTGTGATTATTTGAAAAAATGTTTTTAATATACTTATTTTGACGAAACTCACAAAATGATTGGAAATTAAATCGATTTTTTTTATTGTGATCATCACTACTCTGATTATATTAATCTTAATTAATTTATGCGTGTTATTCTCAATAAAATAAAATAAAATGTATGTACAAGATCATTCATTTTTATTTTATTTTTTGTAATAATGGTTGAAATTGTCGAGTAAATATTTGTTCAAAAATTGTTACTAGTATCTATCAAACGGCTACTATTTGAATTAGAGCCATTGACTTTACCCTTCTCCTTCTAAACCCTAAACCGTATTCTCTCACCCTTTCTCTCTCTCTTCTTTTCACATTACCTCAACCGTCACATCATCTTTCTTATCGACGGTAATTACAGTCACTTTCCCAGGTAGGGAACAAATTAAGCAGCTCTACACTACCCTACCGGATTTTCGTTTTGTTTATCGATTCTGTTTCATAATCTTGCAATAAATTATTTATTTAGTCATCTTAACTGTTTCCTAATTTGCTTTGTTTATTTTATTTTAGAAGATGGTCAATAGGAGGTGGACTCTTGTGCTAGCACATGCTGCTTCATATTTAGAGTGCTCTGGTATCGAGTGTACGGCACGTTCTGCATTGGACTCTGAACAAAACTGTCTAAATCAACTTCAAGCTCGAAGAGTGGCATCCATTAATAAAGAGGCTCACTATTTCTATAAGGCTCTGATGGCAACCAACGCCTTCTGATTTGTGAAATACACTTACAAATATGATAACAGCAGAGCACTAACTGCTCATTATGGCCAAAGAATTAACTTTGGTCCAACAGAGAGTGGCGGAGTTGACTTTGCGACTCGGCCAACTTCAAAAATCATCGACATGCCGAAAATACGTTGAGGATGATGTGTCGATAGTACTCAGATCTTTACGGTGATCGAGTTGCTATTCTAGAGAAACTATGTGCGTTGGCACATAAAAAATAATTATTAGTATTTGTGTATTTATTTTAGTTTTGATCCTATTTATTATATTTAGCACTTTTTGAATCAATTGTTGAATTTTTTTTTAAATTTCACATGAATGAACGCTATTACTTATTGCTTGATTTTATATTTTTTTTTTGTTTCCAACACAATTTTAAATGAGGACAAGTATCCTTTCATATTTATACTTAAAGGACTACTTAAATGAATGATTAAGAAATTTCGAACACATATATGATCCAATAAAACAAAGCAAAAGTTCATAAAATAAGTCATTCCCATCATGGCTGCGGCCATGCACCCTATTTATAGGCGTAGATGTGCTAAGGTTTGGGCCTCCGGTCCTTTGCATGGTAGGTTCCATGAGCTACCTTGAAGTGCAAGTAATTACTTGATAAGCACGACCCCAACATGGTATGTCACGTTTATCTTCAAGATCTCCCGGATCCTCTACCTAATCGGATAAGGAAAGTTATTTAGGTTTGATCTTCTTATCCTTATCCTCATAGGTTTTGGAGAGAGACACGCCTGTTGCCCCCAGCATCTTGCCTTCTATGTCAGCACGTATTCTGCTCTATTTCCTGCCCAAAATGATAGAAAAAGCCAACACTGCATCTGGTATGGAGATTGAGCCAGCGAATCCACTCAATAGCAATGCGTCTGATGTCATCATACTTGCCCGAGCTGGAGGTCCATCGGTTGCTAATTGCCTCGTATCGATGGTTGTACTATTTCACCAGTGTTTAGCCCTGTCTTGCCCTCTATTGCTCCTACCGTGTCCAGATCCACCTGTTGCCCAAATAGTGCCCTCCCAGACACCAAAACAATACAAAAAGACATACAATGACTCGATCTAGAATACCTAAACACACTCAAAATGAACACAAAATATGGGTTCATCATATTATTTTAGAATTTAATTATTGTGATTATTAGAAAAAAAGTTTTTAATATACTTATTTTGACGAAACTTACAAAATGATTGGAAATTAAATCGATTTTTTTTATTGTGATGATCACCACTCTGATTATATTAATCTTAATTAATTTATGCGTGTTATTCTCAATAAAATAAAATAAAATGTATGTACAAGATCATTCATTTTTATTTTATTTTTTGTAATAATGGTTGAAATTGTCGAGTAAATATTTGTTCAAAAATTGTTACTAGTATTTATCAAACGGCTACTATTTGAATTAGAGCCATTGACTTTACCCTTCTCCTTCTAAACCCTAAACCGTATTCTCTCACCCTTTCTCTCTCTCTTCTTTTCACATTAACTCAACCGTCACATCATCTTTCTTATCGACGGTAATTACAGTCACTTTCCCAGGTAGGGAACAAATTAAGCAGCTCTACACTACCCTACCGGATTTTCGTTTTGTTTATCGATTCTGTTTCATAATCTTGCAATAAATTATTTATTTAGTCATCTTAACTGTTTCCTAATTTGCTTTGTTTATTTTATTTTAGAAGATGGTCAATAGGAGGTGGACTCTTGTGCTAGCACATGCTGCTTCATATTTAGAGTGCTCTGGTATTGAGTGTACGGCACGTTCAGCATTGGACTCTGAACAAAGCGCGTCTAAATCAACTTCAAGCTCGAAGAGTGGCATCCATTAAAAAAGAGGCTCACTATTTCTATAAGGCTCTGATGGCAACCAACGCCTTCTGATTTGTGAAATACACTTACAAATATGATAACAGCAGAGCACTAACTGCTCATTACGGCCAAAGAATTAACCTGGTCCAACAGAGAGTGGCGGAGTTGACTTTGCGACTCGGCCAACTTCAAAAATCATCGACATGCCGAAAATACGTTGAGGATGATGTGTCGATAGTACTCGGATCTTTACGGTGATCGAGTTGCTATTCTAGAGAAACTATGTGCGTTGGCACATAAAAAATAATTATTAGTATTTGTGTATTTATTTTAGTTTTGATCCTATTTATTATATTTAGCACTTTTTGAATCAATTGTTGAATTTTTTTTTTAAATTTCACATGAATGAACGCTATTACTTATTGCTTGATTTTATATTTTTTTTGTTTCCAACACAATTTTAAATGAGGTCAAGTATCCTTTCATATTTATACTTATAGGACTACTTAAATGAATGATTAAGATATTTCGAACACATATTTGATCCAATAAAACAAAGCAGAAGTGCATAAAATAAGTCATTCCCATCATGGTTGCGGCCATGCACCCTATTTATTGGCGTAGATGTGCTAAGGTTTGGGCCTTCAGTCCTTTGCATGGTAGGTTTCATGAGCTACCTTGGAGTGCAAATATTACTTGATAAGCACGACCCCAACATGGTATGTCACGTCGATCTTCAAGATCTCCCGGATCCTCTACCTAATCGGATAAGGAAAGTAATTTAGGTTAGATCTTCTTATCCTTATCCTCATATGTTTTGGAGAGAGACACGCCTGTTGCTCCCAGCATCTTGCCTTCAATGTCAGCACGTCTTCTGCTCGACTTCCTGCCCAAAATGATAGAAAAGGCCAACACTGCATCTGGTATGGAGATTGAGCCAGCGAATCCACTCAATAGCTATGCGTATGATGTCATCATACTTGCCCGAGCTGGAGGTCCATCGGTTGCTAATTGCCTCGTATCGATGATTATACCATTTTAGCAGTGTTTAGCCCTGTCTTGCTTTCTAATGCTCCTGCTCTGTCCAGATCTACCTGTTGCCCAAGTAGTGCCCTCCCAGACACCAAAACAATACAAAAAGACATACAATGACTCGATCTAGACTACCTAAACACACTCAAAATGAACACAAAATATGGGTTCATAATATTATTTTCGAATTTAATTATTGTGATTATTTGAAAAAATGTTTTTAATATACTTATTTTGACGAAACTCACAAAATGATTGGAAATTAAATCGATTTTTTTTATTGTGATCATCACCACTCTGATTATATTAATCTTAATTAATTTATGCGTGTTATTCTCAATAAAATAAAATAAAATGTATGTACAAGATCATTCATTTTTATTTTATTTTTTGTAATAATGGTTGAAATTGTCGAGTAAATATTTGTTCAAAAATTGTTACTAGTATTTATCAAACGGCTACTATTTGAATTAGAGCTACTGACTTTACCCTTCTCCTTCTAAACCCTAAACCGTATTCTCTCACCCTTTCTCTCTCTCTTCTTTTTACATTAACTCACCCGTCACATCATCTTTCTTATCGACGGTAATTACAGTCACTTTCCCAGGTAGGGAACAAATTAAGCAGCTCTACACTACCCTACCGGATTTTCGTTTTGTTTATCAATTCTGTTTCATAATCTTGCAATAAATTATTTATTTAGTCATTTTAACTGTTTCCTAATTTGCTTTGTTTATTTTATTTTAGAAGATGGTCAATAGGAGGTGGACTCTTGTGCTAGCACATGCTGCTTCATATTTAGAGTGCTCTGGAATCGAGTGTACGGCACGTTCTGCATTGGACTCTGAACAAAACTGTCTAAATCAACTTCAAGCTCGAAGAGTGGCATCCATTAATAAAGAGGCTCACTATTTCTATAAGGCTCTGATGGCAACCAACGCCTTCAGATTTGTGAAATACACTTATAAATATGATAACAGCAGAGAACTAACTGCTCATTACGGCCAAAGAATCAACCTGGTCTAACAAAGAGCGGCGGAGTTGACTTTGCGACTCGGCCAACTTCAAAAATCGTCGACATGCAGATAATGCATTGATGATGATGTGTCGTTAATACTCGGATCTTTACGGTGATCGAGTTGCTATTCTAGAGAAACTATGTGCGTTGGCACATAAAAAATAATTATTAGTATTTGTGTATTTATTTTAGTTTTGATCCTATTTATTATATTTAGCACTTTTTGAATCAATTGTTGAATTTTTTTTTTTAAATTTCACATGAATGAACGCTATTACTTATTGCTTGATTTTATATTTTTTTTGTTTCCAACACAATTTTAAATGAGGTCAAGTATCCTTTCATATTTATACTTAAAGGACTACTTAAATGAATGATTAAGATATTTCGAACACATATTTGATCCAATAAAACAAAGCAGAAGTGCATAAAATAAGTCATTCCCATCATGGCTGCGGCCATGCACCCTATTTATTGGCGTAGATGTGCTAAGGTTTGGGCCTTCGGTCCTTTGCATGGTAGGTTTCATGAGCTACCTTGGAGTGCAAATATTACTTGATAAGCACGACCCCAACATGGTATGTCACGTCGATCTTCAAGATCTCCCGGATCCTCTACCTAATCGGATAAGGAAAGTAATTTAGGTTAGATCTTCTTATCCTTATCCTCATATGTTTTGGAGAGAGACACGCCTGTTGCTCCCAGCATCTTGCCTTCAATGTCAGCACGTCTTCTGCTCGACTTCCTGCCCAAAATGATAGAAAAGGCCAACACTGCATCTGGTATGGAGATTGAGCCAGCGAATCCACTCAATAGCTATGCGTATGATGTCATCATACTTGCCCGAGCTGGAGGTCCATCGGTTGCTAATTGCCTCGTATCGATGATTATACCATTTTAGCAGTGTTTAGCCCTGTCTTGCTTTCTAATGCTCCTGCCCTGTCCAGATCTACCTGTTGCCCAAGTAGTGCCCTCCCAGACACCAAAACAATACAAAAAGACATACAATGACTCGATCTAGACTACCTAAACACACTCAAAATGAACACAAAATATGGGTTCATAATATTATTTTCGAATTTAATTATTGTGATTATTTGAAAAAATGTTTTTAATATACTTATTTTGACGAAACTCACAAAATGATTGGAAATTAAATCGATTTTTTTTATTGTGATCATCACTACTCTGATTATATTAATCTTAATTAATTTATGCGTGTTATTCTCAATAAAATAAAATAAAATGTATGTACAAGATCATTCATTTTTATTTTATTTTTTGTAATAATGGTTGAAATTGTCGAGTAAATATTTGTTCAAAAATTGTTACTAGTATCTATCAAACGGCTACTATTTGAATTAGAGCCATTGACTTTACCCTTCTCCTTCTAAACCCTAAACCGTATTCTCTCACCCTTTCTCTCTCTCTTCTTTTCACATTACCTCAACCGTCACATCATCTTTCTTATCGACGGTAATTACAGTCACTTTCCCAGGTAGGGAACAAATTAAGCAGCTCTACACTACCCTACCGGATTTTCGTTTTGTTTATCGATTCTGTTTCATAATCTTGCAATAAATTATTTATTTAGTCATCTTAACTGTTTCCTAATTTGCTTTGTTTATTTTATTTTAGAAGATGGTCAATAGGAGGTGGACTCTTGTGCTAGCACATGCTGCTTCATATTTAGAGTGCTCTGGTATCGAGTGTACGGCACGTTCTGCATTGGACTCTGAACAAAACTGTCTAAATCAACTTCAAGCTCGAAGAGTGGCATCCATTAATAAAGAGGCTCACTATTTCTATAAGGCTCTGATGGCAACCAACGCCTTCTGATTTGTGAAATACACTTACAAATATGATAACAGCAGAGCACTAACTGCTCATTATGGCCAAAGAATTAACCTGGTCCAACAGAGAGTGGCGGAGTTGACTTTGCGACTCGGCCAACTTCAAAAATCATCGACATGCCGAAAATACGTTGAGGATGATGTGTCGATAGTACTCAGATCTTTACGGTGATCGAGTTGCTATTCTAGAGAAACTATGTGCGTTGGCACATAAAAAATAATTATTAGTATTTGTGTATTTATTTTAGTTTTGATCCTATTTATTATATTTAGCACTTTTTGAATCAATTGTTGAATTTTTTTTTAAATTTCACATGAATGAACGCTATTACTTATTGCTTGATTTTATATTTTTTTTTTGTTTCCAACACAATTTTAAATGAGGACAAGTATCCTTTCATATTTATACTTAAAGGACTACTTAAATGAATGATTAAGAAATTTCGAACACATATATGATCCAATAAAACAAAGCAAAAGTTCATAAAATAAGTCATTCCCATCATGGCTGCGGCCATGCACCCTATTTATAGGCGTAGATGTGCTAAGGTTTGGGCCTCCGGTCCTTTGCATGGTAGGTTCCATGAGCTACCTTGAAGTGCAAGTAATTACTTGATAAGCACGACCCCAACATGGTATGTCACGTTTATCTTCAAGATCTCCCGGATCCTCTACCTAATCGGATAAGGAAAGTTATTTAGGTTTGATCTTCTTATCCTTATCCTCATAGGTTTTGGAGAGAGACACGCCTGTTGTCCCCAGCATCTTGCCTTCTATGTCAGCACGTATTCTGCTCTATTTCCTGCCCAAAATGATAGAAAAAGCCAACACTGCATCTGGTATGGAGATTGAGCCAGCGAATCCACTCAATAGCAATGCGTCTGATGTCATCATACTTGCCCGAGCTGGAGGTCCATCGGTTGCTAATTGCCTCGTATCGATGGTTGTACTATTTCACCAGTGTTTAGCCCTGTCTTGCCCTCTATTGCTCCTACCGTGTCCAGATCCACCTGTTGTCCAAATAGTGCCCTCCCAGACACCAAAACAATACAAAAAGACATACAATGACTCGATCTAGAATACCTAAACACACTCAAAATGAACACAAAATATGGGTTCATCATATTATTTTAGAATTTAATTATTGTGATTATTAGAAAAAAAGTTTTTAATATACTTATTTTGACGAAACTTACAAAATGATTGGAAATTAAATCGATTTTTTTTATTGTGATGATCACCACTCTGATTATATTAATCTTAATTAATTTATGCGTGTTATTCTCAATAAAATAAAATAAAATGTATGTACAAGATCATTCATTTTTATTTTATTTTTTGTAATAATGGTTGAAATTGTCGAGTAAATATTTGTTCAAAAATTGTTACTAGTATTTATCAAACGGCTACTATTTGAATTAGAGCCATTGACTTTACCCTTCTCCTTCTAAACCCTAAACCGTATTCTCTCACCCTTTCTCTCTCTCTTCTTTTCACATTAACTCAACCGTCACATCATCTTTCTTATCGACGGTAATTACAGTCACTTTCCCAGGTAGGGAACAAATTAAGCAGCTCTACACTACCCTACCGGATTTTCGTTTTGTTTATCGATTCTGTTTCATAATCTTGCAATAAATTATTTATTTAGTCATCTTAACTGTTTCCTAATTTGCTTTGTTTATTTTATTTTAGAAGATGGTCAATAGGAGGTGGACTCTTGTGCTAGCACATGCTGCTTCATATTTAGAGTGCTCTGGTATTGAGTGTACGGCACGTTCTGCATTGGACTCTGAACAAAACTGTCTAAATCAACTTCAAGCTCGAAGAGTGGCATCCATTAAAAAAGAGGCTCACTATTTCTATAAGGCTCTGATGGCAACCAACGCCTTCTGATTTGTGAAATACACTTACAAATATGATAACAGCAGAGCACTAACTGCTCATTACGGCCAAAGAATTAACCTGGTCCAACAGAGAGTGGCGGAGTTGACTTTGCGACTCGGCCAACTTCAAAAATCATCGACATGCCGAAAATACGTTGAGGATGATGTGTCGATAGTACTCGGATCTTTACGGTGATCGAGTTGCTATTCTAGAGAAACTATGCGCGTTGGCACATAAAAAATAATTATTAGTATTTGTGTATTTATTTTAGTTTTGATCCTATTTATTATATTTAGCACTTTTTGAATCAATTGTTGAATTTTTTTTTTAAATTTCACATGAATGAACGCTATTACTTATTGCTTGATTTTATATTTTTTTTGTTTCCAACACAATTTTAAATGAGGTCAAGTATCCTTTCATATTTATACTTAAAGGACTACTTAAATGAATGATTAAGATATTTCGAACACATATTTGATCCAATAAAACAAAGCAGAAGTGCATAAAATAAGTCATTCCCATCATGGTTGCGGCCATGCACCCTATTTATTGGCGTAGATGTGCTAAGGTTTGGGCCTTCAGTCCTTTGCATGGTAGGTTTCATGAGCTACCTTGGAGTGCAAATATTACTTGATAAGCACGACCCCAACATGGTATGTCACGTCGATCTTCAAGATCTCCCGGATCCTCTACCTAATCGGATAAGGAAAGTAATTTAGGTTAGATCTTCTTATCCTTATCCTCATATGTTTTGGAGAGAGACACGCCTGTTGCTCCCAGCATCTTGCCTTCAATGTCAGCACGTCTTCTGCTCGACTTCCTGCCCAAAATGATAGAAAAGGCCAACACTGCATCTGGTATGGAGATTGAGCCAGCGAATCCACTCAATAGCTATGCGTATGATGTCATCATACTTGCCCGAGCTGGAGGTCCATCGGTTGCTAATTGCCTCGTATCGATGATTATACCATTTTAGCAGTGTTTAGCCCTGTCTTGCTTTCTAATGCTCCTGCTCTGTCCAGATCTACCTGTTGCCCAAGTAGTGCCCTCCCAGACACCAAAACAATACAAAAAGACATACAATGACTCGATCTAGACTACCTAAACACACTCAAAATGAGCACAAAATATGGGTTCATAATATTATTTTCGAATTTAATTATTGTGATTATTTGAAAAAATGTTTTTAATATACTTATTTTGACGAAACTCACAAAATGATTGGAAATTAAATCGATTTTTTTTATTGTGATCATCACCACTCTGATTATATTAATCTTAATTAATTTATGCGTGTTATTCTCAATAAAATAAAATAAAATGTATGTACAAGATCATTCATTTTTATTTTATTTTTTGTAATAATGGTTGAAATTGTCGAGTAAATATTTGTTCAAAAATTGTTACTAGTATTTATCAAACGGCTACTATTTGAATTAGAGCCATTGACTTTACCCTTCTCCTTCTAAACCCTAAACCGTATTCTCTCACCCTTTCTCTCTCTCTTCTTTTCACATTAACTCAACCGTCACATCATCTTTCTTATCGACGGTAATTACAGTCACTTTCCCAGGTAGGGAACAAATTAAGCAGCTCTACACTACCCTACCGGATTTTCGTTTTGTTTATCGATTCTGGTTCATAATCTTGCAATAAATTATTTATTTAGTCATCTTAACTGTTTCCTAATTTGCTTTGTTTATTTTATTTTAGAAGATGGTCAATAGGAGGTGGACTCTTGTGCTAGCACTTGCTGCTTCATATTTAGAGTGCTCTGGTATCGAGTGTACGGCACGTTCTGCATTGGACTCTGAACAAAACTGTCTAAATCAACTTCAAGCTCGAAGAGTGGCATCCATTAATAAAGAGGCTCACTATTTCTATAAGGCTCTGATGGCAACCAACGCCTTCTGATTTGTGAAATACACTTACAAATATGATAACAGCAGAGCACTAACTGCTCATTACGGCCAAAGAATTAACCTGGTCCAACAGAGAGTGGCGGAGTTGACTTTGCGACTCGGCCAACTTCAAAAATCATCGACATGCCGAAAATACGTTGAGGATGATGTGTCGATAGTACTCGGATCTTTACGGTGATCGAGTTGCTATTCTAGAGAAACTATGTGCGTTGGCACATAAAAAATAATTATTAGTATTTGTGTATTTATTTTAGTTTTGATCCTATTTATTATATTTAGCACTTTTTGAATCAATTGTTGAATTTTTTTTTAAATTTCACATGAATGAACGCTATTACTTATTGCTTGATTTTATATTTTTTTTTTGTTTCCAACACAATTTTAAATGAGGTCAAGTATCCTTTCATATTTATACTTAAAGGACTACTTAAATCAATGATTAAGAAATTTCGAACACATATATGATCCAATAAAACAAAGCAAAAGTTCATAAAATAAGTCATTCCCATCATGGCTGCGGCCATGCACCCTATTTATAGGCGTAGATGTGCTAAGGTTTGGGCCTCCGGTCCTTTGCATGGTAGGTTCCATGAGCTACCTTGGAGTGCAAGTAATTACTTGATAAGCACGACCCCAACATGGTATGTCACGTTTATCTTCAAGATCTCCCGGATCCTCTACCTAATCGGATAAGGAAAGTTATTTAGGTTTGATCTTCTTATCCTTATCCTCATAGGTTTTGGAGAGAGACACGCCTGTTGCCCCCAGCATCTTGCCTTCTATGTCAGCACGTATTCTGCTCTATTTCCTGCCCAAAATGATAGAAAAAGCCAACACTGCATCTGGTATGGAGATTGAGCCAGCGAATCCACTCAATAGCAATGCGTCTGATGTCATCATACTTGCCCGAGCTGGAGGTCCATCGGTTGCTAATTGCCTCGTATCGATGGTTGTACTATTTCACCAGTGTTTAGCCCTGTCTTGCCCTCTATTGCTCCTACCGTGTCCAGATCCACCTGTTGCCCAAATAGTGCCCTCCCAGACACCAAAACAATACAAAAAGACATACAATGACTCAATCTAGACTACCTAAACACACTCAAAATGAACACAAAATATGGGTTCATCATATTATTTTAGAATTTAATTATTGTGATTATTAGAAAAAAAGTTTTTAATATACTTATTTTGACGAAACTTACAAAATGATTGGAAATTAAATCGATTTTTTTTATTGTGATCATCACCACTCTAATTATATTAATCTTAATTAATTTATGCGTGTTATTCTCAAAAAAATAAAATAAAATAAAATGTATGTACAATATCATTCATTTTATTTTATTTTTTGTAATAATGGTTGAAATTGTCGAGTAAATATTTATTCAAAAATTGTTACTAGTATTTATCAAACGGCGACTACTTGAATTAGAGCCACTGACTTTACCCTTCTCCCTCTAAACCCTAAACCGTACTCTCTCCCCCTTTCTCTCTCTCTTTCTTTCACATTAACTCACCTGGCCCATCATCTTTCTTCTCGGCGGGAATTATAGTCTCTTTCCCAAGGTAGAGAACAGATTAAGCAGCCCTACACTACCCTATCGGTTTTTCGTTTTGTTTATCTATTTTATTTCATAATCTTGCTATAAATGATTTATTTAGTCATTTTAACTGTTTCCTAATTTGCTTCGTTTATTTTATTTTAGAAGATGGTCAATTGGAGGTGGACTCCTGTGCTAGCACATGCTGCTTCATTCTTAGAGTGCTCTGGTATCGAGTGTACGGCACGTTCTGCATTCGACTCTGAACAAAACCGTCTAAATCAACTTCAAGCTCGAAGAGTGGCATCCATTAATAAAGAGGCTCGCTATTTTCATAAGGCTCTGATGGCTACTAACGCCTTCAGATTTGTGAAATACACTTACAAATATGATAACAGCAGAGCACTAACTGCTCATTACGGCCAAAGAATCAACCTGGTCCAACAAAGAGTGGCGGAGTTGACTCTGCGACTCGGCCAACATTAAATATTGTCGACATTCCGAAAATACATTGAGGATGATGTGTCGTTAGTAGTCGGAGATTTACGGTGATCGAGTTGCTATTCTAGACAAACTATGTGCATTGGCACATAAAAAATAATTATTAGTATTTGTGTATTTTATTTTAGTTTTGATCCTATTTATTATATTTAGTACTGTTTGAGTCAATTGTTGATTTTTTTTTAAATTTCACACAAATGAACGTTATTACTTAATGCTTGATTTTTTTTTTGTTTCCAACACAATTTTAAATGAGGTCAAGCATCCTTTCCTATTTATACTTAAAGGACTACTTAAATCAATGATTAAGATATTTCGAACACATATTTGATCCAATAAAACAAGGCAGAAGTGCATAAAATAAGTTGTTCCCATCATGGCTGCGGCCATGCACCCTATTTATAGGCATAGATGTGCTAAGGTTTGGGCCTCTGGTCCTTTGCATGGAAGGTTTCATGAGCTACCTTGGAATGCAAGTAATTACTTGATAAGTACGACCCCAACATGGTATGTCATGTAGATTTGTGATATCCCGTCTTTCTTGCGTATTAAAAATAATTAATTTAGAGAGAAGGATAAGATTTCAGTAAAAGAAAACTTTTCGTTTCAGAAAATTTTATCTTGCAGATATATTTTGGCGTAAAACTAAGTTTTAATTTAGAATGATCGTCTCGGTTAATCCGAAATGAAGAAATTTTTACATTTATCAATAAATGATATATGTTTGGTCATTAATTGACTAAAAGATGAATTTAAGTTATTTAAGTGATTTTCTGTGTGAATTATCATTTAAAATTTTAGTTTCGGTCGATTTGAAAAAGTTTCGAATCTCCGAATCTTTCTGTGACATTTTTATCTAGGGTTCGTGAAACCCTAATTGATTTTTCTATGTTGAGAAATAAGAGGTTTAATTGAGGATTTAATTGTTAGTAATTAATTGAATTGATTAGAATTTTATTTAATTAACTCATCTAATTATTTCCTAAATATCTAGATATTTTCTAAGGAAGGTTCTAACCACTCCTATAAATACCTACATCTTCTTCATTCATCCTCATTTCCTCCCTCTTTGCTCGACATATACACACATACACACACTCAAGTTCTTTCATTCTTGTTCTTCATTTCAAGCTCCAAGATCAAGATCAAGATCAAGGTCTAGCAAATCATCTCCAAGTTTTTAATTAAGGTTGGATACATCTTAACCTAAATTCTTAAGCCTTGATCAACTTCTAAATATTCTCTCTTATTTTCTTTAGATTTTTCGAAAATTTGAGAATATGGTTAGATGATGGTTTGATCTTCATGAATTATGTTTATATTATGTTTGGAAGATCATTTATGAGATTAAATTATGGAAGAGAAAACCCTAACCCTAAATTTTAAGAAAGTTGATATTTTGGGAAATTTGGCAAGTTTTTATTCATGTGTTAAATACTTGATTTGATGTTATATATGAGCTTAGTTAATTATTATAAACATGTTTAATGTTGGAAGTAAGCATGAATTCCCAACCCTTCAATTTATTTTATGATTTTTGAAAATTAAGGGTTAAAATTAGGATTTTAAAATGTGGATGTTTTAAAATCCAAATGATGATGTAAGTATGTTTATATGATGTTAATGTATGTGTTTGAGCATGATTTAAAGAAATAAAAGCATGATTAGCCTAAAACCCTAGAGATTCGAATTAGGGTTCATGAATTAGGGTTTTTAATTTGATGATTAATTGAATGAAATTGATTGAAGAATTAAGTTTATGCTAATTATATAAGCATGTTAGAAATTAAAAGGAAGAGAAAAGAATTCTAGAAACCCTAAATTCAAAATAGTCGAAATTAAATAAAGAAAAATAAATTATTAATTAATTTTTAATTAAGAAACTAATTGCAATTATGAACTCTTTAATAAAAATTAAGTGTTGTGTGATTTTTTTGGAAATTTATTTCAAAATATTAAAGATTTTCTATTTTTGGTTTATTTTTCAGAGTCGAGAGTCTATATATTTAATCGAGTCGAATTTATGTATTGAATGTACAATTGTGTGTAATGTATTGGAAAATGTGCATGAATTTAATTTGAGAATTTTCTGGACCCGTTAGATGGGTTAAGATCGACTTAGTCGATTAATGTGAATAGTTGTGAAGTATGCTTTATTTTAAGTGTTATGATTAAAGTTAAATGTTTAATTAGGAGCTAAGTTATATTTGAGAATGTTTTAAGAAAGTTAAGTTAGTATTTCTCGGATTAAGCCGTAGAAATCCGAAGCGAAGTAAAGTTAAGAGAATCGAAGTCATTTCTTCGATAGTCGTTAATTCTCGTTCTAAATTCGTGAATTCCTTTTTCGAATAAAGGAGCGAGCGGAAGTGTGAATCCGAGGAAATAAGGTTATTATTGTGCTGATTAATCGTAGGCAAGACGATGGATCAGTTGTGTAAGTAAGTTGGTTGTTTAACTTTGGAAAGTATCGTGATCTTGATATCACCGTATTGAAGCGAAATCAGCTTCTCGAAGTGACGAGGCCATGAGAGAGTTTGAGTATATGCGTATGAGTTACACGTAAATGTTAGCAGAATTTTAGCCGTTTCCATCATGTTTGGATGGATATTAATTTGAGTAATATTTCAAGAGTTCTCGGAATAGAAAGATTGATTCCTCTTCTTCCAGACGAGTGGTAGGAGTGGGATGCGTAGCATGCGTCGAGGTTTTAAACGGATCAATATTGGGATCGTATACTCTAGGGCGATTGTTGTGGATTTATAGCCGAGATCAACTCTTGCTATATGTGCTACTCTGCACCATCATCTCGTATCAGTCGCCGATCCAAGTCGATGAAGCAGGAATTGCAGGATCCAATGCCTCAAGACGACCCAATTTCTTTTCTTATTCCTCAAGAGAACCCTGAATCTAGTGTTTCT
Source organism: Agastache rugosa (assembly GCA_031470985.1). Lineage (NCBI taxonomy): Eukaryota > Viridiplantae > Streptophyta > Magnoliopsida > Lamiales > Lamiaceae > Agastache > Agastache rugosa. The sequence continues at coordinate 4,393,671 of CM062604.1, read as the reverse complement.
CCTCATTTTAATGATTATGGGATTGATGTAAACTCATTTTTTTCTTAATCGTTGTCGAATGACTATATTTCATCTCCACTCTTATCAAATGTTTTGTTTCTGTTTTCGAGCCTTCTGCTTCGGTGAACAACTTGGTTTCAGCTCCCTCTATTAATATAGTTCCATTAGATCCTTCATTGGGTACTCCGCAAGCTTTGAATTCTTCGAAGTTTGACTTTTTCTTGGAACTCAGCCGTTTCTTTCATTTATCACGAGAGAAGTACGTCTGGACTGCGTCGTTAAGGCAATGACGAGGAGACCATTGATCCCAAGGTCGGTGCAACCAAAGTATATTATTATCTTCGTCGTATACCGTTTAGCTATCTAGGGTTTCAGCCTAGTTTTAGGCCTTCTGCGGATGTGGTCGACGTGAGTGTCGTCCGGTTGACATTAGATGAAGTGGAGAAAGAGAGAGAGTTCGAGAGTGGGGTTAGTATAATAGTTAATAATCGAACAAATTTTGTGCTTTTTTGTTTTTAAGTTTTATGCTTGTTAGTAGGTTGTCGTTAATAAATGCATAATATGTTAGTTTTTTAATATGATCCGGTAGCGATGAAGAATTCCGCTTCGAGAAAGTGTTATACGTGATGTTAGAAAATCACGGTAAAAAGGGAAATTTTGATGTAGAAAATTCCCTATCTTTTGTAAAAGCCTCCAAGAGGCAAGGTTTCCCGATAAATGAAGAAGTATGACCACTTTGGGTCGGTTGATAATTTTCCATGTTATCGATAAATTTTTTTTCGTCGTTTAAATTTCGTTGAATCGTCTCAACAAAAGAAAGAAAGAAAACGAAGAAATATGTAGTTTAATGATAGTCGAGAAGCGTTAAAATGAATTAAGATGAAGTGTAATCGAAAAAAAAAGAACGTTAAAATCAAGTGAAGAAGGAAGAAATCACGTCAAAAGCATGAAAATCGAAGGAAACACGTTCAGCTAAAGAGTTGTAATACCCCGCGTTTTCATAACCAATTCTAGTAATTAATTAAGAACTCGCCCGAGATAATTAAGCTGCGAAAATTTAGGAAGAAAACAAGTTCCAGCAATTTAAATCTTTCGGCAGCCCTAATTTGCCGAATTTAAAGAATTTAAGATTTTATCTCGTCTCAACTAATTTGAAATGAGATGTCAAAGATGATTATGATTATGTATTTTATATTTGCACTTATTTGAGAAAATATGTGCTATATTTGAAGTGTTTGATTTTCTCGAAAATTATGAATTTTCTCCGGCAAGTTATTTTATTTTCGGATTTTATTTCTGAAAATTTCTTGAGGAAGCTTATATTAGGGTTTGAAAAACCCAAATAAATATTATAAGCTCGAGAGTTTAAGAATTTAAGCCGTTATGATTATGATTAATGTTTAAGTGATGTTTAATTAATTAATTAGAAAATTAATTAATTAATTAAAGTAAGATCAATATGCTTAATGTTTAATTAATTAATTAAACTAAGGGACTATGCTTGATATTTTAAATGAAGCTTATCTTATAAGCTTTAATTTAATTTTTATTTAATTTATTCCCATAATATCTAAGGGAATATTTGCTAAGATTTGTTAGCAATAAAATTAAATCAAAATATCTTAATTTAGATTTGATAAGATACATAAGATCTTGATTTAGATCTTATCTCCTAATATTTAATTAAGTTCAATGAATGTGCTAAGTGTGTTAGCATGTATTTATATCACTCATCTCTCTCCTCTCTAACACACACATGCATAACACACATATACTCACCTTATCCAACATCATAATTACTTATGTTGGATGCTTAGTCAAGGTGAGTAGCGTCCAAATAATTAGATACAATGTATTTAATTAAATTCAATGTATATGGTTGGTGTGTTAGTAATTATATCTTCATCACTCATCACCTCTCTCTCTCTCTCTCAAAGTTCTCGACACACACACACTCATACACACACATGGCAGCACACACACAAACACACACTACCTCCATTGAAGCTCTTCTTCAAGCTCAAGAAATAAAAGCAAATAGCATCCAAATTATCCAAAAAGGTTGGATCTATTTTTATTCTTGATCTTAGCTCAAGATATAGCATAAAAATCCATTTTTTTCTCTTCCAAATTTTCGAAAATTTTGGTGATGATGGCAAATAAATGTAGTATCCCGTCTTTCTTGCGTATTAAAAATTATTAATTTAGTAAGAAAGATAAGATTTCAGTGAAAGAAAAATTTTCGTTTCCGAAAATTTTATCCGGCAGATATATTTTACCATAAAAATGAGTTTTAATTAATTTTTATCATCTCGGTTAATCCGAAACGAAGAAGTTTTCACATTTATCAATAAGTGATAAATGTTTGGACATAAATTGACTGAAAGAAGAATTTAACTTATTTAAGTGATTTATTGAGTGATTTATCGCTTAAATTTTTAGTTTCGGTCGATTTGAAAATATTTTGAATCTCCGATTCTTTCTATGATATTTTTATCTAAGATGCGTGAAACCCTAATCTAAATTCCTATGTTGAGAAATTAGGGATTTATTGAAAGATTAGTTGTTATTAATTAATTAAAATTGATTAAGTCATTAATTAATAAAATGACTTAAAGATTAAGTAATTAAATACTATATATATATCACCCTCCACCTCTTCCCACCCCTCCCAAACAACTCACACAGCAGCACATACACGCACATATGTACATATATCAAACTCCATTGATGAGCTCATTCCAAGCTCCAAGAACAAGATTCAAGTTAGCAAATCCTTTCCAATCCATTAAGTAAGTGTATATCCTTGTTCGTCCAAGCTTTTAGCTCAATTTCCATGGTTTAAACATCCTCTTTCATGTATATATATATATATATATTTCGAAAATTTGGGAGGAAATTGAGAAGTGATTGGATGATCTTGATTTCTTAGTATGATGTTTATTTCATGTTAATATGATGATTTATGTCATTAAATGAATCATGAGAAACCCTAAACCTATTTCTTGAGATTTTCGAAAAAATCAAGAAATGACCAAGTTTTGATCCATGTCTTGTATGATTAATTTGATGTTATAAATGAGTTTAGTTAATTATTCTAAGCATGTTTCATGTTGAAAGTGAGTATAAATTCCCAACCATTTTTATTTTATGAAAAATGTCAAAATTAAATGTTTAAAAATTAGGGTTTGAAATGTCGATGAAGTATGATGTAATTGATGGATGATTTGATGTTATATGATGTTAATGATGTTTGATTAATCAAGAATTAATCAAAAGAAAGCTTGATGAACCCTAAATTCTAGTTTAATTCGAAAATTGGGTTCTTAAATTAGGGTTATTAGTTTATTGATTAATTGATTGAAATTAATTGAAGAATTAAGCTTATAATGCTTAATCAAGTATGTTAGAAATTAAAAAAAAAGAGAAAAGAATTTTAGAAACCCTAAAATAAAAATAACCAAAAATTAATAAAATAAAATAAATTATTAATTAAATTTTATTTAAGAAACTAATTGCATTTATGAGCTTCTCATTAAAAATAAAGTATTGTGTGATTTTCTGAGAATTTAATTCAAAGTAATAAAGATTTTCTAGTTTTAATTGAATTTCCCGAGTCGGGAATCTATATGTTTAATCGAGTCGAATGTGTGAAGTGAATGTGTAATTATGTTCATAATGTTGGAAAATGTGAGTGGATTTAATTTAAGAATTTTTTGAATCCGTTAGACAGATTAAAATTGACTTTGTCGATTATGATGAATATTAATTAAAGTATGGTTATGTTAAGTGTGATTGATGATTGATGATTGATGATTGATGATTAAGTATGAGTTAAGATAGAATAAGAGAGTTTAAGAAGTTAAGTTAGAAATTCTCGAGTTTCGTCGAGTTTCGACGTAGAATTTCGAAGTAAATTAGAAGTTAAGAAGATCGAATTCGTTTATTCGATAGTAGTTAATTCTCGTTCTGAATTCGTGAATTCTAGTTCAAATGAAGGATCGAGTGGAAGTGAATCCGAGGATTCAGAATCGATAAAGGTTAAGTCCAAAGCTTCAGTTATCAGGTGGGCTTTCTAAACCAAGAAATGATGAATGCTATATATATATATATATGATTATATATATATATATATGATTATATATATGTGTGATGTTTTCAAGTAATTGGCTTGCCAAATGTTTAAAGTTTTGTATGATACCGTCTACCAAAGAAAGACGAATTCGGTCCTACGCAAGGTAGGATTTGTGTACACTATTTTGTAATTGGGAGCCTTCCGAAAGAAGTGGATGATTATAAGTGTTTGAGAAGGAGGCCTACTTCTCAGCACTATTTTATTGTAGACACGGTACATACTCTTATATATATTTATGTATTCTTTTGAACATGCACAAGTTTGAATTGTGCTATGTCTTTCAGCAAGTCCAATTTATAGTTGTATTCAGTAAGGTTTCAAATTATCTTGGCATGTGCCCACTGAGTACTTCGTACTCAGCCCTGCCTATTATTCTAAAATGTGCAGGTTAGCTGGGATGAAGATGATCGTGTGCTGGCGGACTTGTTGTTGTTGTTGGTTTATATGATAAGAGTCGTTTTGATGAGCTTAGAACCTAGAATATATGTCTTCATACATATATTCTCTCGTTTTTCCGCTGCAAAATTATGAAGTTTGATGATGTATAATTTTGTTGATGATGGTTGTATTCTAAAGTCAACTAAGTTTAAGTCGTTTAAATTCTGAAAGTTTGATCGAAATATGTTCGTGAACTCCTTTTGAGATCTGCCTACTTGATATATATATATATATATCTTGCGTTCATGATCTGAAAGTCAGCTCGTTGTTTTCATGTCATTGAGTTGTTGGATTCGTATGATGGAAATTATTGATCTTGAGCTGATTTGATTATTCCATAAATGATTATTTGGTTGATCGTCTCATAAATCTCAAGTTATACTTGTTTTGAAAATGTCAAAGTTGATTGTTGGTTGAGTTGATTTGTCCTTTGTGATTATTGATAAATAGCCGGGTCGCTATTAAATTCCTTTGTTAATCATAAATTGTGTAAGTCGTGGGACCCACCGTCTTTGTCATCTAATTTCTAGGCCGGACTGCGACAGAGTGGTATCAGAGCAAGTCTGTCTGCTCTGAGTCATTGTTTCTTAAAAAGGTCTAGTCTAGTTTGAATCCCTAGACTAGTTGAGAGCAAGGTCTAATTGCTCTAAGTTCTGTTTATTCTAAGTTAATATTTCAAAGTCTAGTCTGGTTTGAATTCTAGACTAGTCAGGTTTTAACAACAACAAAAGTCCAGCACCTCATCTCATCCGGCAAACCAGGTATGCATTTAAAAGTTTTCTATGTTTAAAAGTTTAAAAAAAAAAAAGTTGAAGTTCCATATGACTGACGGACTGTTATGTGGACCTGATCAACCCACTTAACTAGAAACTCAGTAATATGGTCTTCCACCTCCATAATGGAGTTAATTAATGAGATGAAGTTAGAAAGTTTGAGATATATGAAATTGTGTTGTGGTTTTGAGATTTTAATGAGATTGTTTTATGTTTGTTTGCTTAAAGCAAATTGACGAATAATTGTTCAAGTAAGTTGGTTGTTTAACTTTGGAATGTACCGTGAGTTTGGTACCATCGTTTGGAAGCAAAATTAGCTTCTCGAAGTGACAAGGCCATGAGAGAGTTCTAGCATATGTGCATGAGTATTACGGGAATGTTAGTAGAATTTTTAAGTGTTTTCATCATGCTTCGATGGATAGCAAAAGAAAATAATATTTCAAGAATTCTCAGAATAGAAACATTAGTTTCTTTTCTTCTCGACGAGTGGCAGGAAATGGGCAGCTTCCCGTGCACCTCAGTTCATCCTGGAGCAAGATTGGGATCGTATGCTCTTCGGAGATTGCTGTGGAAATATAGTCGAGATTTGCTCTCGCTATATGTGCTACTCTACACCACCACCTGGACCGTATTAGCCGCCGATCCGAGTGGATAAAGCAGGATTACAGGATCCGATGTTTCAAGACGACCTAATTCCTTTCCTCATTTCTCAGGAGAACTCTGAGCTCGTTGTTACTCCTCATCCTAATGATTATGGGTTTGATGTAAACTCATTTTTTATAGCCGTTGTTGAATGGCTATGTTCCATCTCCTCCTCTATCAAATGTTTTGTTTCTGTTCTCGAGCCTTCTGCTTAGGTGAACAATTTGAGTCAGCTCCCTCTATTGATGTAGTTCCGTTAAATCCTTCTTTGGATACTCTTCAAGCTTTGAATTCTTCAGAGCTTGATTATTTCTTTGGAACTCTGCTTGTTTCTTTCGTTTCTACAAGAGGAGTATGTCTGGACCGCAACGTCATGTCAGTGACAAGGAGATCGTTGACCCGAGGTCAGAGCAACCGAAGGATATTTTTATCTTCATCGTGTGCCATTTAGCCATCTAGGGTTTCAACCTAGCTAGTTTAGAATTTCTTCGGGTGTGATCGACGTGAGTGTTGTCCGTTTAACGTTAGATGAAGTAGAGAGAGAGCCGAGGAGAGTACCGAGTCTGAGAGTGAAAAAAAAAAGAAGAAGATCCATTAAAGGATGAGCAATGAGAGAGAGGGTTCGAGAGTGGCGTTAATTTAATAGATTAATAATCGAATATATTTTACGCTTTGTCGTTTTTAAGTTTTACGCTTGTTTAGTAAGCTTTCGTGAAAAGATGCATAAAATGTTAAGTTTATAAAGATTCGGTAGCGATGTAGAATTCCGCTTCGAGAAAAAGTTTTGTGTGATGTTAGAGTATCACGGTAAATAGGGAATTGTTAATGTAAATAATTCCCTATCTTTTGTAAAAGTCCTCGAAGAGGCAAAATTTTCTATTAAATGAAGAAGTACGACCATGCTGAGTGTCATTTGATAATTTTCCGAGTTATCGATAAATTTCGTCGTTTAAATTTCGGATTAATTGTCTCAAGAAGAAAGAAAGGAAATGAAGTGAAGATTAAATATAGTCGAGGAGAGTTAAAATGAAGTAAGATGAAACGTATTTGACGAAGAAGAACGTTAAAATCAAGTAAAGAAAGGAAGAAAGCAAAGTAGAACGAAATTTAATTAATATTGAGGAAGCGTTAGAATAATTAAGATGAAGCAAAATCGAAGAAGAAGAACGTTGAAAAGCTAGAGATTAAGGAAGAAAGTTCGTCAAAATCGTGAAGATCGTAGGAAGAGCGTTTAGGGGTTGAATCCAACGCCGGTTGGAAACCAGCGCTGGCTGGAAGGAAAATGCCGAAGTTCACTCCAGCGGTCGCCGGAATCCAGCGGTCGCTGGAAACCAGCGACCGCTGGAATAGTGAATCCGGCGGTAGCGGCGGCTGGAAAACTAGGCGGCGGCAGTTCTGCCACCTTTTACTCCGGAGGTCATAACTTCCTGCTCGTTTAACAGAACTCAGATTCGTAAATTGGGTTGGAAACTAGACATCCGTGGCTTTCTAATGGTATCCTGCACGTCCCCTGGTTCAAAATATTCTGTTCTGAAATTTAGTTTCAATCTGCTGCAGTTGTGCAGATTTTTCTATAAGTTATTTCTTTCAAGTTTAATCAATTTATTTTGATTTCTTTGAACTTTCTAAATCAAATTCTTGCTCATCGATGTAAGCTTGAGATCCTTTATGTGAGGAGCTTTCGTAAGCGAGATAATGAATTAATCTCAAGCACGGCGATTGATTATTTTGAAAAGTAAAGTGATCGGGAGACACCGTTGAAAAACGACAAGAAGATGAAATCGACTGAAGAAAAAGAAGAAAAATGGGTATGAAGAAGAGATTTAAAATAAGTAATGAAGAATAAAAACATAGCTTAAAAAAAATTTCCGTTGTTCGTTCATCATTCGTTGTCCGTTTCGTTCTTTGTTTATTTCGTTCGTCGTTCGTTATTCTTCTCTTTCGTTAATCACATTCTTGTTACGTTTTAGAATGAGATTGAGATAAATTAATATCTCAAAAGAATTAAATAATGAAATTAATGTCTCGGGATAATATTATTCCTTTCTATTTTGTTAGGAATACCTGAGCTAAAATTTTATTTAACCTCAGTTATCCGATCTAATTAGGGTTTGGGATTCTTTCATTACCTAACCTACTTCTCGGATTATTAATCCTGTCATTTCCTTATTTAGTTAAATGCGTCAGTTTTGACCTCATAAATTTTTATTTTAAGGATTTGATTTAATTTTAGTCTTTCGCGCAGAGGTGATTTATTCTCTCTTTCCGAGGATCCTTAATATTCTCAACCCTCCGAATATTAAATTTTCTTCCGTTTCATTTCCCCGTTCTAGCAAAGGAGCATGAAGCGGGATCATTCTCCCTGTGTCATGAGAATAATAATATAATGACCTCGACAGCAATCCAACTATTAAAAGGATGGATTGTTTAATTAATTTCAACGTGTTCCTCTCCAAAAGTCAAATTCAAGGCTAGTTTCTCGTCGACACCAGTTACGGACATTGAAGATGAAGTCAAGCTTACCTTGAGCTGAGATGTGATCGTCAAGGAAGTAGTAGAAGAAGATGATGTAGAAGTCGATAGTATAGATTTCGATAATGCGTTTAATAAAGAGAAAAAAAAATTTAAGGATGGCTAATAGAGTGTCGACCTTTTAAATTATTGTCAATATTGAGAGCGTGAAAGAAAGAAGTAGTATAAATGGATGTGAGTTTTAAATAGAACATATAATGCATAGTTTAACCTTAGATTTTTCGATAACAGATTAGTATTCTGTACCGTCACTATTATGCTAGTGTGATGCTAGAACATCACAATTAAGATAAGGATAATTTATCTTTTGATAGATTTCTTATCTTAAAAAGATCTCAAAAGGGAAAATCTTCCAGTACATGAAAGAATGACTAAAGCAGTCATTAAGATCAGTTGATGAGTTCTTATATGCTTAAGAAAAATAAGAAGTTATGATGCTTTGTGAAGCAGAAAGTAAGTTGACAGTAAATTGTCAAGATGAAGTTAGAGTTTAAAGAATAAGAATTTTATGAATATAAGCTAAGTATGAAAGAAATAAGTTGCTTTGCCAAAAGTTATAAGTACGTTAGGTTAATTTACGAATTGTTTAAATGATTAAGAAAAGTTATGAATCTGAATGCTTTGATGTTGATTGTCAATATGAGAAAAGTTTATGAAGCTAAGCGGTTGTGCTATTGCTTAAATATTGAGTTAAGTTATGAAAGTGATTATGCTGTGATAAGATTTGATTTACGTTAATGTTAAGTTCCATGTTTTGAACTATTATTTTGAGAAGTAACTGCTTTTATATTAAAACTTAATATGTGAAAGTGCTTAAACTTTCAAGTTAAATTCTTGATGATTTGATTATATGATGATGAGAGTGAATCGTTTGATTCATTATTTATAATGAGCATGTTATGTGCTAAAGATGTGAATAAGAATTTTATTAAGTTTAAAAAAAACAAATTATTATTTATTTAGGTTTCTTTGTAGTAGCAAGCATTAACGTCATACATGTATGACCTACCAGCTTAAAGGATTTGCGGATTATTGGTAGGAAGCTCGTCAGGGGCATATACCCTGAGTAGCTAGAGAATTGACGTAGGAGCAACTTAAGAATGCTCTTTTCGTGAATTATGTTCCAAGAAATTATCGAAAACAAAAGGAGAGTGAGTTTGCCAATCTTAAGCAAGGAAAGAAGTCGGTATCCGAGTACGATCGAGAGTTTTGCATTTTAGCTCGTTTCGCCCAAGATAAAGTAGACACAGATGAGAAGATGTCTGAGCTCTTTCGAACCAGACTACATCAAGAGATAAAGAGTCGTGCTACTCAGTCAGAGTGCATTGAACTATTTAGACGCTTTAAATCGAGCTTTGGATATAGAGTTAGCTATGCAACCATAAAGATCGTTGCAGTTGTCAACACCATCTTCTCAGCAAATACAAGCTCCATCAGCAGTGAGCCCTTAATCTTCAAATCAAGATCAATTTCAACGAAGAAAGCGAAAGTGGAATGATGGTTTCCAATCAAATAAGAGGCCATGGCAAAGACAGTAAAATCAGCAAAGTTGGCAAGGCCAACAAAGTCAGCAAAGACCGCAAGGTCAGCAGCAGCAAGTAAATCCAGGAAGATTTAAGTCGCCTTTCGTTAATCAAGGCAGTTCTTCGCAAGGATATCAAGGAATTCATTCGTTCCCTAAGTGCAATAAAATGCACCAAGGAGTTTGTAAAGCTAGAAGCAACAGCTATTATACGTGTGGAAAATTTAGTCACTACTCCTATCAATATTCAAATAAGAAACAAGGACCAGAAGAAAGTAGATCTAATCAGAATCAGCCCAGGATTCGAAGACAATAGAAGAAGTTCCTCAAATGCCGCAGCAGTAGCGGAAACGTCAAGGACGCTGTTCTCAGCGACGTTCTCAGTAGAAGCAAAAGTAGCCTCAGTAGCAGTAGATAGAGCCTCAACAATAGTATCAAAGGATTTTCGCCTAAAGCAGAAGCTGTGCGTTAATGACCAAAGAAATTTTACAGATTTGAGTCAATTAAAAGGCGTACTTGTTATAATCTTACAGGTACATCGCATTCATTTATATAAAATGTATGCGTTAATAATCTTGATCTAAAACGTAGAACGTGCTATGCAAAACCTAATAATAATTATTCTAGTAGGTAAACTTACCTCAGTTACTCTTGTTGGTCCTAAATTAGAGTTGAATTAGGATTTCTCAAAATGTTAGTCAAAACCCTAACTTAAATTAAAATGTAAAATGTTGATATCATTCTAGGAATGGATTAGTTAACCAAGAATTTTGTAACCATTCGGTACAAGTAGAGACAAATCTCTTTTCAGCCATCTAGTCAAGAGTAATCTCTATTCTTCAAAATAGAAAGAAGTCATAGAAGATCGCCGATTATCTCGACAGTTCGAGTAGAGAAATTGTTGAAAAGAAAAGATGTGAAAGCATATCTTATCTATTTCGACTAATATGAAAATCGAGAAGAGAGTATTGAAGATAGAGTTGCAGTCAGAGATTTTCAAGATGTATTTCCTGAGATATTGCCAGGATTGCCGACAGATAGGCAAGTGGAGTTCACCATAGATTTTGAATCAGGATTAACTCTAGTTTAGATGCCGTATAGAATGGCCCTCAAAGAGTTACAGGAGTTAAAGATCCAATTGCAAGAATCGATTAATCTAGGTTTTATCCGACCTAGTATTCTTCCCTTAGGTAGCACCAATCTTGGTTGTCAAGAAAAGGACGGTATTTGAAAATGTGTGTCAACTACCGAGAGCTGAACAAGCTAAACCTGAAGAACACATATCCTTTGCCGAGAATAGATGATCTTTTTGATCAGCTCAAAGGAGCTAGAGTATTCTCGAAGATTAATCTGAAATCTGGTTATTATCAGTTAAAGATTAAGCAAGAGGATATTCAAAAAATGGATTTTAGAGCGAGATACGGCCACTACGAGTTTGTAGTAATGTCGTTTAGAGTGACAAATGTTTCAGTAGTATTTATGGGTCTCATGAATTGAGTATTTCATAAATTTTTGGACAACTTTGTCGTAGTCTTTATTGATGATATTCTCGTTTAGTCAAGGAGTAATTTTGATCACGAGAAAACATCTCCAAATTGTTTTGGAAAAGTTGAGAACTGAGAAATTTTAGGTCAACTTCAGCAAATGCGAATTTTAACTAAGAAAAGTACATTTCCTTGGACATTTTGTTTCCTCTAAAGGAATCAAAGTCGATTCGACAAAAGTGCATGCAGTCCATAAATGGAAGTTTTCAACTACGCCACATGAAATCAGGAGTTTCATAGGTCTAGCAGGGTACTATCAAAGATTTATCGAAAGATGATTTCAAGATAGCAAAGCCAATGACCCAACTCCTAAAGAAAGAATCGAAGTTTGAATAGTCTAACGAGTGTGAAGAATATTTTTAAGAGCTCAAGAAAAGGCTAACCACTGCTTTAATGCTAGCGGTTCTAGAATCAGATAAGGATTATACCGTTTTCACGGATGCATTAAAGAATGGACTAAGTTGTGTCCTGATACAAGAAGGAAAAGTCATTGCTTATGTTTCTAGACAGCTTAGACCTTATGAGGTAAGCTATTCAACTCATGAATCGGAATTAACAGCAGTAGTATATGCTCTAAAGATTTAGAGACACCATTTTTACGAAGTAAAATGTGAGATCTTCACAGATCATAAGAATCTCCAATACTTCTTTGAGAAGAAAGGAGTTAAAAATAAGACAGCGAAGATGGCTCGAGTTAGTCAAGGACTACAGTTGTAAATTTTCCTGTTATCAAGAAAAGAAAACGTAGTAGCTGACGCTTTGAGTAGAAAGAGTAAATCTAAGCTAGAATTTCTTCTGGCTCAAGAGAAAGAATTCTTTAAGAATTTTTGGAGAGTTGAGATTAGAAATGTTTTACTGCCGCATCTGCAGAAACGATAATTGCAACTCTGGAAATAGATCCAAATTTAAGAGCAAAGATTTATAATGATCAGAGAAAAGATGAAAAGTTAGAAAAGTTTTAAAACTTTAGTATAGCCTTTTATCCTCAAATGATGGTTAATTAGAAAGAACCATTCGAATCCTAGAAGATATGTTAAGAACTGTTGTTCTTGATTAAAGAGATTATTGGAAAAAAAAATTTACCTCTTGATTTTACTTATAACAACAGTTACCAAATGTCTATAAGCATGGTATCCTATGAAGCCCTTCATAGACGAAAATGTCGATCTTCGTTCCATTGGGATAATGTGGGCGAGAATAAAATGTTAGGGCCGAAGTAATTAAAAAAAAAAGAATGATAGAGACTTTGCGCCAAGCCCAACAATAAATCAAAGAAGCACAAGATTATCAGCAATCTTATGCAGATACGCAAAAATCAACGTTAGAGTCTGAAAGAGAAATCTTCAAGAGGAATTCTTCATTTTGGTGTTATAGGAAAGTTTAAATCTTGCTACATAGGACCATATGAAATTCTGAAAAGAATAGGTCAAGTAGCGTATAAGTTAGCTTTATCGTCAAGTTTTAGAAGTTCGCAAAACGTGTTCCATGTATCTCAGTTGCAATGATACATGGTTGACCCTAAGCACGTTATCCATAAAAAAGAAATGATCTTTAATCCAGATCTTAATTATGAAGAAAAGCCAGAAGCGATCCTGGATCAAAATATCCAGCAGATTAGAAATAAGTCAATCGTGTCAGTAATGATTAAGTAAAATCATAATGGTTTAGAAGAAGCCATTTGAAAGTTAGGAAGTAAGATGAAAGACAAGTATCCCGAGTAATTCCAAGAAGTAAGTAAATTTCGGGACGAAATTTATTTTTAGGGGGAGAGAATGTAGTATCCCGTCTTTCTTGCGTATTAAAAATTATTAATTTAGTATGAAAGATAAGATTTCAGTGAAAGAAAAAATTTCGTTTCCGAAAATTTTATCCGGCAGATATATTTTGCCATAAAAATGAGTTTTAATTAATTTTTATCGTCTCGGTTAATCCGAAACGAAGAAGTTTTTACATTTATCAATAAGTGATAAATGTTTGGACATAAATTGACTGAAAGAAGAATTTAACTTATTTAAGTGATTTATTGAGTGATTTATCGCTTAAATTTTTAGTTTCGGTCGATTTGAAAATATTTCGAATCTCCGATTCTTTCTATGATATTTTTATCTAAGATGCGTGAAACCCTAATCTAAATTCCTATGTTGAGAAATTAGGGATTTATTGAAAGATTAGTTGTTATTAATTAATTAAAATTGATTAAGTCATTAATTAATAAAATGACTTAAAGATTAAGTAATTAAATACTATATATATATCACCCTCCACCTCTTCCCACCCCTCCCAAACAACTCACGCAGCAGCACATACACGCACATATATACATATATCAAACTCCATTGATGAGCTCATTCCAAGCTCCAAGAACAAGATTCAAGTTAGCAAATCCTTTCGAATCCATTAAGTAAGTGTATATCCTTGTTCTTCCAAGCTTTTAGCTCAATTTCCATGGTTTAAACATCCACTTTCATGTGTATATATATATATATATATATATATATATATTTCAAAAATTTTTGGAGGAAATTGAGAAGTGATTGGATGATCTTGATTTCTTAGTATGATGTTTATTTCATGTTTATATGATGATTTATGTCATTAAATGAATCATGAGAAACCTTAAACCTATTTCTTGAGATTTTCGAAAAAATCAAGAAATGACCAAGTTTTGATCCATGTCTTGTATGATTAATTTGATGTTATAAATGAGTTTAGTTAATTATTCTAAGCATGTTTCATGTTGAAAGTGAGTATAAATTCCCAACCATTTTTATTTTATGAAAAATGTCAAAATTAAATGTTTAAAAATTAGGGTTTGAAATGTCGATGAAGTATGATGTAATTGATGGATGATTTGATGTTATATGATGTTAATGATGTTTGATTAATCAAGAATTAATCAAAAGAAAGCTTGATGAACCCTAAATTCTAGTTTAATTCGAAAATTGGGTTCTTAAATTAGGATTATTAGTTTATTGATTAATTGATTGAAATTAATTGAAGAATTAAGCTTATAATGCTTAATCAAGTATGTTAGAAATTAAAACGAAGAGAAAAGAATTTTAGAAACCCTAAAATAAAAATAACCGAAAATTAATAAAATAAAATAAATTATTAATTAAATTTTATTTAAGAAACTAATTGCATTTATGAGCTTCTCATTAACAATAAAGTATTGTGTGATTTTCTGAGAATTTAATTCAAAGTAATAAAGATTTTCTATTTTTAATTGAATTTCCCGAGTCGGGAATCTATATGTTTAATCGAGTCGAATGTGTGAAGTGAGTGTGTAATTATGTTCATAATGTTGGAAAATGTGAGTGGATTTAATTTAAGAATTTTCTGAATCCGTTAGACGGATTAAAATCGACTTTGTCGATTATGATGAATATTAATTAAAGTATGGTTATGTTAAGTGTGATTGATGATTGAGGATTGATGATTAAGTATGAGTTAAGATAGAATAAGAGAGTTTAAGAAGTTAAGTTAGAAATTCTCGAGTTTCGTCGAGTTTCGACGTAGAATTTCGAAGTAAATTAGAAGTTAAGAAGATCGAATTCGTTTATTCGATAGTAATTAATTCTCGTTCTGAATTCGTGAATTCTAGTTCGAATGAAGGATCGAGTGGAAGTGAATCCGAGGATTCAGAATCGATAAAGGTTAAGTCCAAAGCTTCAGTTATCAGGTGGGCTTTCTAAACCAAGAAATGATGAATGCTATATATATATATATATATATATATATATGATTATATATATGTGTGATGTTTTCAAGTAATTGGCTTGCCAAATGTTTAAAGTTTTGTATGATACCGTCTACCAAAGAAAGACGAATTCGGTCGTACGCAATGTAGGATTTGTGTACACTATTTTGTAATCGGGAGCCTTCCGAAAGGAGTGGACGATTACAAGTGTTTGAGAAGGAGGCCTACTTCTCAGCACTATTTTATTGTAGACACGGTACATACTCTTATATATATTTATGTATTCTTTTGAACATGCACAAGTTTGAATTGTGCTATGTCTTTCAGCAAGTCCAATTTATAGTTATATTCAGTAAGTTTTCAAATTATCTTGGCATGTTCCCACTGAGTACTTCGTACTCAGCCCTGCCTATTATTCTAAAATGTGCAGGTTAGCTGGGATGAAGATGATCGTGTGCTGGCGGACTTGTTGTTGTTGTTGTTGTTGGTTTATATGATAAGAGTCGTTTTGATGAGCTTAGAACCTAGAATATATGTCTTCATACGTATATTCTCCCGTTTTTCCGCTGCAAAATTATGAAGTTTGATGATGTATAATTTTGTTGATGATGGTTGTATTCTAAAGTCAACTAAGTTTAAGTCGTTTAAATTCTGAAAGTTTGATTGAAATATGTTCGTGAACTACTTTTGAGATCAGCCTACTTGATATATATATATATATATAGGGAGCGGATCTGGTAAGAACACATCTTATATAAGAACGTAAGAACAATGCATTTTTATTACATCGGAGATGCATAAAATGCAGAAACTAAATGCATAAATATTTTAATGTATAAACTACAATAACTTAATGCATTAGCATTAAAATGCATAAATTAGAGTAATTAAATGCACGGTTAAATCTGGACCATAGATCATCAAAGATCAAGGGTCCATATTTGTTCTTATTTCTCACATAAGAAAGTGTTCTTATTTGATCCGCGCCCTATATATATATATATATATATATATATCTTGCATTCTTGATCTATAAGTCAGCTCGTTGTTTTCATGTCATTGAGTTGTTGGATTCGTATGATGGAAATTATTGATCTTGAGCTGATTTGATTATTCCATAAATGCTTATTTGGTTGATCGTCTCATAAATATCAAGTTATACTTGTTTTGAAAATGTCAAAGATGATTGTTGGTTGAGTTGATTTGTCCTTTGTGATTATTGATAAATAGCCGGGTCGCTATTAAATTCCTTTGTTAATCATAAATTGTGTAAGTTGTGGGACCCACCGGCTTTGTCATCTAATTTCTAGGTCGGGCTGCGACAATAAATATGATCATCAAGTATAATGTTAAATCCTTGAACTAGATCTCATTTCTACCATTAAATTAAGATGAATCAAACCCTAATCCTATTTTTATATTTTTTCGAAAATATTGAGAAAAAATTGGGGGTTTTGAGTCTTTGATTCTATGATCAAATTGATGAATTATATGAGCTTCTATGATGATTATAGGCATGGTAAATGATTGAATTTAGCAAGAATTTATTTAAATTGAAATGGCCGAAAGTTTTGGCCAAAATTAGGATTTTTAGAATTTGATCTTCTATGATCAAATTGATGATTTATATGAGCTCATATGATGCCTACAAGCATGTTAGATAACTGAATTGAGAAAAATTTAATCAATTTCCTATTTATTTTATAATAGCCGAAAATTTGGCTAAAAATAGGAAAATTTGATTTTGATGTTCTAAGCTTAAATTGATGATCAATTTAGGCTTAAATGATGTTATTAAGCATGATGATATATGAATTTAATGAGTTGAATTCCCCCTTGCCTTAATTTTAATTTTATTTGAAAATTAGGGTTCCTAGGTTTGGAAATTTTTGATGTTAAATTTTTATGATGAAATTGATGATGGATTTGAACTTAGAATGATGAAATAAGCTTATGATGAATTTATTAGAATTTTTGAAGGTCATTTGATTTAATTTCAAAAATTAAAGTTTGATAAAAATTTAGGGGTTTTTGAATTGAAGCATGAATTGATTAAGTAATGATTCAAATAATCTCTATGATTATATTTAAGCATACTATAAGTGAAATTTGAGAAAAATAAATTGTCTAAACCAATGTTGTAATTTTCGAAAGTTTTAAGAATTAGGGTTTGGATTTTCTTCAATTTAATTAAGTAATTATGCTATATTTGAGGGTTATAAATTAAATAAGCATGTTTGGAAGTGGTTAGAATGAAATTGGGTATTTAACCCTAATTATAGAAAAGGACCGAAATTTACAAGGGTAATAAGGCCATGTATTTGATTTTTAATTGAGAAAATAATGATATAAATGAATTCTACGATAAAAATTAAGCATCGTAGAATTTTTCGGAATTTTAATACGAAGTTTTGAGAATTTTCTATTTTCTGGCTATTTTTCGAAGTCGGAGGTTTATACGTATAAATGATCTGGTTTGATGATGTGATTGTGTAATTATGTTCATTCTAGTATAGAAAGTTTATGAAATTAATTTGAGAATTTTCGGAGCTCGTTTGTCGAGTCGAAAATATTTTAAGTTCAAAGATATGAATAGTAAATAATAAATTATATGCTAAAGATGATGTTAAATATTTATTAAATGCTAATGATGATTTTAAATTGTTAATGACACGGTAATGATGAGTTAAGTGTTAATGATGTGTCATTAATGAGCTTATATGTCAAGGACATATTTTGATAATATAAGGTTAAATTTAAATGTTATCAAAGTGCTTAAGCATTAATGATGTGCTTAAGTAAATAATTGAAGAGCTTAAGTATTAATAAGATATTTATATAAGTAAATGATCATATGTTTAATTGTTAAGGAAATGTTTAGGTGTTGATGATATACTTGTATGATCAATGATAAGCTCCAATAATTAATGATGTAATAAGTATAAGTTTAAATGTTAGTGAAGTGCTTATATGAAGAATGATGAGATTAAATGATTAGAGATGTAATTATAAATTTGTTAATGATTTCATGAGCTTGTAATGTATTGATAATTGATGAGTATTATGTTGTGAATGGTATGTGACATGTTTATTTGACTAACTTAATTCATTGAGATTGGGTTGGTTAATTAGTTTATTATGAAGTTAAGTATAAGGTTAAGAAGTAAGAAGGAAGGTTAAGTATACGAAGAAGAGCCCTAGAATTCTAAGTTGTTATAATAACTTAGAAATGTCGAGAAGACATCTCTTTATCCCTTGTTATTCCTTTCTCGCTCTTATGTCTAAAACGTAAAATTCAATGAAGGCTCGAGCGGGAACGTGAAGTAAAAGAGAATCGAGAAGAAAGAATAAGTAAAGGAAGCGACGAGTCAGGTGAGCTTTCTAACCAGAGAAATGACAAATGAAATTATATGCTTATATATATATGAGATGTTTTTGAAATGATTGACTTGCCAAATGTTTTAAGTTTTGAGTATGTTACCATCTACTGAAGGAAGACGAATTCGGTCCTACGCAAAGTAGGATTTGTGTACACTAGTTTGTAATCGGGAGCCTTCCGAAAGGAGTGGACGGTTACAAGTGTCTGAGAAGGAGGCCTACTTCTCAGCACTAAATTATGATTGTAGATCTGGTACATACATCCTAAAGTATATGACTGCGCAGTCAAACATGATTTACAGAAAAGAAAATGTTTGAGCATGCACAAGTTTGTTTTTGAGAAAAAGTTACTTGTGTTATGCTTTATGTCAAGTTTTCAATCTATAGCTCTAAGTAGCAAGTTTTCAATTATTTCCGGCATGTGTCCACTGAGTACGAAGTACTCAGCCTTGCATGTTATTTCTAAAATGTGCAGGTTTGCTCGGATGGAGATGGAAGTGTGCTGGGACGGACTTTTGTTGGTTATACTCTTATCGAAAGTTATTTAAACTAGAGATTGGTTATATGTCTTCATACATGTAATCCAGTATGTCTTCCGCTGCAACGCTTTAAAAACCGTTTTATTTCGATGTCATTATGCTTCTTATACACTACAAGAAAACTGGGCTATTGCGACATACATGAACGCGACACTACATGTAAATGTCGTAAAATTACCATAGTTATGCTCGTTGTGTTGTATATTTGCATCACTTGTGCGTCATATTAATATTGTGTCACATTTTTGTGACACAAATGCATCACTTTTTTTAGTGTCTTTGAATTGTAACAATTTTTTTACGACATATCAATTAATTGTCATAATTATACAACATATATATAATAGTGTTGCATTTAGTGTCGTATATTTACGTCACAGTTATGACACAAAGGCGACACTTCTTTTCTATGTTTTTTAATTGCTATAATTTTTTGGTGACATGTCAGTTAAATGTCATAATTAAACAACATATATAGAATAGTATTGCATTCAGTGTCGTATATTTACGTCACTTAAATAACGTGTCACAGTTTTGCGACACAAATGCGACACCTTTTTTTATATCTTTTATTTGCGACAATTTATTTGCGATACCTCAATAAAATGTCATAATTATACAATACATATAAAATAGTGTTACATTAAATGTTGAATATTTACGTCACTTCAATAATGTGTCACAGTTTTGTGACACAAGTCACCTTTTTTATGTCTTTTAATTGCGACAATTTACTAGCGACATCTCAATAAAATGTCATAATTATACAACACACATAGAATAGTGTTGCATTTGGTATCGTATATTTACGTTACTTAAATAATGTGTCACAGTTTTGCGACACAAATGCAACATATTTTTTTACTTCTTTTATTTGCAACAATTTATTTGCGACACCTCAATAAAATATCATAATTATATAATAAAAAAATTTATGTTACATTCAGTATCGTATATTTACGTCAATTATGTATGGTCCAAATATTATATCATAAAATATAACACAAATATGACATTTATATTTCAAATAGACCCAAACTAATTAAATAAATTTGGGCCCAAATATTAAAAATAAAAACACCTTTTCTTTTCACTCACACACACCATAGACGTATCTTTTTTCTAAACTCACACACCTATGTCTTTCTCTCTGCTCTCATCCACAGCAGCAATTCCACCGTAGCTGTCGTCCTCCTCCTTCTCCGGCGAGACATCGCCGTTCTCCGCCACCTTCTCGCCTCACTCATCTCTCTCTCGATCTTTCTTCTCGGTCATCTCTTCTTTATATACTTATTGGTAGCAACAGCAGCACAGCCGCTCCATCTACTCCGGTGAACCTCGCCGTTCGCCGCCACGCCTCTGTCTCGCCGCCTAACAGCACCATTTTCTCCATCCCTCTCAGCCGATCTCGCTCTAATCCTCTGTAATCTCACAAAACCCCCAATTCGATACCCTAGAATTTCAAATCTTAAATTCGAAATATCCCTTCTCTCATCTCCGGCGAGGAAAACACCACTACCGTGTGTCTTCAACTGGAACGCCGCTGCCTTTCCTTTAGCCAAACGGGCAGTTACTCAGAAAAACTACCGTTGTCGCCGGCACCGGTGTAAGTCAATCGTCCCCTTCCCTTATCTTTTCTTTACATTTTAATTTTCAATTTTAGTTGATTTCAATTTTTTTTAATTTTTAATTTACTTCCCTCTGTTCCTCCTCTTTTTAGAAACCGGCAATTGCCCTTTGTTTCTCTGCCGCCGTCGTTGTCGGTCATTACTAGCGTCGCTGTCTTCTTCTTTGGCCAAACGAGTAGTAGCTCAGAAAGCCACCATCACCTTCTCCTTGGCCAAACGGACGGCTGTTAATCAAAGCCGTCGCCGCGACGCTATTCTTAATTTGTTATGATTATGCTTGCTATTGAGTAATATGATTGAAGAAAGATAAATAGGTTACTTCAATTAATTGGTCCTATTTTGTTATTTCAGTTTGGAGTTCTTAAGAAAAGGAAACAGAGTTTTCATTGGTACACAAGGCTTGGATTTGGAGTTGGATGAACTTACTGGATTTAGCTTGATGAATGGATGGTTTGAATGAACTTCAGGTTGTGATGCTGAAATCTTGTGACTGTAATTCCCCTTGCAGAGCATAGCTTCTTTCTCCTTTCGGTTTGGGTGTAAATTTGTTGTGTAAAAGATGTGTGGGTTCCGGATGGAAGAAGCATTCAAGATGCTATGCATTTAAGCTATGATATTTACTTCTGCAATGATCAAATGACTGACAGGGTTGAATTTAAGAGATATGCTGTTGATTTACTTTTATTGTATGAATTGCAATTCACAACTATGAATGAGATATTTTTCCGTGTGATATTTTCATTGCTTAATTTGAGCTTTAAAATATCTAATTTATATGACAATTAATTTAGGATCGCACATAGTGGCATTTATGTTGCGTTAGAATTAAGAAATGTCGTAAAATTGCTACATTTTTTTTCTCGACAGTCGACACAATCTAAATTGACGCTCCAAATGTCGTAAATTACGTCTTCTCATTTTAATTAATGATGCACAATGTGTCGTAAAATAATGTGCGTCACTATAGCGAACGATGCATAATGTGTTGTTAACTTTATGTGACAATTATTTTAGTGTAGCACAAAGTGTCATATATATTGTGTTGTAAATGGAGAAATGTCGTAGAATTGCTACATATTTTTTTTGTGACAAAATCTAAATTGACGTAGAAAAATGTCGCAAAATAGGATGCATCATTTCAACTAATGACGCGTAAAGTGTCGTAAATTGTGACGGACATCACTACACTTAATGACGGATAATGTGTCGTTTATGTTGCGACACAAATAAAAAAAAGTGTTGTAAAATTGCTACATACCCCTTTTGCGACACAATCCACTATGACGTAGAAAATGTTGTAAATTAACTTTTGCGACAATAAAACAATCGTTACCTTATCGCTACACCATCTCGTATCAAAGTACGACAGTCAGGTAACAATGTTCTATATTGGTTTGCTACTTATTGTTGATCAATTTATTGTGATGTGTTCTTCTATCTCTGTGGAATTATTACCTTATTGTGATGTGTTCTTCTACTTGTATCTGTGTTCTGGAGATTGACCCTTATAGAGATACTCTAGTTTTTGGTGCATTTAATTTGAAATTTTATTTAGAAATAGAAATTAAGTTTTAATTTTGAGTATAGAATTTGGATAACTTTGTTTCATTTTAAGTTTCTCAATTCTTGGTTGGATTGAATTAGGCTTGTAGCTTTAGATGTCTTAGATTGCGGTTGAGAAAGCTTATATCTGAAATATAGAATTAGTGTCAAAATATTATCAAATATCGATTTCTCTTAGTGCAGGTTACTAATGACTCGGATACTAATGACTCGATCTTGATCATACTAATGTTCGAGTATGATCGAGATTATGCACCTGTCTTCATTAGTATCCGAGTATGATCAAGAATTTTGTGATTCTCGCTCTTTTCGCCAAGATAAAGTAGACATAGATGAGAAGATGTCTGAGCTCTTTCGAGCCGGACTACGTTAAGAAATAAGAGTCGTGCTACTCAGTCAGAGTGCATTGACCTATTCAGAGTCTTTAAATCGATCTTTGTATAAGGAGATAGCCATACAACCAGAAAGATCGTTGCAGTTCTCAGCACCATCTTCTCAACAAATTCAAGCTTCATCAGCAGCGAGCCCTCAATCTGCAAACTAAGGTTAGTTCAAAGGGGAAAGAGAAAGTGGAATGATGGTTCCAAATTGAATAAGAGGCCATAGCAAGGTCAGCAGCAGCAAGTAAATCAAAGAAGATTTAAACCGCCTTTCGTTAGTCAAAGCAACTCGTCACTAGGATATCAAGGAAATCCTCCATGCCCTAAGTGTAATAAAATGCACGAAGAAATTTGGAAATCTGAAAGCAACAACTGTTATACATGCGGGCAAGGTGGTCACTACTCCTATCAATGTCCGAATAAACAGCAAGGACGAGGAGGAAGTAGACCTAGCTAGAATAAGCCCCTTCTTTGAAAAGCAATAAAAGGGATTCCTCAGCAGCAGCAGCAGCGCAATCGTCAAGGACGCTGTTCTCAGTAGAAGCAAAAGCATCCTCAGCAACAGCAGATAGAGACTCAGCAGAATAATCAAAGGATTTTTACCCTTGAGAAGAAGCCGTGCGTTAAAGACCAAGGAAATTTAACAAGTATGGGTCAATTAAAATACATACCTGTTATACTTTTGTTAGATACCTGTGCATCGCATTCATTTATATCAAATGCATGCGTTGATAATCTTGGTCTAAAATATAAAACGTGTTAGGCAAAACCTAAAAAGTAGCTATTCCAGTAGGTAAATCTACCTCGATTACTCGTATTTGTCCTAATTTAGAGTTTGAATTAGGATTTCTCAAGATGTCAGCCAAAGCCTTAACTTAATATGGGATGTTGATATCATTTTAGGAATGGATTGATTGATCGAGAATTTTGCAACCATCCGATGCAAGTAGAGGTAAATCTCATTTCAGCAACCTAGTCTTGAGCCAACTCTATTCTTCGGAATAGAAAGAAGTCATAGAAGATCGTTGATTATCTCGGTAGTTCAAGTAAAGAGATTGTTGAAAAGAAAATATATGAAAGCATATCTCATTTATCTCAATAAAAATGAAGATGGAGAAGAGAGTATTGAAGATGTAGTTGTAGTCAGAGAATTCTAGGAAGTATTACCTGAAGTCTTACCAAGATTGCCACCAGATAGGGAAGTGGAGTTCACCATAGACCATGAACCAGGTTCAAGTTCAGCTCCAGTTTCAAAGGTGCCGTATAGAATGGCCCCAAAAGAGTTGCAAGAGTTGAAGATCCAATGGTAAGAGTTGTTGATCTAGGTTTTATTAGACCTAGTATTTTCCCTTGAGAAGTACCATTCTTGTTTGTCAAGAAAAATGACGGTAGTTTAAGAATGTGTATCGACTACCGAGAGTTAAACAAGTTTACTTTGAAGAATAAGTATTCTTTGCCGAGAATAGATGATCTTTTTTATCAGCTCAAAGGAGCTATAGTATTCTCGAAGATTAATCTGAAATCGGGTTATCATCTGTTAAAGATTAAGTAAGAGAATATACAGAAGATGGCTTCCAGAACAATATTCGGTCACTACAAGTTTGAAGTAACACCGTTTTGACTGACAAATGCTCCAGTAGTATTTATGGATCTCATAAATTGTGTATTCCATAAATTTTTGGACAAGTTTGTCGTAGTCTTCAATGATGATATTCTCATTTATTCATAGGGCGCCATGCCGATTGTCATCTGGTAACTGTTATTGTATGCAAACTCAATGAGAGGCAAAACTTGCTCCCACTGGTCACCTCGATCCAACACAACAGTTCTGAGCATATCTTCTAGAATTTGAATCGTTCTCTCGGATTGACCATCCGTCTGAGGATGAAAAGCGGTGCTGAAATTTAGGTTGGTGCCCAGCTCACTTAATTTGCAGGCTTCTCTAGAAACGAGAGGTAAACTTAGAATCTCGATCTGACGTGATCGATCTGGGCATACCGTGCAGACACATGATTTCACGAACATACAACTGAGCTAACTTGTCTGATCCATACGTTACTAGAATTGGTATGAAGTGAGCAGATTTTGTCAATCTGTCCACGATCACCCAAATAGCTGTATTTCCTCTTTTGAACTTAGGTAACTGGGTTACAAAATCCATTGTGATATCATCCCATTTCCACTCCGGGATGTCTAACGGCTGAAGCTTTCCATAAGGCCGCTGATGTAAAGCTTATGCCAAGCTAAACATCTCTCTACAAATGAAGCTATATCTCGCTTCATTCATTTCCACCAGAATTTCTGCTTTAAATCTTGATACATCTTGGTGCTTCCAGGATGAGCGGTGTAAGGCGTTTCATGAGCTTCTCTCATGACTTCAGCTCTTAACCCTTCTTCATCTGGAACACAAAGTCTTTCTCTAAACAAAAGAGCATTATCTCCAGCTTCACGGAAATCTTCAACTTTTCCTTCACGGATCTTGAGTCGCAACTTTTCTAACTTCTCGTCCTTCCTCTGAGCGTCAGAAATTCTTGTTCTCAAGTATGGAGTTATTTCTAGAGCTGCAATTAGCTGCTATGTAGATTGTGGTGGTAAAACCACTTCTAATCTCAGCTCTCCAAGACTCTTGATTAGCTCTTTTTCTTGAGTGAGCAGAAATCCTAACTCGGATCTGCTCTTCCTGCTTAAAGCATTGGCTACTACGTTCGCTTTTCCTGGATGATAGAAAATCTTGCAATCGTAGTCCTTTACTAACTCGAGCCATCTTCTTTGCCTCATATTGAGCTCTTTCTGCTCGAAAAAGTATTTGAGGCTCTTGTGATCTGTGAAGATTTCGCACTTGGCTCCAAAGAGATGATGTCTCCAGATCTTCAGAGCATGCACGACTACTGCTAACTCCAAATCATGGGTTGGATAATTCTCCTCATGAGGTCTGAGCTGTCGTGACGCATTATGACTTTTCCATCTTGCATCAGGACATAACCTAGTCCATTCTTCGATGCATCCGTATACACGGCATAGTCTTTTCCTGCTTCTGTCACTGCCAAGACTGGAGCAGTGGTTAACTTCCTCTTCAGCTCTTGAAAAATTTCTTCGCATTCGGGAGACCACTTGAACTTCGATTCCTTCTTGAGGAGTTGGGTCATCGGCCTTGCTATCTTGGAGAATCCTTTGATGAATCTCCGATAGTAACCTGCTCGACCCAAGAAACAACGAATCTCATGGGATGACGCTGGCGACTTCCATTCTTGAACTGCCTGCACCTTTGAATCATCGACTTTAATTCCTTCGGACGAAACAACATGTCCGAGGAAATTCACTTCTTTTAGCCAGAATTCACACTTGCTGAATTTGGCATATAACCTTTCAGATCTCAGCTTTTCTAGGACAATTCTGAGATGCTCTTCATGCTCCGGTTCACTCTTTGAATAAACAAGAATATCGTCAATGAAGACTATGACAAATCTATCCAAAAATTCATGAAAAACTCGATTCATGAGGCCCATGAATACTGCTGGAGCATTTGTCGATCCAAACGGCATTACTACAAACTCGTAGTGGCCGTATCTTGTTCGGAATGCAATTTTCAGAATGTCTTCTTGCCGAACCTTTAGCTGATGATAGCCGGATTTTAGATCAATCTTTGAGAAAACACTGGCTCCTCTAAGCTAATCAAACAGATCATCTATCCTTGGCAAAGGATACTTGTTCTTTAACGTCAGCTTGTTTAGCTCACATTCTTAGACTACCGTCTTTCTTTTTGACGAACAGGATTGGTGCTCTCCACGGGGAAACACTAGGTTGGATAAAACCAAGGTCGAGCAATTCTTGCAACTGGATCTTCAGTTCTTGCAACTCCTTCGGGGCCATTCTATACGGCGCTTTAGATGTTGGAGCTGAACCAGGCTCTAGGTCGATGGTGAACTCTAATTGCCTGTCTGGGGGTAATCCTGGCAAAACTTCATGAAATACATCCTTGAAATCTCGAACTACAGCTACATCATCGATATTCTTTTCTTGGTTTTCATCTTTGTTGAGATAAACCAGATATGCTTGCGCATCTTTTCTTCTCAACAGCCTTCTTGCTTGAATTGCCGAAATAATCGGCATTCTTCTACTGCTTCTCTCTATTCCGAAGAATAGGCTCTTTTCCAGGTGGCTGGAAAGAGATCTGTCTTTGCTTGCACCGAATGGTGACAAAGTTCTCGGTTAACCAATCCATTCCCAAAATTATGTCTACGTCCCACATTCGAATTAGATTTAGGGTTTTGGCTAACATGTTAAGGGATCCAATCTCAAATTCCAATTAAGGGCAAATATGTGTGACTGTGGTAGATTTACCTACCGGGGTCGATACTCTTAAGATCTGACTAGATCGCTCTACCTTAAGGCCAAGAGTATCTACGCATGCACTTGATATGAAAGAATGCGATGCACCAGTATCAAAAAGAATTATCACAGATACACCATTTAACTGACCCATACCTGCCAGATTGCCCTGATCCTTGACGCATGCTTTCTGGTTGAGAGCGAAAACTCGCTGATACTGCTGCTGCGGTTGCTGCTCTTGCTGCGGTGACTGCTGCTGCCACCTTGCCTGCTGCTGCTGCTGCTGAGGGTGGGGCACTTGGCGCTGGCGTGGATACAATTGCGGGAATCCTTCAATAGCCTTCAACTGCTGAGGTTGATACTGGCCAGGTCTTCCACCACTAGTCCCTTGCTGCTTGTTTGGGCACTGATAAGAGAAATGCCCAACTTGCCCACATGCATAGCAGCTGTTACTTCCTGCTTTGCAAATTCCCTGATGCATTTTGCCGCATTTCGAGCACGCAGAGTTTCCTTGCTGCCTCTGAGACGAGCTACTCTGACCAACAAAAGGTGGTCTCGTTTTTCCTGGAGTCGATTGCTGCTGGCTCTACCCTTGCCAGGGCTTCTTGCTGGGTTGGCTTCCAGCATTCCATTTCTTTTTTCCCTTCTGCTGCTGGCCATGGTGCGAAGATTGCGGTCTGATGGCCACTGGGGCTTGAATCTGATACGGGGGAGGTGCTGGAGCGTATACTGGCTTCTCTGGCTGCATAGCCAATTCCATGTCCAAGGCTCGGTTCAAAGCCTTGGCATAGGTCAAAGCACTTTGACTTGCTAAGACCACTCTTATATCCTGCCTAAGTCTGGCGCGGAAAAGCTCGGACATCTTCTCATCGGAATCGACCTTATCGGGAGCAAAACGAGCTAAGTCACAAAATTCACGGTCATACTCGGCTACCGCTTTCTTTCCCTGCTTCAAGTTGGCGAACTCATTCTCCTTCTGCTTGCGATAACTTCTTGGTACATACTTCTCAAAAAGAGCTTCCTTGAACTGTTCCCATGTAAGATTTTCGAGCTGCTCGGGAGAATAGGTCTTCTGGCGAGCTTCCCACCAGTAGTCTGCAGATCCTTTCAACTGATAGGACATACATGTGAGACACTCATGGTCATCACATCGAAGGAACCTAAAGATTCGCTCGAGAGCGTGAATCCACTCTTCAGCTTCTGACGGATTCCCTCTTCTGTTAAAGGTCGGGGGATTTTATCGAAGAAAAAGTTCTTCGATTCTCCTTTCAGGCGGAGGAGGTGGGGTAGGTTCTCGGTGCTCTTCCCCTTCTACCCTATTTCTTCTTCTAGGAGGCATTCTGATTTAAGAAAATAAAGAAATCATCAAAAGTGTAACTTTATTCTTATCGAACATTTCTCTCTGAGCACTTCTTAACTTATTCTTTCGCATTAAAGCAAACATTTACAAGCTTAAATCATAAAATTTATCATTCAAACAATTCTAATCATATCATAACATAATCATTTTCATAACTTTAACTTAGAATCACGCAACAACGGCACAACTTAGCTTCACAAATTTGCCTCAACCAATCAATCAACTTCATTCAAGGCATAACATCATCACTTTTATAATTTAACTTAAGAATCATGCAATAACGAACCATCTTAGATTTATATACCTTTCTCATCTTAGCAATTAATAACAAAATTCAACTTCATAAACCTTTCGTAAATCAAAAGCACAACTTAACTTAATAAGCTCATCTTGTTCTTCAAGCAATCAATAAAATATCTTATCTCGTGACTTAATTATTTAGCAAATACAGAATTAACTGAACTTCCTTCATTACCTTAATTTAACCTTAAAACTTTGGCAAAGCAACTTACCTTTTTCACTTTAACTTATTTTCCGGAATTTCTTATTCTTTACTTTCTAACTCCATCTCATTCATATTTTTGCTATTCTTTAATCTCCTCAAGGCACTATCTCATTATACTTAAGCATATTATGAAAGCATCAACTTAATTTAAATGACTGCTTTGGCCATTCTTTTCCATATATATATATTTGGGAAAATTGCCTCTTAGAGGTCTTTTCAAAATATGGGATCTTATCTACAACAAAAGATATCCCTACGTCATCCGTGATGTCCTAACATCACGCAAAAGATAACCACGGTACGGTCTACTATCCGTTACCGAGCTACTAAACCATATTATGCACATAGTTCTTAGTCATATTTACATCATATAAATATAAACATAAAGAAACAACAACACAAGAACGACTCTCTCTACTCGTCGTCCTCTGACGGGTCCTCTTCCTCTGACTCGTCCTCCTCAATCGAACTCTCGGGAACAACCTCGCCCTCGGCCCTCATGTCTCCGTTCAGCGTGAGCGGAATCTCCTTGTCGACATCAGTGCATGCCGTCGGCGAAAAGCTAGGCTCAAAACATAGGTGACTGAACGGGATTCGGCGGAGATCGGACCAACCAACGGTGACCTCGGTTGTAGGGTCGTCTCCGTCACTGTCATCAATATCATCTCGACGGGGCCTTGACGAGCTATCCTCGTCTAAGCGCTGAGGCTCGGGGTGGTAAGAACGGTAGAGAGCCTCGTGGTCAGAAGAGTCGAAAACTCGAGGGATCTCACTGGGAGGAGAGAAAGGAGCTACCTCCAGCGGAGGTGCTAGGTACAACTCTGAGACAAGAGGAACTGGAACTAGAGCTAAAGCATCTGTCGGTGGTGGGGGTGAAGCAAAACCATCCGACTGTACAGTGGGCTGAGTGGCAGAAGCACTCGGGTCAAAACCAAAGTAGGACGACTGGGGATCAAAGAATACCGTCTCGGGTTCAACCGGCGGAATCATAAACGGAATGGGGTCATCCTGAGGTAGGAACTCAGTCAGCTGATCCTCTGTGGGGTGGCGAGTGGGTGGAGGGTACGGTCCTGGCGGCGGTGCTGAGTAGCATATGTATCGGGAGCTGATCTCGGTGATAAAACCTCAACAGTCGCCGTAGAGGTTGTGGTCCCAGTACTGCTCAGTCACAAAATGAGGCACGAGCGAAGCTGCCCACTCCTGCCATTCCTCTGGGAGGACAGGAACTAGACGTATGATGCCCTGAACACTCGAGATATCTGTCTCGCAGATATCCATCCAGACGCGATGGAAACGTGCCAAAAACTTGGCTAAGGTCTCACGGTAACTCATCCTGATATGTTGAAACTCTTTCATCGCATCGTCATGACGAGGTACTGCCATCTCAATATCGCTTCCCATTGATGGTACCAAGCTTACGTTACTTCCCAATGACAAACAACTCACTTGCTTGCACAATTGTTCTATCATCACGCTTACAAATGCCATCACAAAACAATCTCATCAGAACCTCAGGCTCATCACACAAGCCACAAATAAACATATATAAACATGTGAATTATCACTTAAAATTTTAGTTTCGGTCGATTTGAAAATGTTTCGAATCTCCGAATCTTTCTGTGAAATTTTTATCTAGGGTTCGTGAAACCCTAATTGATTTTCCTATGTTGAGAAATTAGAGGTTTAATTGAGGATTTAATTGTTAGTAATTAATTGAATTGATTAGAATTTTAATTCATTAACTAATCTAATTATTTCCTAAATATCTAGATATTTTCTAAGGAAGGTCACTACAAAAAAACTCTCTTTTACCGATGGATTTTTCTGTCGGTAAAACAAAGGAATCCGTTGGTAAACAGCTTACTGACGGATTTACCGACGGATTTATGCCGTCCTTAAATACGTCGACGGTAAAGATTTACCGCTGGATTTATTTCCGTTGCTAAATTTAACGACAGATTACCGATGGAAATTCCATCGGTGACGTTCTGTTTTTTGTATTCCGTTGGCTGGAAATAGCGACGAAATACCGACGGAATATCTGTCGATAATTACCGACGGATAAATATCCGTCGGTATGTTTCGAAGAATCGAATCACATATTACCGACGGATTGTCTGTCGGTAGGTTTCGAAGAATCGTAACACACATTACCGACGGATTTTCCGTCGGTAATTACCGACGGACCTAAATCCGATGCAAGTAGAGGCAAATATCATTTCACCAACCTAGTCTTGAGACAACTCTATTCTTCGAAATAGAAAGAAGTCATAGAAGATCGTTGATTATCTCGGTAGTTCAAGTAAAGATCAGATTGTTGAAAAGAAAAGATATGAAAGCATATCTCATCTATCTCAATAAAAATTAAGATCGAGAAGAGAGTATTGAAGATGTAGTTGTAGTCAGAGAATTCTAGGAAGTATTACCTGAAGGCTTGCCAAGATTGCCACCAGATAGGCAAGTGGAGTTCACCATAGACCATGAACCAGGTTTAAGTTCAGCTCCAGTTTCAAAGGTGCCGTATAGAATGGCCCCAAAAGAGTTGCAAGAGTTGAAGATCCAATGGTAAGAGTTGTTGATCTAGGTTTTATTAGACCTAGTGTTTTCCCTTGAGAAGTACCAATCTTGTTTGTCAAGAAAAAGGACGGTAGTTTGAGAATGTGTATCGTCTACCGAGAGTTAAACAAGTTAACTTTGAAGAATAAGTATTCTTTGCCGAGTATAGATGATCTTTTTGATCAACTCAAAGAAGCTAGAGTATTCTCGAAGATTAATCTGAAATTGGGTTATCATCCGTTAAAGATTAAGTAAGAGAATATACAGATGATGGCTTTCAGAACAATATTCGGTCACTACAAGTTTGAAGTAACACCGTTTTGACTGACAAATGCTCCAGTAGTATTTATGGATCTCATAAATTGTGTATTCCATAAATTTTTGGACAAGTTTGTCGTAGTCTTCAATGATGATATTATCATTTATTCAAAGAGTAATTTTGATCACGAGGAACATCTCCGAATTGTTTTGGAAAAGTTGAGAACCGAGAGGTTTTATGCCAAGTTCAACAAATGCGAATTTCAGCTAAGAAAAGTACATTTCCGTGGACATGTTGTTTCCTCTGAAGGAATAAAAGTCGATCCAAATAAGGTGCAAGCAGTCCAGGAATGGAAGGTTCCAACTACGCGACATGGGATTAAGAATTTCGTAGGTCTAGCAAGCTACTATCGAAGATTTATCGAAGGATTTTCAAGATAGCCAAGCCAATGACCCAACTCCTAAAGAAAGAATCAAAGTTTGAGTAGTCTAGCGAGTGTGAAGAAAATTTTCAAGAGCCCAAGAAAAGTCTAACCACTGCTTCAGTTCTAGCTGTTCCAGAATCAGATAATGATTTTACCATTTTCACGGATGCATCAAAGAATGGACTAAGTTGTGTCATGTTGCAAGAAGAAAAAGTAATTGCTTATACTTCTAGACAACTTAGACCTCACGAGGTATGCTATCCAACTTATAATTTGGAATTAGCAGCAATAGTGTGCATGCTCTAAAGATTTGGAGACACCATTTTTTTACAAAGTAAAATGTGAGATCTTCACAGATCATAAGAGTCTCGAATACTTCTTTAGTAGAAAGAGTTAAAAATAAGATAGCGAAGATGGCTCGAGTTAGTCAAGGACTACAATTATAAAATTTCCTATCATCCATGAAAAGCAAACGTAGAAGTTCACGCATTGTTTAGAAAGAGTAAATCTGAGTTAAGATTTCTTCTAACTGAAGAGAAAGAACTCATTAAGAGTTTGGAGAGTTAAGATTAGAAGTTATTCTACCACCGCAATCTGTAGAGCAGATGCTTGCAACCATGGAAGTAATTCCAGACCTAAGATTGAGAATTTCCATTGCTCAGAGAAAAGATGAAAAGAAAAGTTGCCATTTAAGATTAGTCAAGAAAAGGTTAAAGATTTTCGAGAAAAAAAAGATAATGTTCTCTTGTTTAGATAAAAAGGCATTATGGCCCTAATGATGGAGAGCTAAGATATGAGATCATGAGTGAAGCTCATGATACTCCATATACAGCCATTCCGGAAGCACCAAAATGTATTAAGTTTTAAAAGAGAAATTTTGGTAGGAAGGAATGAAGCAAGATATAACTTCTTTTGTAGAAAGATGTTTATGCTTTCAACACGTAAAGGTATTGCATCAAAGGCCGTATGGGAAGCTACAGCCTTTAGAGATCCCAGAGTGGAAGTGGAGTGATATAACAATGGATTTTGTAACAGAGTTACCCAAATCCAAAAGAGGAAATACAACAATATGGGTGATAGTTGACAGATTGACAAAAATCTGCTCACTTCATACCTATTCCGATGAATAGATAAGTTAGCTCAGTTGTAAGTTCAAGAGATAGTGCATTTGCACGGGGTGCCTAGATCGATCATATCTAATCAAGATTCCAAATTTACTTCTCGTTTCTAGAGAAGTATGAAGATCAATTAGGCATCAAATTGAACTTTAGTACAACCTTTCATCCTCAAGTAGATGGTCAATTAGAAAGAACCATTCGAATCCTAGGGGATAAGTTGAGAACAGTTGTTTTAGATAGAGGAGATCAATGGGAGCAAATTTTACCTCTTATTGAATTTGCTTATAACAACAGTTACCAAATGTCGATAGGCATGGCACCTGATGATGCCTTCATAGAAGAAAATGTCGATCTCCGCTCCATTGAGATAATAGGGCGAGAGTAAAATGTTAGGGCCAAAGTAATTAAAGAAAGTTTAAGTCTCGCTACGTAGGGCCGTATAAAATTCTGGAAAGAATAGGTCAAGTAGCGTATAAGCTAACCTTATCGCCATGTTTTAGAAGTTCGCATAACGTGTTCCATGTATGTCATTTGCGACGATACATGTTTGACCCAAAGCGCGTTATCCATCAAGAAGAAGTAGTCTTTAATCCAAATCTTAGTTATGAAGAAAAGCCAGAAGCGATCTTGGATCGAAAGGTCCAGCAGCATAGAAATAAGTCGATCGCGTCAGTAAAGATAAAGTGGAAAAATCATGGTTTAGAAGAAGCCACTTGGGAAATAGAAAGTAAGTTAAATATATATATATATATATATATATTTATATATATCCCGAACTCTTTCAAGGAGGTAAGCAAATTTCGGGATGAAATTTATTTTTAGGGGGAGAGAATGTGATATCCCGTCTTTCTTGCGTATTAAAAATAATTAATTTAGAGAGAAGGATAAGATTTCAATAAAACAAAAATTTTCGTTTCAGAAAATTTTATTCGGCAGATATATTTTGCCGTAAAAATAAGTTTTAATTAAGAATGATCGTCACAGTTAATCCGAAACGAAGAAATTTTTACATTTATCAATAAATGATATATGTTTGGTCATTAATTGACTAAAGGATGAATTTCTGTTATTACAGTGATTTTTTGTGTGAATGATCACTTAAAATTTTAGTTTCGGTCGATTTGAAAATGTTTCGAATCTCCGAATCTTTCTGTGAAATGTTTATCTAGGGTTCGTGAAACCCTAATTGATTTTCCTATGTTGAGAAATTAGAGGTTTAATTGAGGATTTAATTGTTAGTAATTAATTGAATTGATTAGAATTTTAATTCATTAACTAATCTAATTATTTCCTAAATATCTAGATATTTTCTAAGGAAGGTCACTACAAAAAAACTCTCTTTTACCGACGGATTTTTCTGTCGGTAAAACAAAGGAATCCGTTGGTAAACAACTTACCGACGGATTTATGCCGTCCTTAAATACGTCGACGGTAAAGATTTACCGACGGATTTATTTCCGTTGGTAAATTTAAAGACAGATTACCGACGGAAATTCCATCGGTGACGTTCTGTTTTTTGTATTCCGTTGGCTGGAAATAGCGACGAAATATTGACGGATTATCCGTCGGTAATTACCGACGGATAAATATCCGTCGGTAAGTTTCGAAGAATCGAATCACATATTACCGACGGATTGTCCGTCGGTAGGTTTCGAAGAATCGAAACACACATTACCGACGGATTTTCCGTCGGTAATTACCGACGGATTTAGGTCCGTCCGTAATGGTTTTAACAATATTTTTTAAAAAATTGTATTATATATATATATATATATATTTATTTTTGCAATATTTTTGCAATATTTTTGTCGAATTAAAATTTCCAACAAAAAACCAAACATCAGGCAAAATAATTAATTTGCATTAAAAGCGATTTGTCATATATCAAATAATACCATGTTCGACAGATATAAATGTAAAATCTAAAGTAGTTTAAATATTCCAAAATAATAAAAATACTAAATAATTAAAAAAATATCCAACAAACAAGTTAATCATACATCAGGAACAGGGGGTGGAGGTGGACGAAAAAACTGCCCTGACGCCAACATCTGCTGGAACTCGGCAAACTGCTGCTCCAGACGTGCACATGCCTCGCGTTCCGCCTGCTGCTCCTGCTCGATACGGGCACGTGCCTCTCGCTCCTCCTGTAACTGCTCCTCTAAGCTGTCGATTCGTGTCTGAAACATCTCTTGTGTCAGAGCAGCCGTAGAACCGGAGCTATCACTGGATGCAGTCTGTCTGAGCTGGCTGCTGCTGCCGAAGTTTCCAGTGACGTAGCGCCTCTACTTCGTGGGCTGTGTGATCTCCAAATAGATCTCGTTCAAATCGGATCGTCCATCCGCAGCAGTCCGACGATGAACCTCGGCCTAATTCATAATTTAAATGTGTTAGAAAATATATTATCATCAATTATAACAATTAGAAAAACTTAATTAAATACTTACGTCAATTTTTTCATCCCTCGGCGTCAGATAAGTTCCATCGGCGTTCACGTGCAGTCAGCATAAACTCGCATAATTCAATGCATCCGGTGAGACCCCCTGCTCTGCTGCCTATTCATGCAATATTACAAAATATCATATATAAGTTTTAATTATAAATTAAAAAATATAATATTTACATATATATATATATATTGGTTAACAAGTTAATTAAAAATTACGTACCAACGACTGAACGAGGAGACGAGTGGATCTTGATACTCCCCTATGCTTGCTAATCCCTGTACTGGGTCCATCGGGCTCAGCCAACCGATTTGCACGAGCTTTTTCTGATATAGCAATCACATCTGGATTCGCCCAATACTCTTGCAAACCCGCCCAAAACTCATCAGTCAAGTAAGGTGGTTTTTGTATCAGGGTTTTTGATCCACAGTTTCTTCATATCGTTCACCCACGCACTGTATCTGACACGTGCTTGTCCTCCCACATTTTATACTCATCTGCTTACCACTCAGCTAGCCAACTAAAATATTTCTGTTGAACAAAATATTAATTGATAAGTTAATCACATTTTATTGATAATAGTAGTAACAAACTCCTGAAATTTTATTACCTTAAATTCTTCAAAGAATATAGCCTTGATGCTATCTGGAGTCAATTTCCAACTAAACCCTCCTGGATTTTGAATACTCTTAAAAATCATTGTAGCAGTATGAAAGATCCCAGGTACCACTAGTAGATAACTTTCCATTTGTAAAAAAAAATTAAAAAATTAGACAATTAACACATAAATATATATATATATATAATATCATATATTATAATAAAAATTTCAATATTTATTATATATATTAAAAATTTCAATATTTATTATATATGATAAATATATATATATGTATATTATACATATATATATATATATAATAAATATTGAAATTTTTAATATGAATTACGATAAATAAATACATACCCCTTGTCGTCTCTCTGAAAAACCACCCTTCCCGTACTGTCTGGAAAACAACAGGTGGCCTACTGGAGCTGGCAGGTGCTGTCTCCAGAGGGGTATCTGGTACCTGCTGTGAAGAGGGCGGAGTAGCACCTAAACGTGTAGCTGAGGACTCCGACTCGGGCTGACTGCCCCGAGCTAGAAGGAGCATGAAAACCTCTACGTAGATCCATGATATCTGTTTCACAAAGAACATTGAGATGGACATATATATTATATTGCTTAATAACGACATATAAATTACTTAGCTATATTATATTACATTGATTGTATACCATCACCATCCTATGATAGTTATTTGATGATTGTTCATCAACATCCATTGTAATAACTTTTGTCGGCCTATACTGCTCTACTTCCCCGTGATAAACCCAGATTTTATAATTCAAGACGAACCCACGCCTAGAAACATGATCCATAACTTCATCAACCCCCCGAAATGCTTGCTTACAATTCTTACATGGACACCTGATTTTATCTCCATCCATGTACTCTTTCTGATTACTTGCATACTCAATAAAACTGTCAAGTCCCTTCTAAAATGCAGGACGATCATGATAACGATGATACATCCACTGACGATTTTCACTCATTCTTGTAAATTCTTACAAAAATATAATAAATGCATTAATTACTTTAATCAAACAAAATTTCGGCAGCATAACCCTACTATCCTAACTACCAAGTGCTCGACTCTACCAGCAGCTATAGTAACCATAATGGTTCTAAATGTCTATATCTACCCCCAATGTGAATGTCCTTAATTAAGATGTAATTAATTTCTATTCCAAAGGGAGTAGATCCTTAAGAAATTAATTACATCTTTCACCAACAAAGTTTAAAGTTCATCCCCAACTTATAAATCATAAATACCTTCATCTTCTTCATTCATCCTCATTTCCTCCCTCTTTGCTCGACATATACACACATACACACACTCAAGTTCTTTCATTCTTGTTCTTCATTTCAATCTCCAAGATCAAGATCAAGGTCTAGCAAATCATCTCCAAGTTTCTAATTAAGGTTGGATACATCTTAACCTAAATTCTTAAGCCTTGATCAAAGTCTAAATATTCTCTCTTATTTTCTTTAGATTTTTCGAATATTTGAGAATATGGTTAGATGATGTTTTGATCTTCATGAATTATGTTTATATTATGATTGGAAGATCATTTATGAGATTAAATTATGAAAGAGAAAACCCTAACCCTAAATTTCAAGAAAGTCGAAATTTTGGGAAACTTGGGAAGTTTTGATTCATGTGTTATATGCTTGATTTGATGTTATATATGAGCTTAGTTAATTATTATAAGCATGTTTAATGTTGGAAGTAAGCATGAATTCCCAATCCTTCATTTTATTTTATTATTTTCGAAAATTAAGGGTTAAAATTAGGATTTTAAAATGTGGATGTTTTAAAATCCAAATGATAATGTAAGTATGTTTATATGATGTTAATGTATGTGTTTGAGCATGATTTAAAGAAATAAAAGCATGATTAGCCCTAAAACCCTAGAGATTCGAATTAGGGTTCATGAATTAGGGTTTTTAATTTGATGATTAATTGAATGAAATTGATTGAAGAATTCAGTTTATGTTAATTATATAAGCATGTTAGAAATTAAAATGAAGAGAAAAGAATTCTAGAAATCCTAAATTCAAAATAGCCGAAATTAAATAAAGAAAAATAAATTATTAATTAATTTTTAATTAAGAAACTAATTGCAATTATGAATTTTTTAATAAAAATTAAGTGTTGTGTGATTTTTTTGGAAATTTATTTCAAAATATTAAAGATTTTCTATTTTTGGTTTATTTTTCTGAGTCGGGAGTCTATATGTTTAATCGAATCGAATTTGTGAATTGAATGTACAATTGTGTGTAATGTATTAGAATATGTGCATGGATTTAATTTGAGAATTTTCTAGACCCGTTAGATGGGTTAAGATCGACTTAGTCGATTAATGTGAATAGTTGTGAAGTATGCTTTATGTTAAGTGTTAGGATTAAAGTTAAATGTTTAATTAGGAGCTAAGTTAGATTTGAGAATGTTTTAAGAAAGTTAAGTTAGTATTTCTCGGGTTAAGCCGTAGAAATCCGAAGCGCAGTAAAGTTAAGAGAATCGAAGTTGTTTCTTCGATAGTCGTTAATTCTCATTCTAAATTCGTGAATTCTTTTTCACTTAGAGGAGCGAGTGGAAGTGTGAATCCAAGGATTCAGGATCGATAAAGGTTAAGTCCAAAGCTTCAGTTATCAGGTGGGCTTTCTAAACAAAGAAATGATGAATCATATATATATATATATATGATTATATATATATGTGATGTTTTTAAAAGTAATTGGGTTGCCAAATGTTTAAGTTTTGTATGTTACCATTTACTATAGCAAGACGAATTCGGTCATACGCAAGGTAAGATTTGTGTACACTATTTTGTAATCGGAAGCCTTCCGAAAGGAGTGGACGATTACAAGTGTTTGAAAAGGAGACCTACGTCTCAACACTATTTTATTGTAGACATGGTACATACTCTAATATATATATATATATATATATATATATTCTTTTGAACATGCACAAGTTTGATTTCAAGAAAAATACTTGTGCTATGTTTTCCGGCAAATCCAATTGATAGCTGTATTCAGCAAGTTTTCAAATTATTTTGGCATGTGTCCACTGAGTACTTTGTACTCAGCGCTGCATGTTACTTCTAAAATGTGCAGGTTAGCTGGGATGAAGATGATCGTGTGCTGGACGGACTTGTTGTTGTGATTGTTGTTGATGTTTAAGAGTCGTATATATTTGAAAAGCTTAGACCTAGAGTATATGTCTTCATACAAATTCTGAAATCTCGAACTTTGTTCATTAATTCTTTTTGAATCCGGTCGACCTAAATATATATATATATATATATATCAGTTGCACGTTGTTTAGAATTTCGTTGAGTTGAAACTGTTTTTCTTATCGTGCTTTCTTGATCCTGAGAATCAACTCATAAATTCTTGTCCAACTGCCGTTGAAATTGTTGATAAGATTATTGTTTTCAGGCTGGATGAGTTCGTATTCGTTGATATCTTTGTTATTCTTGAACTCAGCTGATCGTTCCATAAATCTCAAGTCTTGCATATCTTAAATCCCCTAAGTTTAATGAATATATGGTTGAGCATGAGTTGTCTTTCGATATTCTTGACTGATAGCCGGATTGCTATCCTAATCCTTTTGTCAATCATAAATTGTGTAAAAAGTGGGACCCACCGGCTTTGTCATCTAATTTCTAAGTCGGGCTGCGACATAGATCTTCAAGATCCCTCCGGGATCTTCTACCTAATCAGATAAGGAAAGAAATTTAGGTTAGATCTTCTTATCGTTATCCTCATAGGTTTTGGAGAGAGACACGCTTGTTGCCCCCAACATCTTGCCTTCTATGTCAGCACGTCTTCTATGTCAGCATGTCTTCTGCTCTGCTTCCTGCCCAAAATGATAGACAAGGCCAACACTGCATCTGGTATGGAGATTGAGCCAACGAATCCACTCAACAGCTTCGCGTCTGATGTCATCAAACTTATCCACGCTGGAGGTCCATCGGTTGCTCATTGTCTCGTATCGATGCTTTACCATTTCAACAGTGTTTAGCCCTGTCTTGCACTCTAATGCTCCTGCCCTGTCCTGATACACCTGTTGCCCAAATAGTGCCCTCCCAGATACCAAAATAATACAAAAAGACATACGAAGACTCGATCTAGACTACCTAAACACACTCATAATGAACACAAAATATTTGTTTATCATATTATTTTCGAATTTCATTATTGTGATTATTATAATTAAAGTTTTTAATATACTTATTTTGACGAAACTTGCAAAATGATTGGAAATTAAATCGAATTTTTTTATTGTGATCATCACCACTCTGATTATATTAATCTTAATTAATTTCTGCGTGTTTTTCTCTGTAAAATAAAATTAAATAAAATGCATGTACAACTCATTCATTTTTATTTTATTTTTTGTAATAATGGTTGTAATTGTTGAGTAAATATTAGTTCAAAAAATGTTACTAGTATTTATCAAACGACTACTATTTGAATTAGAGCCACTAACTTTACCCTTCTGATACGGCCAATAATTACGCGGAAGCAAAGACTCGAACAACGTCAGCGAAAAGGTTGATTCAATCTAACTTTAAACTGAACTAATAGAAATAAAAACACCTAATATACTGATCTGATTCGAAAATTGAACAAGAAATAGAACAAGACACGAAACAAAGCCAAATAACGATTAAAACCGTAAACTGAAACTCGATTAGAAACTATAGAAAAACAACTCCGATCAAGCTCAAATTTTAACAAAAATTAAGAATTGAAGTCCGGAACAACATATCCAAAATTCAGCCAATTCGCACGAGGGGTTTGGGATTTGGCACGGGACGGACTTTTGGATCGATTTAGGTTAAAACTGCGGATGAGGGCTGTATCGTAGGAAATCTGGAATTGGTGAGGACCTGGCATGGTTGCAGGAGTAGTATGGATGGTAGATGATGGATGGAAGGAGATCGAGATGGCTTGAGACGAAAAGAACGAAGAGAGGTTGAAGAACTTACCCGAGACGAACCCCGAATCGACTTGAATCCGAAACGCGTCTATGGATCGATCTCCGTGGCTTGTCTAACCCGGATACGACTGGATATCACGAACGAGACAATTGATTTCAAGTTCTAAAGATGCCAACTTAAGAACTCTACCAAGAACACAAGAGAAAAAACGTGAACCTAAGCACGATGTGAGACAAAACGAACAACTCGATTTTTGATTCAATAATGTCTGCTGAATGTTCTCCAAAGACCTAAATACTAGGGCTAATCCCTTGACCAATTCGAAGTAGGCCTAACAATTGGGCTTCGAAATTAAATTAAAAAAAATACTAACTATTGGGCTTTACTAGTGAATTAAATGACATACCACAAAGTCTAAGCCCAAATAAAATAAAACATAAAATAATTACACAAACAAGAGCCCAATTTTCGAAACTAGGCCCATCATAAACATCAATTCTGGGCACTGGTCAAGTTCACCAACTTAGACTGCTTACTCCCGATATCTTCATCTTCCAGTTTCTTCCGGACAATGCACTGAAAATAACCTTGTAGCTTCTTGGCTCTCATTCGTGTAACTGGACCTCTCAGCTGCAACTCCGGGTTTGAATCATCAGAGCTGGACCCCGGCTCATCACCTTCTCCCTCTAAACCCTAAACCGTAATCTCTCACCCTTTATCTCTATCTTCTTTTCACATTAACTCACCCGGCACATCATCTTTCTTCTTGGCGATAATTACAATATCTTTCCCAAGGTGGGGAACAGATTAAGCAGCCCAACACTACCCTACCGGTTTTTCGTTTTGTTTAGTCATTTTACCTGTTTCCTAATTGGCTTCGTTTATTTTATTTTACAAGATGGTCAATAGGAGGTGGACTCTTGTGTTAGCATATGCTA
The DNA here is from genome assembly GCA_031470985.1 of Agastache rugosa. Lineage (NCBI taxonomy): Eukaryota > Viridiplantae > Streptophyta > Magnoliopsida > Lamiales > Lamiaceae > Agastache > Agastache rugosa. The sequence continues at coordinate 4,351,405 of CM062604.1, read as the reverse complement.
CTTCATTTTTCGAGTGCTCTGGTATCGAGTGTACGGCACGTTCTGCATTGGACTCTGAACAAAACCGTCTAAATCAACTTCAAGCTCGAAGTGTGGCATCCATTAATAAAGAGGTGTTTCAACTCTAAACACCTAGACTTGACTCGCAAGAGAACGAGGTCAATGTAGGGCGACAAGCTGACCCAAGTCGTATTCTCAAGGAAGGCTCCACAGGGCTAATGCCTCTTGTATTATTTACACCGAAAATAAATAAACAATCCTAAACATTCTAAACCAAGATTTCGAGTGATTAAACATTAAATTATCAACTAAAATCAAAACAATAAACGAATAAATAAATTAGACAATGAAATAGGATAAATATATTAGGATTTAGAATCTTCTCCTCGAATTCTCACCTAGCTTGTTTCATATCAATTCCAATAATCAATCATGCGTAATCAACTTCAACATAGGGCAAACATCAATTACTTTCGCTTCAATCCGTTAAACCCTAAAGACTAAATTACACAATGACGACTAATTATTTGACATGCATTTCCGGTCAATCTAATGTTGAAAGAATCACGATCAAGCAATAGAATCATCTATCGATCTCATCTATCACTTAGCAATATCAAATAACGGATAATTATTCAATATAATAAAATAAATTCGATCAACAGAGGAATTCATAATTAACAAGCATGGTTCGAACACGATTCGAATATCTAAACCCTAATTAAAGAATTAGCTCAACATCGCATAATTCATCCGACAATAATTACAAGAATTCATCGATAATATTGCAAGAAATAACGGTGAAAAAATCCTTACAACAAAACGGATATAATCCTTGATGATGATCATTCGATTTCAAGACAATCAAAAAGAAAAGAAAATGAAATAGCAAACTGCTGCTCATGAACTGCTGCTGTCGAGAATGAGAGAGTGAGTGTGAGCCCCCCCGTTCAAGAATGCCCTAGCTGCTAATATATAAATCGCGTACGAAACGGCCGTTACAAGTTTCGGTCCAGCGCTCGCTCAAACCCAGCGCTCGCCGGAACTCAGTGCCGGCTGGTGCAAAATCTGCGAACTCATCTCCAGCGGCCGCCCACTTCCAGCGGCCGCTCACTTTCAGCCACGGCGGCATTCCAGCGGCGGTGTCACTCTAGCGGCCGCTCCATTCCAGCGCCGGCGTCACTCCAGCTGCTGTTCTTCGCTGCTGTTCGTTCGCATGTTGATGCTGCGTTTTGTTCACGTGTTGCTACTGCTGTGTGTTGTTCGAGCTGCGTTGTTTTTTCCAAAGTATGAGAAAGAGCTGGCTGCTGCTCTTGTCTGTTCTCTCCTCGGCTGCTGCTGTCGTTCTTCTCCTGTGGCTGCCGTTCTTCTTAGCTAGCGATCGTTGTTTCCATTGTCCACATATTTCTTTCACTTTATTCACCACTTTTATGATTCTTCCAGAACAAACTTGAGATTCTACACAAACGATAAGAAAAACCAAAAAGAATAAAACAACGCCAAAATACGAGTAAAATAAACGAGAAATACAAAAGCACGCACAAAAATACGACAAACAAAACACATAAAAATGACACAAATAACGACTAAACAAAACCCCCCACACTTAGCACTTTGCTTGTCCTCAAGCAAAAACAATAATTTGAGGAGAGAATCGTGAAGGAATCAATATCAAAAGATCATGCAACTAAAACACTTCCACAAAGTTTCATCACTAGAACAATTATCAACCTCAAAAATTAAAGCAATAATCCAATTTGGCATGTTGCTCGTCCGATGAGAATCATCAATCAGAATAAGACCAAACAAGTTATGACAAATGTTCTCTCTAACATTCAAAAACACAATTTTATTCACTTTTTCTTCTGAAATATAGGACTTGAGAATGAAACATAGGATACAATTCATTAGGTAAAGCCTTCGGACAAAATATCCGAGTCTCCTAATGCGGTTTCCCATACTCATCATGCAAAATTTTAAAACAAAAACTACGCACGATAGGAGTAGAATCCATGTTACATCCCTTTATTTAAGCCCCCTTTTTTTTACTTTTTTTTATTTAGAGGTACACGGATCAAAATTCACAAGGTTTGCCCTTAGGGGTTGTCCCCAAGTATCCTTGTGTGGCTGACCATGCTCATAGTTTATACCAGAGGAGCAGAGATCCTAATTACCCCTTTTCTTCTTTTTTTTTACTTTTTTTATTTATTTATTTATTTTTTTACAACATCAGAGAGAACAAAAGTCAAAACAAATAAGATTATTCCCATCAATCCAGCTCTCAAACGACGAGACCCCACAACACAAATCATAAAACTACTCAATCCCGAGACAACTCAAGTTCAAGATCAAAAACCACGGGAAACAATTCATAGCATGAACAACGAATAGAGATTACAACAAATTGACGCCTCAAATCATATGGCTTCACTATCAGAAACAAATAACTAAATGCAACAAAATACAAAACACAATCAAAATCCACTAAAACTGCTCAAATAACTGGAACAACCCCCCCCACACTTAAAATAAGCATTGTCCTCAATGCAAACTGAAATCAGACAAAAAGTGAAGAGAAGAGAGAACGTCCCTGATTTTATATGGAGGAGGCAACGCAGTGGACTTCCAACGACTGAAAGACAAACCTGAAAAACATGAAAACAAAAATCAAAGAATAACAAAACTATGGGTTGCCTCCCATACAGCGCTCATTTTATGGTCTTGAGCTCGACCCTCCCACATTTCAATCAAACCAGGCCGGGTCGAGCAACAGTGACTCTGCTCTCATGATCCACAAGTTTTCAACTAAAAGCTGTCTTTTCTCTGGAGGATGTGGTGGTGGCGGTTGACTCGGTATCTCCTTGCAATCAATCTCGACTCCGTTTATCACCTCAATGCCACGTTCATATTCACTCCCTTCATCAGCATCTTCTCTTGGATTCTGTTCCTGTAAGAGAGTATCCTCGACCAAAAGATTAAATGCTATTATTGAAGAGCAATTAGCAATGTGAGCAATAGTGGATGGAGCCTTAACATTTCGAGCCGGAAAAGATTCTGTCTCCCCTAATACAGTCATTTTAATTGCTCCTTTCTTAACATCTATTAGGGTACTAGTCGTAGCCATGAATGGTCTACCTAACAATGGTGTGTGATCATCTCTTCCCTTCCTCCCATCCACCATGTCTAACACAACAAAATCAGTTGAGACTAACAAATTACCCACTCTAACCAACACATCCTCAATCATACCCTTAGGATATCGAATGGTTCCATCAGCTAATTGTAAGCGCAGACGAGTAGGTTTAAGATCTCCTAACTGAAGTTGCCTAAAGACAGCATATGACATCAAATTAACTCCAGCACCCAAATCTAACATTCCAGATACTTGTTTACCATTACCCAAAGCAAGATTTAAAACAAAGCTACCTGGATCATGTTGTTTCAGCGGTGGTTGGTGCTGAGTATTTTTCTTCTCCACTCCATCCTTGAGGATCTTCTCATCCTTTTGTGTTTTTCTCATCAATCGACTCGGAAAAGGAACTGGCGGAACGTAAACTCTGGAAGGCTTTTTCTCCTGCACAATAGGCTCATTCTCTTCCTCACTTGCTAGAACAGTGACAGCATGGACTTGCTTAGGTTGCACCGGTTTTTTCTGGTTTTGGTTCTGCTGAACCAATTCTCCAACAGTCTCATTCAACTGCTCCATTTGGGTTTCGATGCGTTTCACTGAGGCCTCCACTGACTCAAACCTCTGCTGACTCGACTGAAAAAAAGCCTGCAATGCATCTTCCACCGACTGCTTCGGAGGTGGAGCCTGTTGATTTGAATAATACTGAGGTCGAATCATGGCTGGTGGTTGGTATTGTGGTTGAGTGTACTGAGGACCTTGACTAGAGCTCTGGTTCGGATTTTGATTCCACGCAAAACTTGGATTATTTCTCCAATTAGGTTGAAAACCTTGCATGGCCTGTGCTTGTACTTGCTCCGAAGAATTCGGCAAGATCCATCTCGTGCACAAATTTGCATCATGCCCAAACTCTCCACAAATCCCGCACGTTTCCACAGACATAATTTGTTTGGGCAGCCTCTCTGAGGAACTCAACAGCTCCACTTTCCTAGTAAGCTCGGCTAACTGTCTCGTCACATCATAGCTAGGAGTGGTTTCATTAACTGATGCTCCCTTTCCCCTAGCACACTTCTGTTGGGAATTAGTAGCCATAGTCTCAAAAATGTCAGAGACTTCTTCAGCTGTGTGGTTGCCGATATCTCCTCCAGCTGCATTATCAACCATGTACTGAAAGTTCTGCAACAAACCATCATAAAAGAATTGGTTCAATAATTCTGCAGGCAGATGGTGATGAGGGCATTGCTGCTGAAGATTCCTAAAACGGTCCCAGGCCTCGTTAAATGACTCCCCTGAAGTTTGAGCAAAAGTGACAATTTGAGCTCTCAGATCTTGAGTCTTCTGATTCGAATAGTACTTGGCCATGAACTTCTCATACACAGCATTCCAATTCGCCAATGAGTTAGGCGGCAAAGACATGAACCAAGTCTTGGCACGATCCTTCAAAGTGTAAGGGAAACATCTCATCTTCAATTGATCTTCGTTCAGCCTTTGTAGAGGAAAAGTCTGAACCACAGCATAAAATTCCCTGATAAAATTCAGGGCATCCTCAGCAGGTATCCCATAGAACGATGGCAATTGGTTGAAGTGGATATTCTTCAACTCGTAATTTCTTGCTGCTTCCCCCAAAACAATACACGAAGTTGCTGCCCCAATCACTAGGCGAGCGAAATCCCTCATGTTTCTGACTTCATTGGCAGCGGCCATCTCTGAAGTTTGAGACTTGTCACTCAAAGAATGTGTTTCACTTGAACTTTCTTCTTCTTCCAAATCAGGTAACTCTAACTCCTTCGGTCTATGTATATCGGAGCCAATTTCCTTTTTAGACTGCGTCGACCTTGCATACACAAACACAAAACACAAAAAGGAGATCACACGCAACTGTGGGAGAAATAAAAACAACAAACAAAACAAATAACAAAAATAAACACGGAAATTAAAATAATACAAGAAAACAATTCGCCTAAAGCCTTCCCCGGCAACGGCGCCAAATTTTGTTTCAACTCAAAACACCTAGACTTGACTCGCAAGAGAACGAGGTCAATGTAGGGCGACAAGCTGACCCAAGTCGTATTCTCAAGGAAGGCTCAACAGGGCTAATGCCTCTTGTATTATTTACACCGAAAATAAATAAACAATCCTAAACATTCTAAACCAAGATTTCGAGTGATTAAATATTAAATTATCAACTAAAATCAAAACAATAAACGAATAAATAAATTAGACAATGAAATAGGATAAATATATTAGGATTTAGAATCTTCTCCTCGAATTCTCACCTAGCTTGTTTCTAATCAATTCCAATAATCAATCACGCGTAATCAACTTCAACATAGGGCAAACATCAATTACTTTCGCTTCAATCCGTTAAACCCTAAAGACTAAATTACACGATGACGACTAATTATTAGACGTGCGTTTCCGGTCAATCTAATGTTGAAAGAATCACGATCAAGCAATAGAATCATCTATCGATCTCCTCTATCACTTAGCAATATCAAATAATGGATAATTATTCAATATAATAAAATGAATTCGATCAACAGAGGAATTCATAATTAACAAGCATGGTTCGAACACGATTCAAATATCTAAACCCTAATTAAAGAATTAGCTCAACATCGTATAATTCATCCGACAACAATTACAAGAATTCATCGATAATATTGCAAGAAATAACGGTGAAGAAATCCTTACAACAAAACGGATATAATCCTTGATGATGATCATTCGATTTCAAGACAATCAAAAAGAAAAGAAAATGAAATAGCAAACTGCTGCTCATGAACTGCTGCTGTCGAGAATGAGAGAGTGAGTGTGAGCCCCCCCGTTCAAGAATGCCGTAGCTGCTAATATATAAATCGCGTACGAAACGGCCGTTACAAGTTTCGGTCCAGCGCTCGCTCAAACCCAGCGCTCGCCGGAACTCAGCGCCAGCTGGAGCAAAATCTGCGAACTCATCTCCAGCGGCCGCTCACTTCCAGCGGCCGCTCACTTTCAGCCACGGCGGCATTCCAGCGGCGGCGTCACTCCAACGGCCGCTCCATTCCAGCGCCGGCGTCACTCCAGCTGCTGTTCTTCGCTGCTGTTCATTCGCATGTTGCTGTTGCGTTTTGTTCACGTGTTGCTGCTGCTGTGTGTTGTTCAAGCTGCGTTGTTTTTTCCAAAGTATGAGAAAGAGCTGGCTGCTGCTCTCGTCTGTTCTCTCCTCGGCTGCTGCTGTCGTTCTTCTCCTGTGGCTGCCGTTCTTCTTAGCTAGCGATCGCTGTTTCCATTGTCCACGTATTTCTTTCACTTTATTCACCACTTTTATGATTCTTCCAGAACAAACTTGAGATTCTACACAAACGATAAGAAAAACCAAAAAGAATAAAACAACGCCAAAATACGAGTAAAATAAACGAGAAATACAAAAGCACGCACAAAAATACGACAAACAAAACACATAAAAATGACACAAATAACGACTAAACAAGAGGCTCACTATTTTCATAAGGCTCTGATGGCAACCAACGCCTTCAGATTTGTAAAATACACTTACAAATATGATAACAGCAGAGCACTAACTGCTCATTACGGCCAAAAAATAAACCTGGTCCAACAGAGAGTGGCGGATTGACTTTGCGACTCGGCCAACATCAAAAATTGTCGGCATGCCGAAAATACATTGAGAATGATGTGTCGTTAGTACTCGGATCTTCACGGTGATCGAGTTGCTATTCTAGACAAACTATGTGCGTTGGCACATAAAAAATAATTATTAGTATTTGTGTATTTTATTTTAGTTTTGATCCTATTTATTATATTTAGCACTTTTTGAATCAATTGTTGATTTTTTTTTTAAATTTCTCACGAATGAACGCTATTACTTAATGCTTGATTTTTTATTTTTTTTGTTTGCAACACAATTTTAAATGAGGTCAAGCATCCTTTCCTATTTATATTTAAAGGACTACTTAAATCAATGATTAAGATATTTCGAACACATATTTGATCCAATAAAACAAAGCAGAAGTGCATAAAATAAGTCATTCCCATCATGACTGCGGCCATGCACCCTATTTATAGGCGTAGATATGCTAAGATTTGAGCCTCCGGTCCTTTGCATGGAAGGTTCCATGAGCTACCTTGGAGTGCAAGTAATTACTTGTTAAGCACGACCCCAACATGGTTTTGGAGTGCAAGTAATTACTTGTCCAAGATCTTCTTATCCTTATCCTCATAGGTTTTGGAGAGAGACACGCTTGTTGTCCCTAGCATCTTGCCTTCTATGTCAGCACGTCTTCTACTCTGCTTCTTAACCAAAATGATAGAAAAGGCCAACAATGCATCTGGTATGGAGATTGAGCCAGCGAATCCACTCAACAGCTATGCGTCTGATGTGATTATACTTGCCCACGCTGGAGTTCCATCGGTTGCTCAATGCCTCGTATCGATGGTTGTATCATTTCAGCATTTTTTTACCCTGTCTTGGCCTCTAATGCTCCTGCCCTGTCCAGAACTACCTGTTGCCCAAATAGTGCCCTCCCAGACACTAAAACAATACAAAAACACATACAATACTCTATCTATACTACCTAAACACACTCAAAATGAACACAAAATATGGGTTCATCATATTATTTTGGAATTTAATTATTGTGATTATTAGAAAAAAAGTTTTTAATATACTTATTTTGACGAAACTTACAAAATGATTGGAAATTAAATCGAATTTTTGTTTTATTGTGATCATCACCACTCTGATTATATTAATCTTAATTAATTTATGCGTGTTATTCTCAAAAAAATAAAATAAAATAAAACGTATGTACAAGCTCATTCATTTTTATTTTATTTTTTTTATTAATGGTTGAAATTGTCGAGTAAATATTTGTTCAAAAAATGTTACTAGTATTTATCAAACGGCTACTATTTGAATTAGAGCCACTGACCTTATCAAAAAATGTTCTCTCTCCCTTTCTCTTTCTCGTTTTTTTACATTAACTCACTCGACACATCATCTTTCTTCTCGGCGGTAATTAGAGTCTCTTTCCCAAGATAGGGAATAGATTAAGCAACCCTGCACTACCCTATCTGTTTTTTGTTTTGTTTATCTATTTTGTTTCATAATCTTGTAATAAATTATTTATTTAGTCATTTTAACTGTTTTCTAGTTTGCTTCGTTTATTTTATTTTAGAAGATGGTCAATTGGAGGTGGACTCCTATGCTAGCACATGCTGCTTCATTTTTAGAGTGCTCTGGTATCGAGTGTACGGCATGTTCTGCATTGGACTCTGAACAAAACCGTCTAAATCAACTTCAAGCTGGAAGAGTGGCATCCATTAATAAAGAGGCTCACTATTTTCATAAGGCTCTGATGGCAACCAATGCCTTCATATTTGTGAAATACACTTACAAATATGATAACAACATAGCACTAACTGCTCATTACGGTCAAAGAATCAACCTGGTCCAACAGAGAGTGGCGGCGGAGTTGACTCTGCGAGTCGACCAACTTTAAAAATCTTCGACATGCAGAAAATACGTTGAGGATGATGTGTCGTTAGTACTCGGAGCTTCACGGTGATCGAGTGACTATTCTTGACAAATTATGTGCATTGGCACATAAAAAATAATTATTGGTATTTGTGTATTTTATTTTAGTTTTGATCCTATTTATTATATTTAGCACTTTTGAATCAATTGTTGATTTTTTTTAAAATGTCACACGAATGAACGTTATTTCTTAATGCTTGATTTTTTATTTTTTTTGTTTCCAACACAATTTTAAATAAGATCAAGCATCAATTCATATTTATGCTTAAAGGACTACTTAAATCAATGATTAAGATATTTCGAACACATATTTTATCCAATAAAACAAAGCAGAATTGCATAAAATAAGTCATTCCCATCATGGCTGCGGCCATGCACCCTATTTATAGGCGTAGATGTGCTAAGGTTTGGGCCTCCGATCCTTTGCATGGAAGGTTCCTTGAGCTACCTTCGAGTGCAAGTAATTACTTGATAAGCACGACCCCTACATGGTATGTCACGTCGATCTTCAAGATCCCTTCCAGATCCTCTACCTAATCAAATAAGGAAAGAAATTTAGGTTAGATCTTCTAATCCTTATCCTCATAGGTTTTGGAGAGAGACACGCCTGTGGCCCCCAACATCTTGCCTTCTATGTCAGCACGTCTTCTGCTCTGCTTCCTGCCCAAAATGATAGACAAGGCAAACACTGCATTTGGTATGGAGATTGAGCCACCAAATTCACTCAACAGTTTCGCGTCTGATGTCATCATACTTGCCCAGGCTGGAGGTCCATCGGTTGGTCATTGTCTCGTATCGATGCTTGTACCATTTCAGCAGTGTTTAGCCCTGTCCATCCACCTGTTGCCCAAATAGTGCCCTCCCAGATACCAAAACAATACAAAAAGACATACAAAGACTCGATCTAGACTACCTAAACACACTCATAATGAACACAAAATACGGGTTCATCATATTATTTTCGAATTTTATTATTGTGATTATTAGAATAAAAGTTTTTAATATACTTATTTTGACGAAACTTACAGAATGATTGGAAATTAAATCAAATTTTTTTTATTGTGATCATCACCACTCTGATTATATTAATCTTAATTAATTTATGCGTGTTATTCTCAATGAAATAAAATAAAATAAAATATATGTACAAGGTCATTCATTTTTATTTTATTTTTTGTCATAATGGTTGAAATTGTCGAGTAAATATTTGTTCAAAAAATGTTACTAGTATTTATCAAAAACTACTATTTGAATTAGAGCCACTGACTTTACCTTTCTCCCTCTAAACCCTATGAATACCATTTACTTGAATTTTAATTTTCTTAATTTCATTAGTATCAATGGCATCTAGATTAAGAAGTCTTTTTTCCAAAAATAATAGTATGAATAATTCTGGTATTATTCAGTCAAAAGAAATACATATTCAGATAATTATGATAAGTGGAAAATTCCTGAACAACAAATTGAAACAATATATTCAATAGGTTCATTAGATTTTAGAACTGCTTTTTCAATTAAAACTCATGAAGAAACATTTTCTGTTCAAGAAGAATTTCAAAGTATACAATTACTTTCAAATGTATCTATTAAAAAATACCTTGAGAAAGGTTATAGATATATTCATTTTGGTTTAATTCAAGTAGCAGTTAAATCCTTAGTTCATATAGGAGTCGATGCTCCAATTTATCTAGCATTAAGAGATAATAAACTCAAAAGATATAAAACTTCACTCTTAGCAATGATTCAAACTAATATTTGTAATGGTCCTATCTATTTCAATTGTACACTCAATTATTCAATAGACTTAACAGACCCTTTAATTCAAGATTCTTTAATCCTTGATGTTCATCTTCAAGGAGATGAATTCAAAAATTTATGCAAAAACTTTGCTATAATGTTTAAAGTTTACTTTAGATTAATGTCTTCTCAATTAAATCCAAAATTCTTACTTTCTCCAACTTCAAAAGAAGAAACTGTCATGCTTCAAATTGAAGTTGATAATCCAACATTTTTTGTTCCTAAAAGATTAAAATGGAATGAAATAATTATTCCTAAAAAATTCATAATTCAAACTCAACAAATTCCAAAAGGAATAGAGAGACGAGAAGTCTCTGAAATAGAAGAAGATAACGATGGTAGAATCCTACTTCGTTTTAATTCATTTAGACAACCAAATAGAAATTCAATAAGAATACAAGAAGCCTCATCTAGAAATTCTTTTTCTGAAGAATCTAGATCTGATTTTTTAAATATTCAAAATATTAGAGTTAATTACAAAACTCCTATTCCATCAACTAATTATCAAACAGATGATGGATCCTCAATGGGATCTCCAACTATTTCCCAAATGGGAAATCAAATTAATGTAATTATAGAAAATAAATTTTCAATGAATCTCAAATATCTTGATGATAAATTCAATGATCCAGAATATAAAGATAAAAAAGAATGATTTTTAAAATTAGAAAAACCAATTAGAGAACGACTTGAAGTCGAATGGATTCATGAAATGAAAAATAAATATAGATTCAATTTTCCTATATTACATTGGTTTCAAGCTTATTGTCAACTTAATGATATTAATAATGTTTATGAATTAGATCAAATAAATGTTCAAACAAATCTTTACAAAACCTGGAAACTGTCCTTAGGTTCCACATTAACTTCAATACATCATCCTTTACAAAATATTAAAATTCAAGTTCCCAATGGGGAAATATCAGCAACTCCTTTTCGTACTGGAAGAGAAGGAGATGATACTCAAAAAATGAGAGATATTAAAAAAATTCATGAACAAAACAATTATTCAAATCAAATACTGCATACAATTGCAGAACAAATGGATCATATCTCAACAAAGATTGATTCTCAAAAAACTATAGTAACAAAATTTCCTAATGATATTTCAAATCCACATTTTATTCCAAGAAGTTTACCAAACAAAATAGAATGTAATTTAAAACTTTCTACAACTCATAATCTTATAGAAAAGATATCTTAAAAAATAGCAGATAAACCCTCTGCTTCTGGAACTAAAAATATTAATTGTTTAGATAATGATAATAATATTTTTGATAATGAAATCAATAGAATTAATTTCAAATCAGGAACAAAAGCTTATTATAATAATAGGCATACACCACCTGATATCCAATTCGAAGAAAGATCTCAATTTAAGAATAATTCAAAATATGATGGCCAATCTATTCATGAATGGAATATAGATGGCAAATCTGAGTATGAAATACTCAACACACTTAAAGAAATGGGTATGGCAAGAGTTGCCTACAAAATTCAAAACATGACCGAAGAAAATGTTGCTGCATAAATTGTATCAGGATTTACTGGCCAACTCAAAAATTGGTGGGATAACTCACTTGATAATATTAATAAATTACAAATTCTTCAACATACTATCACCTTCGAAGAAGAAGATGGTACATTCATTGAAAAGAATGATGCTTGTGATTTCTTAATAATCACAATAGGCATGTATTTCATAGGAAATCCAAAAGAAGAATTAGATTCAACTCAAATTGTTTTATCAAATTTAAGATGTCCGACACTATCTGATTATAGATGGTACAAAGATGTCTTTTTGACTCATATACTCAAAAGAAATGATTGCAATGCTTCTTTCTGGAAAGAAAGATTCATAGCAGAATTACCAAAATTATTTGGTGAAAGAATTCATCAAAACCTCAAAGAAGTCACTGGCTTAAGTGAAATCAAATTTGAAACAATTATATATGGGCAATTATTTGCTTTTATTAAAAAAGAGGGATTATCTCTCTGTTCTGAACTCAAAATTCAATCCAAATATGGAAATGAAAAGAATAGATTCCGAAAAGAAATCGGAACTTTCTGTGAAGCTTTTGGTCTTTAAAAGATTCAAGCCCCTTCTTCCAAATAAAAAATTAATGAAAGAAAGAATTCAAAAACCCGGGAGTATAAAGGGTATATTAGAAAAAAGTTTTTACAAAAAACCTTTTGATAAACAAAAACCTATTCAAGAAAACCTTATAATAGAAAATTTAATGATTCAAAAATATATTGTTGGAAATATCATAAAGAAGGACATAAGGCAGATGTCTGTCCTCTTCGAAAGAAAATAATGAAATATTCAATGATAATGAAGATCTTAGAAATAAGATTTCAAGTTTACTAATATCAGATAAAATACCTTCTGATAATGATTCAAATAAGTCTGAAGATAATTCAGAAACTGATCCAGAGAATAATTTCATAAATCAAATCTATGAAAGTGAAGATTCAAACGATGACGAAGATCCTTGTCAAGAATTTTGTCCTATTAATATTAATGTAATTTCAAAAGATAAGAGTGAAAAAGAATTACTTTTTGACCTTATTGAAAAGGTTCCTGATTTAAATGATAGACAAAAATATTTAATAAGACTTAGAGATATAATTCTCAAAGAAGAAACTCCAAAGAAAGATAAGAATATCTTATCTGTTGAACCTTTTAGTATTTCAAAACTCTTTGAAAAATTACCAAATTCATCTATCTACAATAATAATATTAATATTAATGATTTACAAAGAGAAGTTAATAATCTCAAAAAATAAGTTAATTTACTTAACAAAGATATTAATGTCTTACATACAAAAGATCTCGAGTTAGAAGCGAGATTATCTTTATTAAAAAATATTCAAGACATTCCTGAAAGCTCAGAATGTCAAGATCAATCTCAAAATCCTATTAATAATACTTCTATAATTAATATTGAACAAATATGTCGCAACCCGAACCCCGATATCAGATGTCAAGGCCGGTAGGGCCCACGACTTACACAATTTATAATTAACAAAGGAATTTAAGATAGCGACCCGGCTATCGTTTAAAAGAACAATCATACTCAACAATTCATAAATTGTAGAATAATATGACATGTATGACTCAAGATCAACGAGACGATCAACTGATTTCAATAACGACATACATGTCAATAAACATAACTGATGGTCCCTGAGCTAGGTATTTGGTGTAGAGGGGAGGTGAATAAACCAAATAGATTTCTGAAAATTTTTTCAAGTTAAATAACAGAGTTGGTGAGCTCAGTTATTGATCCAGCTGAGGAGGGTCAGCTGGGTAAATAACTCAGCTGGCGGTGCGGAATGTAGTGGTTTGAAAACTTAGCTCGGTTACTTAGAAAAACTCAGCTTGAAAAGATTAACTTTATGTTTTCAGCTTAGTCAAGTTGTGCAACTTTCTGAGAGACACAGCTATCTTTGGAGAGCAGCTGCGTATGCAGTTTTGATCAAATATGCAATGTAATGAAAGAGTTAGTACAAAACTGAATTTAAAAGGAAAGTAAAGAGCACACGAGTTTTTACGTGGTTCGGAGTAACACCTCCTACGTCCACGACCAGGTTCACTGGTAATTCACTACCACTTGGTTTCCAAGTACCAAGCAACTTCACAACTCTAACCCGAGCTGTGTTCCAACAGTTTGCGGGCACTGTCAAGCCTAACCTTTCAGTTTACGGGTACTGAAAAAACCTTACACACTTGAATTTCCTGTTTCAAGCAAGCGTAACCTTGACCTAACCTTTCTAGGTAAAGAGGGGTTTGGTTTGGGGTTCCAACTGTGAACGAGTTCTTACAATTAAGAACTTTAGAGTATGATGAACTCGTTCAAAATCTAGGCTTAAGATATACAAAGATTTTGGCCTAGGGATCAGACGAAAAACTTAGCAGTTTCTGAACTAGAAACACGTTAAGATAAAGTGTTCTTTGAACTATGTAGAACTGCTTGAGAGAGCTTTTGAAAGATTGATGATTTTAGAGAATGAAAGCTTGTAGAGAGTTTTTCGTGTTTGATCCTGAGGTTGAAGACGGGTTTATATAGGTAGAGATTCAAGACTAGCCGTTGGAGGAGCCGTTTGAATCTTACCTACTCTTCTTATATTCGAGATCTGCCGTTGGGCGAATCTGCACCTGTCTTCATTCGTGTCACATCCTAGGTCCTGAAGTCTAGGATGCTGATTCGGCAATCCCTCATTGGTCGAGGCATGTTGACTTCCTCTGACGTCGGGATCTTCTGCCTTTGGAGCTGGCTTTTGAATTCAGAGCTGGATTGGGCAAACTGACTTGAAGTGATGTCTTCAGAGTTAGTTCCCTTTGTTCTGTACAGCTGGACCGGCTGTGTTTTGAACTCAGCTCGAATTCTCTTCAGCTTGATCATGCTCTGCTGGAGGACTCAGCTGAAGGTTGACGCCTGCTGTCTTCCGCTAGCTGACTCCTGCTGTAGACACAGCTGGGTCGACTGACACAGCTGGATCGACTGCTGTCTTCCGCTTCCTTAACCTGTAAACCTAGAAAATCTAAAGATCAAACAGGCGAGCTGGAAAACACTACTTAGGTTGAAGCGATCATCTATTCGGTTGGAGAATCAGTTGGGTTATGGTATCAAATCAAAACCTTATAATTTTCCCAACAATTTCCCCCTTTTTGATGATGCCAAAACCTAACTGAGACAACTTATGACGCAGAAAAACTTGTATTTTATTAATGTAAGAAAATACATTATAACACAAGAAAAAGAAAGAGAAAAAAATCTTCAGTCTTCAATCTTCAATCCCAGTTGGCTGGGTCTTCTCTTCTGCATCCGTTGCTTCTTTCTTTTGACTCGTCTCTTCTCTAGTTGATTCTGATTCAGCTGGTTCCTCTAGCTCAACAGTTTGCCTCATTTGTCTCATTCTCTTCCCCCTTACTTCCCCCTTTTTGGCATGATCAAACAGGGTGGAAGAGATACACCATCGGCTGTTGCGATGTTTTAGTTTGGCGAAACTGTGGTCTTCAGCTCTGAGCAGCGAGGTTTGGAGTCTAGGTGGCTCAGCTATTGTATTAGCTGGCTTTTCTTCAGTAGCATTAGCCTCAGCTGTGATTGCAGACACAGCGTCCTTCGCCTGATTCAGCTGGGGCGGTCCAGCTGAGTGCTTGGAGGGATGAGTTGGCACTGGAGATAACATATTCTTAGTCGGGCACAACTTCATTTCTTTCAATTTTGCTTCTTCAGCACTTGAGGGACTTGAGTCTTCCCCTTATACTTCGAAGTGATGGGTATTGGGTTCAGCTCATATCATCATCATCCAGCTGCAAGTGATCATTGGCTGGGTGATGTCTTTCATTTGATCTTGGTGCAGAGGCTTGAGCATCTTTCATCGGAAGATCTCGAAGCTGGTGTCCCTGTTGAGCTAAAGGAAATTGAGGAGAAGACGGTTGAAGTATTCCATCTGTCTTGGGGTTTAAGCTTGGTTGATCAGCTGGAATACGTCGTTGTGGCGTTGATGATGACGATGTTCATGCTGGCCCATGAACTTCTTCTCCATCGTGAGAAACCACCGCTTGTGGGCCTTCTGCTCCTCGGAGAGTCGTTACGAATTCTCTCATAATGTCAGCTGACTTCTCGGCTGACTGACAGAGCACCTTTGACTTGAGTCTTCTGTTTGAAGACGGTGCTTCAGCATGTTTTGTCTCCTCAAGTTGTTTCCGATTCCCAGCTGGGACGGAAATAGATGCATGCTGCTTTGTCTCCTGCATCTTTTTCTGTTCTTCCTGTGGTGGAGCTAGAGCTTTGACACGACTGCTCTTGAAGACTCCGGCTTTATCAACATCTGGTCCAGGTGTGTTGACGTTGATTTTTGCATCCCAGGGAGTTGTATGTCCCGTTCTCTCTTTTATTTTGAGAGAAACAGTGGGGCGGAGGAGGTCTTTTTCCTTTGAGATTCCCATGAAGTTTTCTGCACCTTCCTGGTGAGTGACGTTCTTGAGCTTTACAGTCTCTCACTGCGTTGGACTGGATCTGCCGATAGGCTTCACCTTCTCCTGGAACTCCGTGTTCTTGAGGTTCCTAAGAGTTAAGTAACTCTTATCTTGAAGCTTTGACAGATACTTCAAGTTTGATCGGCTTCGGGAGATATCTTTCTAGATTCCATGTTCTTCTTCTGCAACTTTTGTTAGTAGAAACAAATAATACCAATTGATGGAAATGAGAAAGAATGCCAAAAGACTTTTTAGGGTTGTTGCAATTTTTTTTACGTATCTCTTCTAGCATATTTATATAGCTTTCTTGATGAATGGACGATCAAGATTTGTCTATTGATACGAAGATTTACGACTGGGAGAGATTCTCGCGTTATGTCAATTTCTTGTTTAGAAATTGCGAGTTAATGCGTGAGAGAGGACGGTTGGGGCACTTTGACTTTTGCCTCGAAACTCCCATGATTCAGTTCTTTTCAGACTTTTAAATAAATTTGATTAGACATGACAAGATATGATTTGACTGAAAACAGATTGAGTAGGAGTAGTTAATGTTGTTGCAAACCTCTCAGCTGATCATTGTAGTCAGCTGATACCTCGGTTGAGTGGGTGTGCTGGGTGATCGTGGTTCCAGCTGGTTCCCCCTCAGTTGAATAGTCCTTCAATTTCAGCATCTGGTTTAGCTGGATTCTTTCTCAGCTGATACTGGTTACGTTGATTCTGAATTCCAGCTGTCTGCTTCCATTCAGCTGGGTCTACTTCCATTCAGCTGGGTCTGCTTCCATTCAGCTGGGTGAAGCATCGTCTGGGTTGAGTAATCCAAGTAATCCGCACAGTATTTTGAATCTTGCTTCTATCAGCGGCTTTGTGAGTATATTAGCCCGCTATATGTCTATGTGAATTTTCTCAACAATCACATCCTTCTTTTCCACGTGATCTCTGATGAAATGATGGCGTACGTCCACATGCTTGCATCTTGTGGGAAGTACTGGATTCTCTGAAATAGCAATCGCACTTGAGCTATCACAGAAAATTGGAACTTATCCAGTTTTCACTTCATAGTCATCCAGCTGCTGTTTTAGCCAGAGAATTTGTGAGCAGCAGCTTCCAGCGGCCATATATTCTGCTTCTGTTGTGGAGGTTGCGACGCACATTTGCTACTTTGAAAACCATGAAATCAACTTACTTCCTAAGAACTGACAAGTTCCTGAAGTTGATTTTCTGTCCAACCGATCTCCACGAAGTCTGAGTCTGAATATCCAGTCAGCTGTAGATTGTCTTCAGCTGGGTACCACAGCCCAACATTCTGAGTTCCTTTGAGATATTTGAGAATGTTATTGGCTGCTTGCATGTGTGCTTCCTTTGGATCAACTTGAAATCTGGCACATACTCCGACTGCGAATGAGATGTCTGGACGACTTGCTGTTAGATACAGCAGGAAACTGATTATCCCTCTGTATTTGCTGGAATCAACTGACTTCCCTTCAGTTCCTGGTTCAATTTTCCAGTTGGTGTTCATCGGAATCTTTACAGTTCTACTAGATTGAACTCCATACTTGGCGATCAAGTCTTTCACGTATTTGGATTGATTTATGAAAATCCCTTCTGCTGATTGCTTGACTTGAAGTCCTAGGAAGAAACTCATTTCTCCCATCATGGACATTTGGAACTGCTCTGACATCATCTCTCCAAATCTTTGGCATAAGAAGTTTGATCTTGATCCAAAGATGATGTCGTCTACATAAATTTGAACAACCAGGATGTCTCCTCCTGACTTGATGGTAAAAAGGGTTCTGTCTACTGAGCCCTTCTTGAATCCTTTGGATACAAGGAAATTTGACAGAGTGTCATACCAAGCTCGAGGTGCTTGCTTCAATCCATAAAACGCCTTCTTTAGCTTGTAGACTTTATTTCCTTCTACTTCAAATCCTGGAGGTTGTTCAACGTAGACATCTTCTTTGATTTCTCCATTTAAGAATGCACACTTCACATCCATTTGATAGACCTTGAATTTGTGATGTGCTGCATAGGCGAGAAAGAGTCTGATTGCTTCCAATCGCCCTACTGGAGCAAATGATTCTTCGAAGTCAATTCCTTCCTGCTGAGTGTAGCCCTTGGCAACCAGTCGAGCTTTGTTTCTAATGATGACTCCCAGGGTATCCAATTTGTTCTTGAATATCCATTTGAGTCCTATGACTTTGACTTCTTCAGGTATGTCGACCAATTCCCAGAAACAATTTCTGAGGAATTCGTTCAGCTCTTCTTGCATGGCGTTAGTCCAAGGCACGCTCTTCAAAGCTTCGAGAATTTATTGAGGCTCTGGCACTTGAGCTACGTAACACGCTATTAGAGCTGTATCTTCATCATAGACCGTCAGTTCTAGCTCTACTGAGAGTTAAGCTGTGTCAGCTGCTTCTGGTTTTGACTTGGTCAGATAGTTCTCCAATGATTGCTGATGATGAATGATCTTCAATCCATCTTCTCCTTTTACGAATTTCTTATTCCAATTGATTGATGCTTGAAGTGGCTAAATTTCGTCTGTCTTAGAGTTGCTCAGGAGTTAAGTCTTGAGAGATTGATTCTCCTTGATTTTGATTTTGATGTGACTTCTGTAGAGGCTTTGCTGGAGATGGAGCTGGGGATTCAGCTGTGTCTGGATTTCCAGCTGATGGCGTTTCCCCTTGATTTGGCGTTGAAGGTTCTTCTCGATTTCTAGCTGGTGGAGCTTCCCGGTTGATTTGAAGTTCCTCCTTTGGCTCATCATCCCAAATTAGTGGTTCGGCTAGATTCCTGATTCGATTTTCTTGAGCTCTTGTCTGAATCTGTCTTGAAGATTCTCCTTCGTTTCTTCGTTTGATAGAGTCTCTATATTCGAAAGATGTTTCGTCAAAGGTAACATGTGGAGTTACTTCGACTGTTTGAGTTCTTCTGTTGAAGACTCTGTATGCTTTACTCACAGCAGAATAACCAAGGAATACTCCTCGGTCAGTCTTCTTGTCGAACGTCTTGAGCTGTGTCTTTCCATGGTTTATGATATGACATTTGGATCCGAATACCTTGAAATATCCAATGTATGGTATTCTGTTGTTCCATAGCTCATACGGTGTCTTTCCTTTCCTTGATGTGAGTAGGGAGCGATTCTGAGTGAAGCATGCTGTGTTGATTGCTTCAGCCCAGAACTTCGTTGGAATGGAAGAGCTGGCTAGCATTGAGGTAGCTGCTTCTTTGAGTGTTCTGTTCCTTCTCTCTGCTACACCATTTTGCTGAGGTGTGCGTGCTGCAGATGTTTGATGTTGAACTCCGTTCTTCTCGCAGTAAACATAAATAGTTTCATTCAGAAACCCCGTTCCTCGATCTGATCTTATTGACATTATCTTGCACTCCTTCTGTGTTGATAATCTTTCCAGCAGGATAGGCAGCTTAGTCCTGGTTTCACTCTTCTGGTACATGAATGATACCCATGTGAATCTTGAGAAATCATCCACTACGACCAGAGTATATTTTCTGCCATTGAAGCTTGCTGGAGTAACTGGACCAAAAAGATCCATGTGAAGGAGTTGAAGTACTCGATCGCCTGATCGAATCGGCTTGAGAGAGAATGAAATTCTTGTCTGCTTTCCTTGTTGACACGCGCTGCACATATGACTTTGGTCATATACTTGATCTGGAATTCCATTAGCGAGCTGGTTCCTAGCCAGTTTGTTGATTGTCTTGAAGTTGAGATGATTCAGCCGTCTGTGCCACAGCCAGCTGACTTCAGTGCTACTTTTCGATACAAGACAAGTCTCCGGAGGGTTGCTGTTCCAGTCAGCAAAATACATATTTCCTTCTCTTTTCCCTCTTAGGAGTATCTGCTTGGTTTCCCTGTTCTTCACTGTGCATCAAACTTGACAGAAAAACGTTGTCGCAGAATTGGCTAATGGAAAGCAAGTTGTGTTGCAATCCTTGTACATAAGAAACATTTGGGATTATAACATTTTTAGTTTTAAATGTACCATAACCTTTGGTTAGGCCTTTTGAGTTGTCACCAAATGTTACTTGTGGGCCTGGTCCCTCGATATACTCCTGGAGTAGATGCTTTAAGTGCGTCATGTGCTTGGAACATCCACTGTTCAAGTACCATAGCGTTCTCATCGACTTCTCAGTGATGCGTCGATTCCTTGCAACCTAGAAAAAGATCAAAATTTAAGTACCCAGTTTTAATTGGGTCCTTGAGGGTTAGACAGAGATCCTTTGACGACCCAGATCTGCTTGATGACTCGAATTGGGTCATATGATCTGATAATTCTTCTAGCTGAGTCGATATACACATTTTTTGTGTTCTTCGATTGTTGCTGGCGGGGTCTTGATCTCAGTGTCTTCTTGTCTTGATTTCTTTCGGTTTCCAGCTGTGTGCCTAGCTGAAACGTTCCTTTGTCTCTGCTGTCTCATGTGATGCTGTGGCTGGAAATGATTATCCAGCTGGTACTCATATGAGTGATATCCAGCTGGGTATCTCTGATATCTCGGTTGATATCGTTCAACGTGTTGTTGCTGTTGCTGGTATCTGTAAAATCCAGTCTGTTGTCTTTGTTGAGGTTGAGCAAGTTGCTGTTTGAGTTGGGCTTGAGGTTGTCGCACAGCTGGCCTTCTTGATGCATGCTGTGTCCTTGACGGAGCTTGAGAATGTTTTACAGCTGGTCTTCCTGACCCTTGCTGTGTCCTCAATGGTTGATGCTGAGTTGCTGGGGTTGGATGTTCTTTTGCCCGTACAAAGATTACCTTTGTTCTACTTGTGGAGGCAATGTTTGAGGCGTCCTTTGGTTCATCATATCCCAGTCCCGCTTTGAGTGCTGCTGGACGTTGAGCACTAATGATCTCGTCCATTGTTGAAGTGGCTTTGATGAGAGCTACTATCTTCTTAGATAGTACCTCTTTGGTGCTCTTCAGCTCAATGATCTCAGCTGACTTCTTTTCCGATTCAGCTGTGACCTTTTCCAAATCTTCCATCAGCTGTTTCTTCTCATAGTAGAATTCCTTCATCAGATGATCTTGTTTCACTATTTTGTCTTTTAGTGAAACAACTTCCTGTTGGAGCTGTGTTGTATCAGCTATTTCTGATACCTTTATCTTTTCCAGTTCCGCTTTCAGCTCGGCATTCCCACACATAATGACGTCAAGGATCTCTTGAAGTTCCTTGGAATCGTTCATTACTTTCTCTACTAGACTCTAATCAGGTAGCCCTGATTCTGAAACCTGTGTAGAGTGTTCGTGTGATAGTGAGAGGTTAGATAGATTTTGAGTTCGAGACATTACCTCATCTTCATCGATGCCGTCGGTTTGTCCCATGAAGCATGTATCCCAATCAGGTTCATCATGGGCCATCAGTGCTTCTTCTTCCGAGTCTGAAAATGGCATGTTGTCATCCATTTTGTTGCACTCTGATTCCTCATCGGCGATGTAAGCTCTCCTTCTGTCAGCTGCCTTAGCTTTCAGTTGGTCTTTGTCTTTCTTGGACAGCTTTGGACAATCTAGCCGGTAGTGTCCTAGTTCCTTGCAGTTGAAGCAACCTTCTTCTGTTCATTTGTCAGCTGACTTCTCATCAGCTGCTGCGTACTTGTCTCTGTAAGTTCTTGCGAACTTCTTGTATTTGCCCTTGCTAGTGTTGAGTCTGTTGTAGTTTTTGACCAGTATAGCTATTTCTTCAAGTAGCTCTTCCTTGCTCATGTCCTTCTTATCCTTCTTCGATGACTCAGCTGACTGTATGTATGCAGATTTTTCAGAGTTGGCTCTGAACGCAATCTTCTTTGTTGCAGGTGTCAGCTCTCCATCATTCTGATTGCTTGAAGATTCTTTCATGGTAATCTTCAAGTTGTATTCGTTGGCTTTGAGCAGGGAGTATAATCTTTCTGTTGAAAGATCACCTAAGTCACTTCGACTTTGGTGTACCACCTTATAGGTCTTCCATTCAGCTGTGAGCGCTGAAAGAACTTTTAGATTCTTTTCTCGCTGGGTGTATTTCTCAGTTCTGATGGTTTCTATTTCCACCACTATATTGGAGAATCTGAGTTCCATCCCTTCGATGGACTCGTTGACCAGCTGCTTGAAGTTATCAAACTTCTGGCATGCAATCGTGAATTTATTTTCCTTAATCTCCTCCGACCCTTCGCATAGCTTTGCTAGGGTTTTCCACATCTCCTTTGTTGTTTCGCAGTTGATGATTTTGCTGAGGTAGGCGTTGGAGACCGTTGAGGATATGGTATTCCTCGCGAAGCTGTCTAGTCCAGCCTGCTTCATTTCTTCTGAGGTGTGCTCATCCTTTGGCTTGGGAATGAGCTGATATCTTGGTTGTTCGCCATTTTGAGTTGGGACAAGCTCGTTCTCTGGTTTGTAGATGATGATGGGTCCATCTGTTATGACGTCCCACATCATATCGTGATGCGCACAGAGAAAGCTCTTCAGTCTGAACTTCCATATTGCATAATCGTCTACCGAGAAGGTGGGAAGATTCCTGTTAAGATAAGAATCCATAGAAATATGCAGTATGTAATATTATGAGTTTTTCACAAAGAGGATCTGTTCAGATGACCACTGACAGATTGTCAAGACAGCTCTCTTGATACAGAAACGGTGGCCTGTTGAACCATTGCTCTGATACCAATTGATGGTCCCTGAGCTAGGTATTTGGTGTAGAAGGGGGGGTGAATACACCAAATAGATTTCTGAAAACTTTTTCAAGTTAAATTACAGAGTTGGTGAGCTCAGTTATTGATCCAGCTGAGGAGGGTCAGCTGGGTAAATAACTCAGCTGGCGGTGCGGAATGTGGTGGTTTGAAAACATAGCTCGATTACTAAGAAAAACTCAGCTTGAAAAGATTAACTTTATGTTTTCAGCTTAGTCAAGTTTTGCAACTTTCTGAGAGACACAGCTGTCTTTGGAGAGCAGCTGCGTATGCAGTTTTGATCAAATATGCAATGTAATGAAAGAGTTAGTACAAAACTGAATTTAAAAGGAAAGTAAAGAGCACACGAGTTTTTACGTGGTTCGGAGTAACACCTCCTACGTCCACGACCAGGTTCACAGGTAATTCGCTACTACTTGGTTTCCAAGTACCAAGCAACTTCACAACTCTAACCCGAGCTGTGTTCCAACAGTTTGCGGGCAATGTCAAGCCTAACCTTTCAGTTTACGGGTACGGAAAAAACCTTACACACTTGAATTTCCCGCTTCAAGCAAGCGTAACCTTGACCTAACCTTTCTGGGTAAAGAGGGGATTGGTTTGGGGTTCCAACTGTGAACGAGTTCTTACAATTAAGAACTTTAGAGTATGATGAACTCGTTCGAAATCTAGGCTTAAGATATACAAAGATTTTGGCCTAGGGATCAGACGAAAAATTAAGCAGTTTCTGAACTAGAAACACTTTAAGATAAAGTGTTCTTTGAACTATGTAGAACTGCTTGAGAGAGCTTTTGAAAGATTGATGATTTCAGAGAATGAAAACTTGTAGAGAGTTTTTCGTGTTTGATCCTGAGGTTGAAGACGGGTTTATATAGGTAGAGATTCAAGACTAGCCGTTGGAGGAGCCGTTTGAATCTTACCTACTCTTCTTAAATTCGAGATCTGCCGTTGGGCGAATCTGCACCTGTCTTCATTCGTGTCATATCCTAGGTCTTGAAGTCTAGGATGCTGATTCGGCAATCCCTCATTGGTCGAGGCATGTTGACTTCCTCTGACGCCAGGATCTTCTGTCTTTGGAGCTGGCTTTTGAATTCAGAGCTGTATTGGGCAAACTGACTTGAAGTGATGTCTTCAGAGTTAGTTCCCTTTGTTATGTAAAGCTGGACCGGCTGTGTTTTGAACTCAGCTCGAATTCTCTTCAGCTTGATCATGCTCTGCTGGAGGACTCAGCTGAAGGTTGACGCCTGCTGTCTTCCGCTAGCTGACTCCTGTTGTAGGCACAGTTGGGTCGACTGACACAGCTGGATCGACTGCTGTCTTCCGCTTCCTTAACCTGTAAACCTAGAAAATCTAAAGCTCAAACAGACGAGCTAGAAAACACTACTTAGGCTGAAACGATCATCTATTCGGTTGGAGAATCAGTTGGGTTATGGTATCAAATCAAAACCTTATAATTTTCCCAACAATAACTCAAATCACTCGGAATCAAAAGACCTGATCAACCAAATAATCAATAATGACCAAGAATTTAACATGTTGGAAATAAATAGACCTGATCAACCAAATAACCGACATTGATCAAGAAGATGACAAGTTGACTTGAGGTTCAAGAAGCACGATAAAAATAAACCGTTTCAAGTTCGACAAAGCTTCATGGAATAGAGATTTACTTAAATACATACCCAAGCTGAGTTTCAAAAGATACTTAACAATGAGAGTTCTACTTTTTAAGATAATAGCTCGACTCTAGGGTTTAAACGACTTCAACATAGTTTAAATCTAGAATTCAGAGTTTAAAACATCATTTATAGTATACCAAAACATCTTAACATAGCAGCGGAATACGAGAGATTATATGTATGATGACATATAATCTAGGCTCTACATTTATCAAAACAACAACAACAACAACAACCAACGTCCATCCAGCCCTCGTCATCTGTATCCCTGCTAACCTGCACGTTTTAGAAATAACATGCAGGGTTGAGTACTACGTACTCAGTGAACACATGCCGAAAATATTTGAAAACCTTGCTGAATACAGCTATATATGAAAACTTGCCAGAAAACATAATATGAGGATTTTCTGAAAAACAACTCGTAAAATGTTAAAAATAGTTTCTTTCCTCAAAAATCATTTGTCTGCAGACAATTATAACAGTATGAACCATATCTACAATTATAACAGTATGAACCATATCTACATATCAAGGAAAGGCTCACGATTATGAATAATCGGCCTATTAAAGAAATGCGCACGATTACCAATGTGTACACAGATTTCACCTTGCGTGAAACCGAATTCGTCTTTCTGAAGTTGATGGTAACATACTTAACATTTAAAAACAAATGATTTTGGCAAGTATCAAAGCTTTAAAATCATAGTATATCATGTTTTGCACATTTTTCAGTTTAGAAAGCCCACCTGATTACTTTAAGCTTTAAACTTTAAAACTTTAACGCTTGCAACCCTTTTACTTCACGCCTCCGCTTCTACTTCCTTTTGCTCCTTTAATCGAAAGCGAATAACGAATTTTAGAACATAAATCTTTTATCGAATAACTACTTCGATAAATTTAACGTAATTCGATTCGAATTTCTACGCTGAAACTTGACAAACCTCGAGAATTACTATCTTAACTTCTTAAACACTCTTAATCTATTTTAATCCCTCATTAAGCATCAACATCAATCAAATCTTATATAACATCAACATTTATAAATTACTATTCATCATAATCGACTAAATCGATTTCAATCCGTCTAACGGATTCAGAAAATTCTCAAGTTAATTCCATGCACTTATCCTATCATATCAAACTTATTTACACATTCATTACACATATTCAACTCAATTAGTATATAAACTCCCAAATCGGCAAAATCATCCAAAAATAGAAAATCTTTAATATTCTAAATTAAATTTCCAAAAATTCACACAATATTACATTTTTAATAATTAGTTCATAAATGCAATTGTTTATTAATAAAAAAAATTAATTAATATTTTATTTATTTATTTTAAATTTTCGATTATTTTATTTTAGCATTTCTAAAATTCTTTTCTCTTTTTTTTATTTATTTCTAATATACTTGATTAAATATTATAAGTTGAATTATGCCATTAATTTCATTCAATTAACCATTAAACTATAAACCCTAATTTAAGAACCCTAATTAAACTTCCTAGGGTTCCTAGGGTTAATTATGCTTTTAATTCACTAACTCTTGATTCAACAATTACCATTCACATTATATAACATCGAATTATCCAACAATTACATCTTTCTTTATCAATTCTTCAAAACCCTAATTAAAACCTAATTTACGACATTTAATAATAAAATGAGATATGTTGGGAATTTATGCTTACTTCCAACATGAAATGTACTTAGAATAATTAACTAAGCTCATATTTATCATTAAAACAATCATACAATTCATGTTTCAATTGTTCTTCATTTTCTTATTTTTTCCGAAAAAATGCAATTGATAGCTAGGGTTTTCCATGCTTAAATCTAATTACATATTTGATCTTCTAAGCATATTCTAAGCACAATTTATGAAGATCATAACATCAAACAATGCATGAATCAAGATTTGACAATTTCTCAAGAATTTCGAAAATCATGCAACTTAGGATTAGGGTTTTGTTTTTCTTAATTTAATCACACAAATCATCATATAAGCATCATATAAGCATCATATAAGCATCATATAAGCATCATATTAAGACATGAAGATTAACTAACTATTTCTTGGGTTTCTTCCCAAAATGATCGATATATATATATATATTTATAACTAGGGTTCTTCATGCATCATTTAAACTCATAATTGATCATAGAAACATGATATAAACATCATACTACAAAATCAAGATCATCCAACCATTCCTTATTTTTTTTCTACCCAAACTAGTCGATCATATATATAAGAAAGAAAATGATTCAACCATTAAAATGAATCAAAACTTGGAAGAGTAGACATCATTCTTACTTAGCTACTTGGGAAATTGAAGGATTAAACTTGATCTTGATCTTGAAACTTGAAGATGAATCAAAGATGGAGTGTGTGTGAGTGTGTGTTGATCGAGAGAGAGATGGAGAGAGGTGTTGTTGTGTTGTGTGTGTGCGTGAATGAGAAGAGAGAGATGAGAGAGATAGCCAAATATAAGTCATAAACCTAGGTTTATATGTATAGGGTAGGTTTATTATTATATTGAAACTTAATGGTTGAGTTTTGGTTTAATCAATTAATTAGTCATTAATTCAATTAATTAATAACTAATTAATCTTCTAATAACTCTCTAATTTCTCAACACAGTAATTAAGATTACGGTTTCACGAACCTTAGATAAAAATCTCACAGAAAGAATCGGAGATTCGAAGCATTTTCAAATAGACTGAAACTAAAATTTTAAAAGATAATTTATGTAATTAAATTAAATTCTTCTTTTAGTCAATTAATAACTAAACATTTATCATCTATTGATAAATGTAAAAACTTCTTCGTTTCGGATTAACCGAGACGATAAAAATTAATTAAAACTTATTTTTCCTATAGAATATATCTGCCGGGTAAAATTTTCGGAAAGAAAATTTTTATTTTTCTAAAATTCTTGTCTTTCTCATTAGATTAATTATTTTAATTACTTAAGAAAGTCGGGATACTACAAAATATCTTTTCAAAAATGGAATTCAATTATAATTCTTGTAGTTGATAATTTCAAAATTAATGTTACCTGTCTAATTGACAGTGGAGTTGATCAAAATTGTATTAGAGAAGGTCTTATTCCTTCTAAATACTATGAAAAGACTAATGAAAGATTGGTAGCGGCTAACGCCACTCCACTCAATATCAAATACAAATTATCCAATGCATTCATTTGCAATGATGGATATTGTTTCAAAACTCCATTCATATTAGTTAAAAATCTTAACCAAGATGTTATTCTTGGAAACCCATTTTTAACTACAATTTACCCATTCAAAGTTAATGGTAATGGAATTGCTACGAAAATTTTAGGAAATAATATATCATTTAAATTTTTAAAACCAATTCAAGAAAGAGAAATTTCTTTACTTCAAAAACATCTTATTTTTCAAGTTAATGCAATTCAAAGAAAAGAATCTTATATTAAAAGCCTTCAAGAAGAATTACCTTATCTAAAAATAGAGGAAGAACTCCTTAATAAAGATATTCAATTAAAAATCATTAATTTAGAAAATTTAATAAAAAAAGAAATCTGCTCAGATCTCCCTAATGCTTTTTGGGAAAGAAAAAAACATGTTGTTTCTCTTCCTTATATTCCTAATTTCAATGAGAAAAATATTCCTACAGAAGCTAGACCCATTCAAATGAATAACGAATTACTTAATACTTGCAAAGAAGAAATTAATTCTCTATTAAAGAAAAAATTAATTAGACCTTCAAAATCCCCTTGGTCTTGTGCTGCCTTTTATGTTAATAATCAGGCAGAAAAGGAACGTGGAGTTCCTAGATTAGTTATTAATTACAAACCTCTTAATGAAGTTCTAGAATGGATTAGATACACAATTCCAAATAAAAAGGACCTTATTAATAAATTATATAAAGCCAGAATATTTTCAAAATTTGATCTTAAATCCGGATTTTGGCAAATTCAAATTTGTGAAAAAGACAAATACAAAACTGCTTTCACAGTTCCCTTTGGACATTATGAATGGAATGTTATTCCATTTGGATTAAAAAACGCTCCTTCAGAATTTCAAAATATTATGAATGAAGTTATGAATGACTATTCTGACTTTTCAATTGTCTATATTGATGATATATTAATATTTTCCCAAGATATTGATCAACATTTCAAACACTTAAAAATATTTTTACAAGTAATTAAAAAGAATGGATTATTCATTTCTTCTTCAAAAATAAAACTATTTCAAACTAAAACTAGATTTTTAGGTCACGACATATATAAAGGAACTATTAAACCTATTTCTAGAGCAATTGATTTTGCAAACAAATTTCCCGATGAAATCAAAGACAAGACTCAATTACAAAGATTTTTAGGATGTCTTAATTACATATCTGATTTCTTTCCAAAACTTAGAATCATTTGTAAACCTCTTTTTCAAAGATTACAAAAAGATCCACCTCAATAGACTTTAGAACATACTAATATTATTAAGAAAATTAAAATTCAAGTTAAAACCCTACATTGTCTTGGTATCCCAAAACCTGATGCCTTTATGATTATTGAAACTGATGCCTCCGATATTGGATATAGAGGAATTCTCAAACAAAGCATTTCATCTCATGCATATCATTCATCTCTTTCTGAAAAGAAAAAAGAGCAACTAGTTAGATTTCATTCTGGAATTTGGCTGGAACCTCAAAAGAATTATTCTACAATCAAAAAAGAAATTCTTTCTATTGTCCTTTGTATTTCAAAATTTCTAGATGACATTTTCAATAAGAAATTTCTTCTTAGAATAGATTGCAAATCTGCAAAAGAAATTTTACAAAAGGATGTCAAAAATATAGTTTCAAAACATATTTTTGCTAGATGGCAAGCTATACTTTCAAGTTTTGATTTTGATATTGAATATATCAAAGGAGAAAATAATTCTCTTCCTGATTTTCTTACAAGAGAATTTCTTCAAAACCCTTCCTCATTATCTTTATCTCCTTTATGAGATTTTCAAGCAATTACCATATTCAAGATGAATTGTCAGAAGTGCGAATGTTACGAGAACTACCTTCAAGATCTTGAGATTCAAAGAGAAAAGGTTCATAAAGAAAAACTTTTCTGGTCACAACAGTACGATATTTATATTGTGAGATTCAAAAAATTTGACAGGTTTGATTCTATATGTCAAGAAATTTATTCAAAATTTGTTCTTGAAAATAAGCTGAAAAAGTTTATTAATCAGATTGTTCTCATCAAAAGAAATAATCATCAAAATTTTCATATAAATTTTGAAATGGGTATTAATGACTCAGATCCAGACTCCATGGATTAATCATTAACTAGTCCAGGAGCAAACGGCTCTTGGTAAAGACATCTCAAATCCGTTGATCCCTGTCAATTTCGGAAAAATTGATCAAAAACGTTATTCAAATACGTTTAAAAACTCACAGAGAAATCTGAGGTCATAGTTTAAACTGTGCATAAAATTCAAAAATGATTTGAATCAGAAGTTTCTCGGTGAAATGAGTATTCAAAAACCATGTGCTCATAACCAGTTGTTTCTCACAGTTAGCCAGCTATTTTTCTCTGCCGACATCATTATTCAACAAAAGCATTTGAATGCTTTTCAAAAGATGAAAGTGACATCTCATCTATCACTACTTTTCCAAAAGTGGTGCCATTTTGTCAAAAGTAGACATTAAATGTCTACGACAAATTTCAATAAAGATGATGGTGACTTTGGAGTCATCCACCCACTACTTCAATAATGAAGACGTACTACCTCTCTTCAACATTCAAGACTTCTATTTAAGAAGTTCAATTGTATTTAGTTTAAGCATTCAATATTTTAGCCAAGAAAGAAATTTGACGGAGCAAGTCAATTTCTCAAAATATTTCCTTTCCCTTCTCATATAATTCCTATCTCTCTCCAAACCGTATCTTACTTAATTGTAAGTTTATTTTATTTCAATTTTAAGATTTTATTTTCAAAGTCTTCCTCTTTCACCTTTTAATTTAATTTTACTATGTTTTTATTCATATTTTCCACTATGAATGCATCATTCATCACTGCATTCCATCATGGCTTGTACATGATATTATTTGATATATGACAAATCGCTTTTAATGCAAATTAATTATTTTGCCTGATGTTTGGTTTTTTGTTAGAAATTTTAATTCGACAAAAATATTGCAAATATATATATATATAATACAATTTTTAAAAAAATATTGTTAAAACCATTACCGACGGACCTAAATCCGTCGGTAATGTGTGTTTCGATTCTTCGAAACCTACCGACGGATATTTATCTGTCGCAGCCCGACCTCCGAGATTAGATATCAAGGTCGGTAGGTCCCACGACGTACACAATTTATGATTAACAAAGGGAATTTAATAGCTACCCAGCTATTGATTAAGAATAACAACGGACATTCATACTTATCAAATCATCAATTTTAGAATAAATATGATATGCATGATTCAAGATCAACGAGACGATCAACTATTTTCAACAATGACATGCATATCAATATATATATATATAACTCAAATCAGCTCAAAATCAAGAGACCTGATCAACCAAATAATTGATAATGACCAAGTATACAACAAGTTGTCAATAAATAGACCTGATCAACCAAATAATCGACATTGATCACGAGGATGACAAGCTGACTCGATGATCAAGAAAGCACGATAAAGAAAAACTGTTTCAAGTTCGACAAAGCTTCTCAACACAACTAACAACTTATATACATATGATTCAATGGTTGAGTTTTCAAAAGAACTTGATGTTGGTCCCAAGACGGATACCTTGGTGTAGAGGGGGGGGGGGTGAATACACCAAAGTTTAAAAACTTTTCCAAGTTGAAACTCTTTTCAGAGAGCTGGTTGTGTTCGATCCAGCTGGATGGCAGCTTGATCGACACAGCTGGCTGTGAGTGTGTGCGGAATGTGATGGATTTGGAAAGTCCGTCTGTTGCTTCAAATATATTGCAAAGCTCTGTTTCACTTTTCAGTTAGTAAGTTTATGCAGATTGAGATGTATGCTCATGAAGGTTAGTAACATGCATAAAACAAAACAATAAATAACAGAGCATTTTTAACGTGGTTCGGAGTAACCCCTCCTACGTCCACGACCAGATTCACTGGTAATTCACTACCACTTGGTTTCCAAGTACCAAGTAACTTCACAACTCTAACCCGAGCTGTGTTCCAACAGTTTGCGGGCACTGTCAAGCCTACACCTTCAGTTTCCGGGTACTGAAGAACCTAACCACTCGAATTACACGCTTCGAGCAAGCGTACATTTACCTAACCTTTCTAGGTTTGGGTTTGGGTATGGTTTTCCAACTATGAACGAGTTCTTACAATGAAGAACAAGGAGTATGATGAACTCGTTCAAACTAGGCTTAAGATATTTATTCTGATCTATTCTGCCTATGACTGAATATGTGAACAACTAAGAACACAGCTGACTGGCTGGGTGTTCTTGAAAGATTTGGCTTGGAAGATAGTTGTTCATTTTTCTGTTTTCTTCTATTTCTTCAGTCGTCTTACCAGCCTCCTCTTCAATGGTGGAGGAGAGATATATATAGGTGGAGATTCAAACTAGCCGTTGGAAGAGAGCCGTTTGAATCTTACCTACTCTTGTTGACTTCTGGCCTTTACCTACGAAGTAGGTCTGCATCTGCAGAAGCTAGCTCTTCTCTGATCTGTCTGCGTCAGATAAGATCTTCTGACATCGGGATCTTGTCTTTGAGAAGGTCTTCGTCTTCGAGCTGCTAAGCGTCTCTGCTGTATCTTCAGCGGTTTGGACTCTGCTGTGTTTTGACTCTGAGCTGTGTCTTAGACCTGTGCTGTATCATTAACCTGAGCTGTGTCTTCAACCTGAGCTGTGTCACTGACCTGAGCTGTGTTTTAGACCTGAGCTGTGTCATCGACACTAAGCTGGGTCTTTTACACTGAGCTGGGTCTTTGACACTAAGCTGGGTTTCCGTCACTGAGCTGGGTCTTGATAGTGCAGGATCTTTGACTGTGCTTGGTCTTGCTCGGCTGAGTCTGCTCTGCTGAGTTCTTAAGCTGTCTGCTTAGCTGTGTCTTCTGCTGTCTTCATTTGTCTTTATCGATTCTACCTGTAAACTAAGAAACTCTATATGCTCAAATAGGTGAGCTGAAAAACGCTTAGGTTTGTGCAATCATCTAGTCGGTTGGGGTCAGCTGGGTTTTGGTATCCAATCAAAACTCTATTAATTTTCCCAACAATTTCCCCCTTTTTGATGATGCCAAAACCTAACTGAGAAAAACAATTTACTTCCCCCTTAACAAGAAAACGGGTTTTCAAAAGTTTAAACATACACAGCAGGTAAATTAAATTCAGAGATCAGTGCCTGGACAAAGAGTTATTGTCATCAGGGTGATCTTGAGATCAAAAACTAACTTTTCATTAATGAAAGAAAATATTACAATTTTACATTTTACAAAAATTCAAAAGACAAAAATTCCCAGATGACTGGGTCTTCAACTCTGCTTCCTCTGATCGTCCATTTGATGGTCAGTCTTGAGACCATATCTGTTGAATATGAATTCTTCCAAGTTTCTCCATTCATCTTGATTTTTAGATTTGGAGATTCCTCTTTCGCGAGCCCAGTGATGAACTTCTTTGATAATCTGAGCTTTGTCAGGAAGATTCGTTCCAGCTATAGTTGGAGGCTTCAATTGCTTGACTTTTAGAGCTTTGAGCTGGATGTCGTTTCTCTTGGCAGCTAGGGCTAATGATCTTGCCATCATTGGATCTTCTTCATGAAGTTCGAGCAAGTATTCTTTGAATGCAGTTTCATGATCCATACCTTTGTATTGATTTAGGTAGTAGAATTCTTTGATGAATTCTGTTTTACATTGTTCCCAGTTTTCATTGATTTCATCTGGGTTCCTCTTGTCGGATCTTGGAATACTTGAAGCTGCTTGTTTGTTCCTAGCTTGCCTGTAGCTTAGCCTTTTCTTCTTTTGCTTTTTCTCAGCAGGCTTGAATGAATCAGCTTTCATCTTTATAATTTTATCCAGCTCTTGCATTTCTCTTCTTTGCTCATTGTGGAAGTTACACAGCCAGTGATAGTCTTTGTATTCTTCAGGCTTGTGTCCACAGGCTTTGGCAAGAGCAATCATCTTCTCTCTCCATGTCTCTTTGACTGCTTTGGCTGGTGCAGATGGCTCTGTCTCTTCTTCATCTAGCTCTTTGGCAAAATCGTCGATTTCCCTCTGAATTTGCTGCACAGGTTCTCCCTTAGCTGTAGCTTCCATCTCCATTGTTTTTCCAGCTTCACTCTTATCTTCTCCCTTTTTCGCATTATCAACAAGGGAGGCAGAGAGGTTGGCAACTGTTGCGCTGAGCTTGGAAAGAATACCTTCAACATCAGCGATCTTGGCTGAGTTGTCAGCTGTGACGAGGTTCAGCTGGGCATTGCTGCTGCTTCCAGCTCTGAACTGAGCATCCAGATCTTTATATAAGTCGAAGAGTTGGCGGATGTTCAGCGCTGTTGGAGAGAGTGGTCTTTTTGAGAGCTTCCAGCTGGCTTGTGATATTTGCTATGTTGTCAACCAGTGGAGCTTGAAGGTTTGAGATGATCTCAGGGACTCTCTTCTCTAGATGATTTGACTGATCAATTTGTTGAGATATGAGAGATTGCATGAGATCTTGACTGGTGCTTTCTTGTAGATTCTGAGCAAATTTGTGGACTTCGTCAATTGTCAGTTGTTGCTCTTTAACTTGACAGTCTAGAGCTGTAAACCGCATGATGACATCGACTTGAGACTTCAGTCTGTCCTGAAAAAGTATTTCTTCAACCTCTTTAGAGATTGCTTCCTTCATGGCGGTTGAGAGCTCGACAGCTGAGTCAGTTTGAGTTGCAGAATTAACAAGACTGGGTTTGTCTGCCTCGAACTCGACCAGTGTGCGAGTGTCATCGACAATTGGACTTTGTGGGGCAGCTTTGGTAGGCTCAACTGTTGCATTAGTTGGCTCTTCTTCAATCATCATTGCCTCAGCTGTGTCGTCAGGGACAGCTTCCTTGGCAAGTTCAGCTGCGACTTCTTTGGTTTTGACAGCTGCTGTTAGAAGCTTATTGGTAGATTCCCAGACTTCAGCTGGGTGCGGCTTGGGGTACAGCTGAGATACTTCAATTATACCTCTGATGAGATCATCTTGATGCAGGGACCAGACTATAGAGCCTAATTCAAATGACTTCCAAAGCCAAAGGTGTGCTGGAGGCATGCTTCATCTGTCTTCAATTTCTCATAAGAGAAGGTCTCGATCAGTTGCTCATTCTGATACCATGTCGCCATCTTGGTAGCCAGATAGAATTTGAGATCTGCAACTTTGACGAGGGCAATTGGCAGGTGCGCCAAGATGGGATACTGAGTTAGAACACTCTTGATCCCTGCGATGCATAGCTCCTCGTACATAGCTTCCATGAAGGCTGAGCCAGAAGAGTTGAGTGATGTAGAAGCAGTAGAATCACTCTCTTCTGATTCTGTGGTGATTTGAGCTTTGGGTGAGGGTTGTTTTTGGGTTGAGCTTGGATTAGAGGGTTCAGTTTGGTCATCAGCTGGCTGTGAAGGAGCTTCAGCCAGTTGAATATTTCCCTGTACGTTTACAAGAGATGAATCTCTTGCTGGGGAGCTGGGTGGAGGAAAAGGCTGTTTGGGCGGAGAGTTGTGAGGCGGTGAGAGCTGGGGTGAGCTGGGAAGAGTTGTCTGACTCTTTGAAATGTCCAGCTCGTCCTCTGGACTAGATGATGAATCATCATTCAATCCCATATCAGCCAAGACATTTGATCCGTATTGATTGAAGGCCGAGACTGGCTGTGGGGAGAGAATCACCATTGCTTGACTTGGAGTTTCTTCAGATGAAGGTTTCACCTTAGTTGGTGGAATGACAGTTGTCTTCTTTTTCTTCTCAGCTGGACCTCCAGCTGGTTTGGGGTCAGCTGTCTTCCTTTTTCTCTGAATCTTCTTAGCTGGGACATCTGTCCTTGTTTCTTCCAGCTGCTTCTTACCTTTGCTCACAGCAGGCTGTTTCTTCAGAAGATCATTGATTTGACTTATTCTCTGGAAGAGGATCTTTGTTTCTGGAAACGGTTCTGAATCAGCCCACTTTACTGTGTGCCCTTTCACAGCTTGCTCTATCAAGAAAGAGATTTTAGAGCATAGATACAGTGGCTCTGAGGTTGAATACGTCATCCTGATGGAGTTGAACTTGATCTTCTCTGACTCCTTGACTAATCTGTTGAGTAAGAAATCAAACCAGTTGACGTTTGTGCCTTTGATCATGGCAATCATCGGTTTGAGCTTTGGAATACTTATCTCTCCTTGAGATCCAGCTATCCCTAAGATGCATTTTTGCGTGATATCCAGCAGCAGCCTGTACTTTGGCTTGAGATGGAGCTTTGACATGCTCGCTCTGTACGGCTCTGGGGTGATAAGCATCTCTTGGCTAAGGAATTCATCCACTTCTTCACGGCTGTAATCGTCTGGGATGAATTCTCCTTCTCTGGGTAGGTTGAACACCTTTCGTAGCATCTTGTTGAGCTTGATGTTGACGGTTGCTGAATCAAACTTTCCGTCTGTGCCTTTGACGATCATGTCAAATGAAGATGAGTAGAATCCGTCTTCATCAATGATGTTGAGGTAGAAGAGGGCAGCATCTCTCTTCAGCATAAGCTTAGGAATGGAGGTTGCCCATAACAAGAGACCGGAGTCTGTAACTAGATCCACCATCTCTTTTAGTTCTGAAACTGGAAGGTTGGCGGAGGAAAGACAACTTTCAAATGATAATTTTGTCATCAGAATTTCGAACTGGTTCATCCCTGCGGTTGATTTCTTGGGAGCCATCTCTGCAATCTGTTGATTTTGATCGAGCGAGGAATTTGCAGAGGATAGATAGATGACTTGAAGATTTGAAATTCGCAGAGATAAAGATGGAAGAATTCTCCGTTTCTTTTCCATGTATATCAACTGCCATAATTGATCATCGGTTGAGATTTAGACAGCTGGTATTCTGATCAATGGCTGGGAGAGATTTACTCATCACGTTCTGACGTGTTTACGGCGAGTGTATTACAACCGCTCGTGAGGCAGTTCAAATGCTTGACATTCTACCTCGATCCTGCCATGCTTCAGTACTCAGCAGTCTTTATAATTAATGCGATGGGAATGGAAACTTATCAAGCAATTTAACTAAGGAACATATGTCCGCTTAACATTGGAATTCAAAATAATTGGACTTAAATAGTATATTCCTTAGAAAAATAAATGCATGATACATTCCTGTCAGCTTGGACCAAAAAGTCAGCTGATGTCGCAGATGTCTTTTCCTTTGCTTGACTGAGTTTCTCCCTTCAGCTGAGTAAATCTTCTGCTTTGGGATCCAGCTGAGTTTGTTCCCCCTCAGCTGGATGAACTTTCTTCATCCGGATTGAGCTAATACCAATTGATAGTCATTCTCAGCTGTATGACTCAGTTTGGAATGAGTCATCTTGTCTTTCTTTCTCTGCTGAAGGACATCGTTTGCGAGGTTCCCCCTCAACTGGATAAACCAATTGGGTTTTGTCAGCTGGGTTTGATTCCCCCTGACATGATAAATTCATTTTGAAATCCTTGGGGTTCCTGCTGAGTTAGTCCAGCTGTCTTTGATTCCTTCTTGATGATTCTGCTGGACTATGATGAGGCCAATTGATGAAATCCAATTGTTGGTGAATCTGCTGAACTGAGTTCCCCCTTAGCTAGATTCCTCTTCTGGATTCTACGATCCACGTTTGATCCAGCTTTGTTTGATATCCAGAGGATGATATTTGAAAGTTCAACTAGATTTTTCTCTTGATTCTCCATTTGAATCTTCTACTGGATTGACTTTGCCTTCAGCTGATATCACAGCTGTGTCGATTTCCAGCTCGGTGGAGTTCCCCCTGAATTTGATAGTAGGTGGCTGTCTTTTCTCAGCTGCTTCCTACTTCACTTGAGCCAGTGATTTTCTCAACAATTACGTTCATCTGCCAACTTGATCTCTGATCTTGAGTAGACAGTCAGCTGTTCCAGTACGCTTGACATATTCTTTGAATAGCTTTGAGGTAAGTCATGAGCTTTGATCACAGGCTGTCTTTCTTTCACAACATGCTTGATGACATCCTCAATTGCGTCTGTCCCTCCTTGACCTTGATGTCTGTGCTGGATGACATTGCTATCTTTAATTGATTCTAGTCAGCTGGATTTGTCTGCCGCCTTTGAGCTTTGTGTCCAGCTGAGATCCGCTGCTTCTTTTGGTCTTTGAGTTGCCGATCAGTTTTCTTTTCTGATCAGACTGAGCTTGGAGAGCAGGCTTGATTGAGTACGACCTCTTTGATACCTCGATGATTAGGTTCCAGCTATGTAAGCATTGGCTGGAGCCATTCTTTGATTTGATACAGCTTAGGCCATCTTCAAGCTCCTGACCATTCAGTCTTCTGCTTGACTTTCTAAGTTTATGATGATGGGTCCGTTAAAGATAACATCCCACATCATGTCGTGAAAAGCACTCAGAAAGCTGTTGAGTTGGAACTTCCAGATCTGATAATCATCGACAGATAATGTCGGATGTTTCCTGCACACGCAAGATTCCACGACAGTATGCAATATAATGATTTTAAAAAAAAATTGAAGCTTTGAAGGATCTGTTCAGGTGACCATTATCAGCAATGAAATGCTGACTTGACAGATACAGTGATCTTTTGAACCACTGCTCTGATACCAATTGTTGGTCCCAAGATGGATACCTTGGTGTAGAGGGGGGGGGTGAATACACCAAGGTTTAAAAACTTTTCCAAGTTAAAACTCTTTTCAGAGAACTGGCTGTGTTCGATCCAGCTGGATGGCAGCTTGATCGACACAGCTGGCTGTGAGTGTGTGCGGAATGTGGTGGATTTGGAAAGTCCGTCTGTTGCTTCAAATATATTGCAAAACTCTGTTTCACTTTTCAGTTAGTCAGTTTATGCAGATTGAGATGTATGCTCATGAAGGTTAGTAACATGCATAAAACAAAGCAATAAATAACAGAGCATTTTTAACGTGGTTCGGAGTAACCCCTCCTACGTCCACGACCAGATTCACTGGTAATTCACTACCACTTGGTTTCCAAGTACCAAGCAACTTCACAACTCTAACCCGAGCTGTGTTCCAACAGTTTGCGGGCACTGTCAAGCCTACACCTTCAGTTTCCGGGTACTGAAGAACCTAACCACTCGAATTACACGCTTCGAGCAAGCGTACCTTTACCTAACCTTTCTGGGTTTGGGTTTGGGTATGGTTTTCCAACTATGAACGAGTTCTTACAATGAAGAACAAGGAGTATGATGAACTCGTTCAAACTAGGCTTAAGATATTTATTCTGATCTATTCTTCCTATGACTGAATATGTGAACAACTAAGAACACAGCTAACTGGCTGGGTGTTCTTGAAAGATATTTACCTACTCTTGTTGACTTCTGGCCTTTACCTACGAAGTAGGTCTACATTTGCAGAAGCTAGTTTTTCTCTGATCTGACTGCGTCAGATAAGATATTCTGACATCGGGATCTTGTCTTTGAGAAGGTCTTCGTCTTCGAGCTGCTAAGCGTCTCTGCTGTATCTTTAGCGGTTTGGACTCTGCTGTGTTTTGACTCTGAGCTGTGTCTTAGACCTGTGCTGTATCATTAACATGAGCTGTGTCTTCAACCTGAGCTGTGTTTTAGACCTGAGCTGTGTCATCGACACTAAGCTGGGTCTTTTACACTGAGCTGGGTCTTTGACACTAAGCTGGGTTTCCGTCACTGAGCTGGGTCTTGATACTGCAAGATCTTTGACTCTGCTTGGTCTTGCTCTGCTGAGTCTGCTCTGCTGAGTTCTTAAGCTGTCTGCTTAACTGTGTCTTCTGCTGTCTTCAGCGAATCTACCTGTAAACTAGGAAACTCTATAAGCTCTAACAGGTGAGCTGAAAAACGCTTAGGCTTGTGCGATCATCTACTCGGTTGGGGTCAGCTGGGTTTTGGTATCCAATCAAAACTCTATTAATTTTCCCAACACTTGACAAAAGAGTTCGACTTTAGAATTCAAACGTTATAACAATATCATACAACATCAAACTTCATTTTCTTGCAGCGAAAAACATGAGAATATATGTATGAAGACATATATCCTAGGTCTGAGTTCATCGTATATAATAACTCTTAAACACGACTTTCTTTTCAAAAATATCGATAATAACAACAACAAACGTCCACCCAGCCCTCGTCATCTGCATCCATGCTAACCTGCACGTTTTAGAAATAACATGCAGGGCTGAGTACTTCGTACTCAGTGAACACATGCCGAAAACATTTGAAACTTGCTGAATACAGCTATATTTTGAAAACTTGCCGGAAAACATAGCACAAGGATTTTCTGAAAACAACTTGTGTAATGTTAAAAACATTCTCTTTTTTTTAAAAGCATTTGTCTGCAGACATATTTATCAATATGAACCATATCTACAATAAATAATAGTAATGAAAAAGAGGCCCCTTTCTCAATCACTTGTAACCGGCATATCAAGGAAAGACTCACGATTACGTATAACCGGCCTATCAAAGAAATGCACACGATTACACATGTGTACACAAATCCCACCTAGCGCGGGACCGAATTCGTCCTTCTTAAGTAGATGGTAACATACTTAAACATTTTAAAACAATTTGGCAAGTATCAAAGCTTTGAAAAAAAAAATATATATATCATGCTTTTCACGTTTTTTTTAGTTAAGAAAGCCCACCTGGTAGATTTAAGCTTTAACTTTTAATCTTTTATGCTCGATCAACTCTTACTTCACGGTCCTGCTCCCACTTCCACTTGCTCCTTTAAATCGAAATGGAATAGCTACTTTAGAACGAGTAACTTCTATTGACCTTTGAAAATCTTAACGTAATTCGATTCGAATTTCTACGCCGAAACTCGACGAAACTCGAGAATTTCTATCTTAATTCCTTAAACGCTCTTATTCTATCGTAACTCATCGTTAATCATCAAACATTCAAACAATTCACACTTATCAAAACTTGACAAATTCTTCAAAATTTCGAAAATTACTACTTCCAAACTAGGGTTTCACATGCTTAATTTAAACTCATAAATGATCATATATACATGAATTAAACATCATACTAAGAGATCAAAATCATCCAACAATTTTCCTCCAAATCTTCAAAATTTTCGAAAATTAAGAAGGAAGAAATAGATAATTTTAGCTTGAAATATTAAGCTAAAAAATTCAGAAGAACATAAATCCAACCTTAAATATAGATTTGAGACTAAGTTATTCTTGATCTTCAAGCTCCATCTTGCACAACAATGGAGGAACTAACTTGAGTGTGTGAGTGTGTGTGAAAATGGCGGAAGAGAGAGAGAAGGAGTGGTTGTGTGTGTGTGTCGAGAGTGAGAAGAGAGTGAGAGGGAGTAGTCTAATATAAAAGTCTTAACCCTAGGTTTAGGTGTATAGGTTAGCTATTATAAAATTGAAACTTAATTGCTAAGTTTAGGTTTAATCATTTAATTGGTTATTAATTCAATTAATTAATAACTAATTAAGCTTCTAATAACTCTCTAATTTCTCAACACAGGAAATTAGGTTAAGGTTTTACAAACCTTAGATAAAAATATCATAGAAAGAATAGGAGATTCGAAACATTTTCAAATCGACCGAAACTAAATTTTTAACTGATAAATTACGTAAAATTTCACGTAATTAAATTAAATTATTCTTTCAGTCAATTTATGACTAAACATTTATCACTTACTGATAAATGTAAAAACTTCTTCATTTCGGATTAACCGAGACGATAGAAATTAATTAAAACTCATTTTTCCGGTAGAATATATCTACCGGGTAAAATTTTTGGAAAGAAAATTTTTATTTTACTAAAATTCTTATCTTTCTCACTAGATTAATAAATTTTAGTAAGCAAGAAATACGGGATACTACATTCTCTCCCCCTAAAAATAAATTTCGTCCCGAAATTTGCTTACCTCTTGGAAGAGTTCGGGATACTTTTCTCTCATCTTGCTTTCTAACTCCCATGTTGCTTCTTCTATTGTATGATGTCTCCATTTGACTTTTACTGACGCGATCGACTTATTTCTAAGCTGTTGGACTTTTCGATCCAAAATTGCTTCAGGCTTTTCTTCATAACTGAGATCTGGTTCAAGGACCATTTCTTCTTGATGAATAATGTGCTTAGGGTCAAACATATATCTCCGTAACTGAGATACATGGAACACGTTATGATAACTTCCAAAACTTGGCGGTAAAGCTAGCTTATACGCTACTTGACCTATTCTTTCAAGAATTTCATATGGTCCTATATAGCGAGGTTTAAGCTTTCCTTTAACACCAAACCGATGAATTCCTCTTGAAGGTGAAACTTTCAAGAAAACTTTGTCACCAACATTGAATTCTAGCTCTGATCTTCTTGAATCAGCATAAGACTTTTGACGGTCTTGTGCCTCTTTAATTCTTTGTTTAACTTGTCGCACAATCTTTATCATTTCTTCAATAGCATCGGGCCCTAACATTCTCTTTTCGCCCACATCATCCCAATAAAGTGGAGATCTACACATCCTTCCATAAAGAGCTTCGTAGGGCGCCATGCCAATCGTCATTTGATAACTGTTGTTGTAGGCAAATTCAACAAGAGGTAAAATTTGCCCCCATTGACTTCCTCGATCTACAACATGTCTTCCAAGATCTGAATGGTTCTTTCTGATTGACCATCCGTCTGAGGATGAAAAGCAATACTGAAATTCAATTTGGTACCTAACTCTTCTTGCATACTTCCCCAAAAATGAGAAGTAAATTTTGAGTCTCGATCAGAAGTGATCGATTTGGGTATTCCGTGCAAACGCACAATCTCTCGAATATACAACTGAGCTAACTTATCTGCGCCATAAGTTATTGAAATAGGTATAAAGTGAGCAGATTTTGTCAGTCTGTCCATTATCACCCATATTGTTGTATTTCCTCTTTTGGATTTGGGTAGCCCTGTTACAAAATCCATTGTAACTTTATCTCATTTCCACTCTGGAATATCTAAAGGCTGTAGCTTCCCATATGGCCTTTGATGCAATGCCTTTACCTGTTGACAGGCTAAACATCGTTCTACAAAAGAAGCTATGTCACGCTTCATTCCTTCCCACCAAAATGTCTGTTTCAAGTCTTGATACATTTTGGTGCCTCCAGGGTGAGCTGAATAAGGAGTTTCATGAGCTTCACTCATGATCTCATTCCTTAATTCTTCGTCATTAGGCACACAAATTCTTTCTCTAAATAAGAGAACATTATCTCCTGCCTCTTTGAAATCTTCAACCTTTTCTTGACGAATT
The DNA here is from genome assembly GCA_031470985.1 of Agastache rugosa. NCBI lineage: Eukaryota > Viridiplantae > Streptophyta > Magnoliopsida > Lamiales > Lamiaceae > Agastache > Agastache rugosa. The sequence goes on along the minus strand of CM062604.1, from coordinate 4,308,204 downwards.
TTCATTCGTAACTTTTCCAATTTCTCATCTTTTCTCTGAGCATTGGAAATTTTCAACCTTAAGCCTGGAATTATTTCCATGGCTGCAATCATCTGTCCAACAGATTGTGGAGGTAGAATTACTTCTAATTTCAGTTCTCTGAAACTCTTAATGAGTTCTTTCTCTTGAGTTAAAAGAAATCCTAGCTCAGATTTACTCTTCCTGCTCAACGCATCAGCTACTACGTTTGCTTTTCTTGGATGATAAGAAATTTTACAATCGTAGTCTTTGACTAACTCGAGCCATCTTCTTTGTCTCATATTTAATTCTTTTTGCTCAAAGAAGTATTTGAGACTCTTATGATCCGTGAATATCTCACATCTTGCTCCATAAAGGTGGTGTCTCCAAATCTTTAGAGCATGCACAACTACTGCTAGTTCCAAGTCATGAGTTGGATAGCTTACTTCATTTGGTCTAAGCTGTCTATAAGCATAAGCAATGACTCTTCCTTCTTGCATCAGGACACAACCTAGTCCGTTCTTCGATGCATCTGTGAAAACAGTATAGTCCTTGTCTGAATCTGGAACTGCTAACACAGGGGCAGTGGTTAATCTTTTCTTAAGTTCCTGATAACTTTCTTCACATTCTTTTGACCATTTAAACTTCGACTCTTTCTTTAGGAGATGGGTCATTGGCTTCGCTATCTTTGAGAATCCTTTGATTCCTGGACTGCTTGTACTTTTTGAATGATCAACTTTGATTCCTTCAGAAGATACAACATGTCCAAGAAAATGTACTTCTTTTAGCCAAAATTCACATTTGCTGAATTTGGCATATAATTTCTCGGTTCTCAACTTTTCCAGAACAATTCTGAGATGTTCTTCGTGTTCCAATTCATTCTTTGAATACACGAGAATATCATCAATGAATACTACGACAAATTTGTCCAAAAATTCATGGAATACTCGATTCATGAGATCCATAAATACTGCTGGAGCATTTGTCACACCAAATGGCATTACTACAAACTCGTAATGGCCATATCTTGTTCTGAAAGCCGTCTTTGAAATATCCTCTTGCTTAACCTTCAACTGGTGATAACCAGATTTCAGATCAATCTTCGAGAATACACTAGTTCATTTGAGCTGATCAAAGAGATCGTCTATTCTCGGTAAAGGATACTTATTCTTCAAAGTTAATTTGTTCAACTCTCGGTAGTCGATGCACATTCTCAAACTACCGTCTTTCTTTTTTACAAACAGAATAGGCGCTCCCCACGGAGAAACACTAGGTCTAATGAAACCTAGATCAAGTAATTCTTGCAGTTGAATTTTCAACTCTTGCAACTCCTTCGGTGCCATTCTGTATGGTGCCTTGGAAACTGGAGCTGATCCTGGTTCAAGATCTATTGTGAACTCCACTTGCCTATCTGGTGGCAATCCTGGTAAAACTTCAGGAAATACATCCCGAAATTCTCTAACTACTGCTACATCTTCAATACTCTTCTCTTTATCTTCATCTTTGTTGAGATAGATGAGATATGCTTTCACATCCTTTATTCTCAACATTTTCTTTGCTTGTACCGCTGAGATAACCGGCGATCTTCTACGACTTCTTTCTATTCCAAAGAATAGATTCGGTTCCTGACCAGGCATATGAAAAGAAATCTATCTTTGTTTGCACTGAATGCTCGCAAAATTTTCGGTCAACCAATACATTCACAGAATAATATCGACATCCCACATTTTAATCAGATTTAGGGTTTTAACTGACATCTTTAGAGATCCTAATTCAAAATCTAAATTAGGACAAATGCGAGTAACTGAGGTAGATTTACCTAATGGAGTAGTTACTCTTAAGTCTTGACTAGCACGTTCTACTTGAAGATCAAGATTATCTACGCAGGCATTTGATATAAATGAATGCGATGCACCAGTATCAAATAAAATTATAACAGGTATGCCTTTTAATTGACCCATACCTGTTAAATTTCCTTGATCTTTATCGAACGGCCTCTGATCAAGAGCAAAAACCCTTTGATACTGCTGCTGAGGTTCCATCTGCATTTGTTGAGGTTGCTTCTGCTTTTGCTGAAATCGTTGCCCTTGGCGATTTCGCCGTTGCTGCTGCTGTTGATGAGTTCCTTCTATCGCCTTTAAATGCGAAGGTTGATTCTGGTTTAGCCTGCCTCCTCCTATTCCTTGCAGCTTAGTCGGACATTGATAAATATAATGACCAACTTGTCCACACGTATAACAACTATTGCTTCCAGCCTTGCAGACTCCTTGGTGTATTTTGCTACACTTGGGGCATGGAGAAATTCCTTGATACGTTTGCGATGAACTGCCTTGACTAGAGAAAGGCTGCTTGAATCTTCCTTGATTAAACTGCTGCTGCTGACCTTGTTGACTTTTCTAACCTTGCTGGCCTTGCCATGACTTCTAATTAGGTTGAATTCCGAAATTCCACTTCCTCTTTTGACCTTGATTTGACGTTTGAGGACTAGCTACTACTGGAGTTTGAACTTGCAAAGGAGTAGAAACTGTCGATTGAGAAGACTTATCCGGCTGCATAGCCAATTCCATGTCTAGAGCTCGATTTAAAGTCTCTGCATATGACAACGCACTCTGACTGGCTAACACGACCCTTATCTCTTGACGAAGTCCTGCTCGAAAGAGTTCCGCCATTTTCTCATCAGTGTCCACCTTGTCTTGAGCAAAACGTGCTAGATCGCAAAATTCTCGATCATACTCGGATACCGACTTCTTTCCTTGCTTGAGATTGGAAAATTCATTTTCTTTCTGCTTTCAATAACTTCGAGGAACAAATTTTTCGAACAAGGCATCCTTAAATTGCTCCCACGTCAGATTCTCCAGTTGCTCAGAAGTATACGCCCTTTGACGAGCTTCCCACCAGTAATCCGTAGATCCCTTGAGCTGGTAAGACATGCATGTAAGCCCTTCCTAATCCGTACAACGAAGAAAACGGAAAATTCTTTCTAGCGAACGGATCCACTCTTCAGCTTCCGAAGGACTTCCTTTTCCATCTAGATTTGGGGGATTTTGTCGCAAAAATAGCTCTTCTATTCTCCTTTCTGGTTGAGGAGAGGGTGGTGTTGGTTCTCTTTCTGGTTCGACTTCAACTCTTCCTCGACCTCTACCTCTTGGTCTACCTCTTGGCGGAATTCTGATTAACAAGGTTTTTCAATCTAAATATTCTTTTCTTTAAAACGAATTTTATTCTTCTTGAGTTGGTTAATCAGACAAATTTCTATTTTCTTTAAATAATTTAAAGAAACAAGAATTTCTTAGTTTTTTTTTTAATTCTTAATCTCATCATTATAATATAACATGCTCATTATAATTTAATGAATCAAAGATTCACTCATATCATTAAACAATTTAAACTTCATCATCATAAGTAATGAATCGGCTAATCATTACACTTAATAAATCAAAGAACTTATTTTCATCATCATAACGAATCATACGATTCATCCTCATCATCATATAATTATTAAGCACAAAAATAATTCAACAACACAAAATTTCATGCTCAACTTTGCTAAATAAAGAATAAAAAGAAATTTAGTTCGAACATTTCCAACAATTCAAGAAAGAAAATAATCTTATCTTGACATCTTAATCTTCATTAAACTTCTTCTAATGCGTAATTATATAGTTAACAGAAGAAAAGAACGACGAACGAAACGAACTACGTACAAAATGCACGACACTTTCTTTCCTCGGCCTGCCCTGCCGCCGCCGCCAGCCGCCACTGGATTCACTATTCCAGCGGTCGCTGGATTCCAGCCGGCGCTGGAATTCCGGCGATCGTTGGAAATTCCGGCGAGCGCTGGAGTCAACTTCGGCATTTTTCTTCCAATGAGCGGTGGATTCCAGCGAGCGCTGGATTTTTGGCTAAACGAATTCCCATCCATTTTTCATGCGTTTGACAAGTTTTCCTTCCATTTTACTTACTTTCCAACGTTCTACTTCTTCGATAACGCTTTATTTTAGTTAGCCTAACATTTTCTCGACGTTAATTAAACTTCACCTTTCTCGCTTTCTTTCTTTCTTCTTTGTTCTTGAGATAATTAAACCGAAATTAAATGACGGAAAATTATCCATAATTCAAAAAATTATCAAATGACCCAAAGTGGTCATACTTCTTCTTTTTATAGGAAAATTTGCCTCTTCGAGGACTTTTTACAAAAGTTAGGGAATTATTTACATCCAAAAATTCCCTATGTTAACCGTGAATTTTCTATTACGCAAAACATCTTATCGGAGCGAAATTCTACGTCGCTACCGATTTACTACAAACTATCATATTATGCTTCTATGTACGAGAACTTATTTACAAATGATAAAACATAAGAGTTGTTCGATTACTAATCTATTACATTATATTTACATTAACTTCTCTCGAAACTTTCTCGACAACCTTTCTTCCTTCTTACTGCTCATCCTCGGATGGCTCCTCCTTCTCTTCCTCATCCTCCATTGGCTCCTCCTCACTCGGGTCTTCCTCCGACTCCGTGCTCTCTTCCGCTCTCTCCACTCCGTCCAAAGTCACACGAGAGGCATGGGTAATATCCTCCCCCGGCTAGGGCCTAAAGCTAGGCTGAAAGCTTAGATAATGAAATGGTATTCGACGGAGATGGAAATATCCTTCGGTTGGTCCAACCTCCAGATCAACGTTTTCCTCGTCACTATCATAGTGACGTGGTCCAGAAGTGCTAGCCACGTTAGGGTCAAATAAAGTAGACTGGGCTCCAACTATGGCATCAAGCTCTGAAGAACTCAAAGCTTGCAATGTATCAACGGAAGGATCATTTGGAACTTCCTCAACAAAAGAAGCTGAGGCTACGCCGTTAGGCAGAATGGAAGGCTCAGGAGTGAAGATGAAAGTCTCAGAACGAGAAGGAGATGCAACATAGCCATTTGCTAATGGCTCAGCAAGAAAAGAGTTAATATCAAAACCAGTATTTTCTTGGATGGGAGAAGCAATAGGTTCGGAATTCTCTGAAGGAATATGATCAAAGTTAGGATCGTCTTGGGGCATGAGATTTTGCAATCCAAACTCACCAACGGGAATTAGTGGCTAATACGGTCCAGGGGGTGGATACGAGAAACCCATATATTGAGTACTAATTGCAGAAATGAATGCTCTGCAATATCCGAACAAAACACCATCCCAGTAATGGGGAGTGACGTACCTTGGAGCAATTGATGCCGCCCATTCTTGCCAATCCTCACGGAGGAACTAACCTGACTATACTGATAACTCCAGAAATATTCGATTCACGTATATCCATCCAAACCCGATGAAACCGAGCTAAAAACTCTGCTAGGGTTTCCGTATAACTCATATGTATGTGATGAAATTCAATCATAGCCTCTACGCTTCGAGAATTCGCCATCCTATATAAGAAAAATTTAAACAATTACTAAACCGAGACTACGAATGCTTTTAAGAATCCACAGTCTCCACATACTCAATTTCGCTTTCAAAGGGTGGTACCAAGCTCAAGCTATTTTCCAATGATAAACAACCCACTTGCTTGCACAATTGATCCATCGTCTCACTTACGATCGATCACCAACAAACAATTACATTAGAAGCTCAAAATCACAACACAACTTTATATATTCCAACTTTCAAACTTTTGAAACTTCGCACTTTCTTTAACACTAGAAAACTTTTGAAATTCGTACCTGGATAGCTGGATGAGATGAGAGGTGCTGGACTTTCGTTGTTGTTAAAAACTTGACTAGTCTAGGAATTCAAACCAGACTACACTCTTAAAAATTGACAACCAGACTAGTCTAGTACATTGCTCTATACTAGTCTAGGGTTTCAAAATAGACTAGATTTTAGATAAATATTATTCAGAGCAGTCATTCCGCTCTGATACCACTCTGTCGCAGTCCGACCTCCGAGATTAGATATCAAGGTCGGTAGGTCCCACGACGTACACAATTTATGATTAACAAAGGGAATTTAATAGCGACCCAGCTATTGATTAAGAATAACAACGGACATTCATACTTATCAAATCATCAATTTTCGAATAAATATGATATGCATGATTCAAGATCAACGAGACGATCAACTATTTTCAACAATGACATGCATATCAATATATATATATATATATATATATATAACTCAAATCAGCTCGAAATCAAGAGACCTGATCAACCAAATAATTGATAATGACCAAGTATACAACAAGTTGTGAATAAATAGACCTGATCAACCAAATAATCGACATTGATCACGAGGATGACAAGCTGACTCGATGATCAAGAAAGCACGATAAAGAAAAACTGTTTCAAGTTCGACAAAGCTTCTCAACACAACTAACAACTTATACATATGATTCAATGGTTGAGTTTTCAAAAGAACTTGACAAAAGAGTTCGACTTTAGAATTCAAACGTTATAACAATATCATACAACATCAAACTTCACTTTCTTGCAGCGGAAAACATGAGAATATATGTATGAAGACATATATCCTAGGTCTGAGTTCATCATATATAATAACTCTTAAACACGACTTTCTTTTCAAAAACATCGATAATAACAACAACAAACGTCCACCCAGCCCTCGTCATCTGCATCCATGCTAACCTGCACGTTTTAGAAATAACATGCAGGGCTGAGTACTTCGTACTCAGTGAACACATGCCGAAAACATTTGAAACTTGTTGAATACAGCTATATTTTGAAAATTTGCCGGAAAACATAGCACAAGGATTTTCTGAAAACAACTTGTGTAATGTTAAAAACATTCTCTTTTTTTAAAAGCATTTGTCTACAGACATATTTATCAGTATGAACCATATCTACAATAAATAATAGTGATGAGAAAGAGGCCTCTTTCTCAATCACTTGTAACCGGCATATCAAGGAAAGGCTCACGATTACGTATAATTGGCCTATCAAAGAAATGCGCACGATTACACATGTGTAAACAAATCCCACCTTGCGCGGGACCGAATTCGTCCTTCTTAAGTAGATGGTAACATACTTAAACATTTTAAAACAATTTGGCAAGTATCAAAGCTTTGAAAAAAATATAAATATATCATGCTTTACACGTTTTTTTTAGTTAAGAAAGCCCAACTGGTAGATTTAAGCTTTAACTTTTAATCTTTTATGCTCGATCAACGCTTACTTCACGGTCCTGCTCCCACTTCCACTTGCTCCTTTAAATCGAAATGGAATAGCTACTTTAGAACGAGTAACTTCTATCGACCTTTGAAAATCTTAACGTAATTCGATTCGAATTTCTACGCCGAAACTCGACGAAACTCGAGAATTTTTATCTTAATTCCTTAAACGCTCTTATTCTATCTTAACTCATCGTTAATCATCAAACATTCAAACAATTCACACTTATCAAAACTTGACAAATTCTTCAAAATTTCAAAAATTACTACTTCCAAACTAGGGTTTCACATGCTTAATTTAAACTCATAAATGATCATATATACATGAATTAAACATCATACTAAGAGATCAAAATCATCCAACAATTTTCCTGCAAATCTTCAAAATTTTCGAAAATTAAGAAGGAAGAAATAGATGATTTTAGCTTGAAAACTTAAGCTAAAAAATTGAGAAGAACATAAATCCAACCTTAAATATGGATTTGAGACTAAGTTATTCTTGATCTTCAAGCTCAATCTTGCACAACAATGGAGGAACTAACTTGAGTATGTGAGTGTGTGTGAAAATGGAGGAAGAGAGAGAGAAGGAGTGGCTGTGTGTGTGTGTCGAGAGTGAGAAGAGAGTGAGAGGGAGTAGTCTAATATAAAAGTCTTAACCCTAGGTTTAGGTGTATAGGTTAGCTATTATAAAATTGAAACTTAATTGCTAAGTTTAGGTTTAATCATTTAATTAGTTATTAATTCAATTAATTAATAACTAATTAAGCTTCTAATAACTCTCTAATTTCTCAACACAGGAAATTAGGTTAAGGTTTCACGAACCTTAGATAAAAATCTCATAGAAAGAATCGGAGATTCGAAACATTTTTAAATCGACCGAAACTAAATTTTTAACTGATAAATTACGTAAAATTTTACGTAATTAAATTAAATTATTCTTTCAGTCAATTTATGACTAAACATTTATCACTTACTGATAAATGTAAAAACTTCTTCATTTCGGATTAACCGAGACGATAGAAATTAATTAAAACTCATTTTTCCGGTAGAATATATCTGCTGGGTAAAATTTTCGGAAAGAAAATTTTTATTTTACTAAAATTCTTATCTTTCTCACTAGATTAATAAATTTTAGTAAGCAAGAAATACGGGATAATACATTATCCGTCGGTAATTACCGACGGACAATCCGTCGGTAATATGTGATTCGATTCTTCGAAACTTACCGACGGATATTTATCCGTCGATAATTACCGACGGATAATCCGTCGGTATTTCGTCGCTATTTTCAGCCAACGGAATACAAAAAACAGAAACAATAGTATGAATAATTCTAAAATAATAAAAATACTAAATAATTAAAAAAAATATTCAACAAACAAGTTAATCATACATGAGGACCAGGGGGTGGAGGTGGACGAAAAAACTGCCCTGACGCCAGCATCTGTTGGAACTCGGCAAACTGCTGCTCCAGACGTGCACGTGCCTCGCGTTCCGCCTGCTGCTCCTGCTCGATGCGGGCATGTGCCTCTCGTTTCTCCTGTAGCTGCTCCACTAAGCTGCCGATTCGTGTCTGAAACATCTCTTGTGTCAGAGCAGCCATAGAACCGGAGCTATCACTGGATGCAGTCTGTCTGAGCTGGCTGCTGCTGCCGAAGTTTCCAGTGCCGTAGCGCCTCTGCTTCGTGGGCTGTGTGATCTCCAAATAGATCTCGTTCAAATCGGATCGTCCCTCTGCAGCAGCCCGACGATGAACCTCGGCCTAATTCATAAATATAAATGTGTTAGAAAATATATTATCATCAATTATAACAATTAGAAAAACTTAATTAAATACTTACGTCAATTTTTTCATCCCTCGGCGTCAGATAAGTTCCATCGCCGTTCACGTGCAGTCAGCAGAAACTCGCATAATTCAATGCATCCGGTGCGACCACCTGCTCTGCTGCCTATTCATGCATTATTACAAAATATCATATATAAGTTTTCATTATAAATTAAAAATATAATATATACATATATATATATATATATTGGTTAACAAATTAATTAAAAATTACGTACCAACGACTGAACGAGGAGACGAGTGGATCTTGATACTCCCCTATGCGTGCTAATCCCTGTAACGGGTCCATCGGGCTCAGCCAACCGATTTGCACGAGCTTTTTCTGATCTAGCAATCACATCTGGATTCGCCTAATACTCTTGCAAACCCGCCCAAAACTCATAAGTCAAGTAAGGGGGTTTTGTGTCAGGGTTTTTGATCCACAGTTTCTTCATATCGTTCACCCACCCACTGTATCTGACACGTGCCTTGGCCTCCCACATTTTATACACATCTGCTTCCCACTCAGCTGGCCAACTAAAATATTTTTATTAAACAAAATATTAATTAATAAGTTAATTTCATTTTATTGATAATAGTAGTAACAAACTCCTGAAATTTTATTACCTTAAATTCTTCAAAGAATATAGCCTTGATGCTATCTGGAGTCAATTTCCAACTAAACCCTCCTAGATTTTGAATACTCTTAAAAATCATTGTAGCAGTATGAGAGATCCCAGGTACCTCTAGTAGATAACTTTCCATTTGTAAAAAAAAACAAAAAAATTAGACAATTAACACATAAATATATATATATATATATAATATCATATATTATAATAAAAATTTCAATATTTATAAATATTGAAATTTTTAATATGAATTACGATAAATAAATACATACCCCTTGTCGTCTCTATGAAAAACCACCCTCCCCATACTGTCTCTCTGGAAAACAACAGGTGGCCTACTGGAGCTGGCAGGTGTTGTCTCCGGAGGGGTATCTGGTACCTGCTGTGAAGAGGGCGGAGTAGTACCTAAACGTGTAGTTGAGGACTCCGACTTGGGCTGACTGCCCGAGCTAGAAGGAGCACGAAAACCTCTACGTAGATCCATGATATCTGTTTCACAAAGAACATTGAGATGGACATATATATTATATTGCCTAATAATTATGGTTTTGATGTTAATCATTTCTTTCTTAGCCGTTGTCGAATGGCTATGTTTCATCTCTACCCTTATCAAATGTTTTGCTTTTGTTCCCAAGCCTTTAGCTTCGGTCAACAGTTTGGTTTCAGCTCCCTCTATTGATGTAGTTCTATTAAATCCTTCTTTGAATACTCTTCAAGCTTTGAATTCTTCGGAGCTTGATTATTTCTTGGGAACTCAGCTGTTTCTTTCGTTTTCACGAGAGGAGTACGTCCGGACCGCGTCGCCATAACAAGGATGAGGATACCGTTGACTCCAAGGTCAGAGCAATCGAAGAATATTTTCATCTTCGTCGCATGCCGTTTAGTCATCTAGGGTTTCAAACTAGTTTTAGACCTTTTGCGGGTGTGGTCGACGTGAGTGTTGTCCATTTAACGCTAGAAAAGTGGAGAGAGCTGAGGAGAGTACCGAGTCTAAAAGTGAGGAAGAAAAAGAAGAAGAAGATCCATTAGAGGATGAGCAGAGAGAGAGAGTTCGAGAGTGACGTTAATTCAATAGATCGAACAAATTTTACGCTTTGTCGTTTTAAAGTTTTATGATTGTTTAGTAGGTTTCGTAAAAAGATGCATAGTATGTTAAGTTTTTAAAGATCCGGAAGCGATGAAGAATTCTGCTCCGAGAAAGTAGTTTTGCGTGATGTCTTAATATTACGGTTAACGTGGGGAGTTTTATTGTAGATAAAAATTCCTCGTTTTTGTAAAAGTCCTCGAAGTGGTAAAATTTCCGTTATAAGAAGAAATGTGGCCAAAGCGGTCATTTTAGAAAATTTCCGAGTTTTATTTTTATGTCAGAAATTATTTCGTTAAAATAACAAATAAAGAAATGAAAATTTTGTAATAAAATGAAGTTTAATTTATGTGAAGAAGAGCGTTAAATTAAGAATTTAAGGTTGAAAAACTCGATGAAAGCATGAAAATCGAAGGAAGCATGTTCATGCGCTTGAACCCAGCCCCGGCTGGAAAAAAAAAGTACAGGGTTCGAACTCAACCCCGGCTGAATGCCAGTCACGGCTGGACAAAAAGTACAGAGATCGAAATCAGCCACGGCTGACTGCCAGCCCCGGCTGGAAAAATAATACAGGGCCAGAAGACAGCCGCGGCTGTATGACAGCCCCGGCTAGGGAAAAAGTACAGAACTTGAAGACAGCCACGGCTGGATGGTAACCCCCTGTTGGGAAAATTATAAGGTTTCGATTTGATACCAAAACCCAACTGATTCTCCAACTGAATAGATGATCGCGTCAACCTAAATAGTGTTTTCCAGCTCGCCTGTTTGAGCCCTAGATGTTCTAGGATTACAGGTTAAGGAAGCGGAAGTCAGCAGTCGACCTACCGTGTCTACGAGTCACTAGCAAAAGACAAAGAAGGCGTCAACCTTCACTGAATGATCCGGCGAGCTCGATCAAGTCCGAAGAGAATTCGAGCGAGTTCAAAACACGGTGGTCAGTGTACAGAACAAAGGAACTATCTCCGAAGACTCCACGTCGAGACGGTCCGGCTACGAATTCAAAAGCCGGCTCTAAAGGCGAGAAGATCCGGAATCGAGAGGAAGTCAACCTACCTCGACCAATGAGGGATTGCCGGATCGCATCCTAGACTTCGAACCTAGGATGTAACACAAATGAAGACGAGTGCGAGATACGCCCAACGGCAGATCTTGTATTTAAGAAGAGTAGGTAAGATTCAAACGGCTCCTCCAACGGCTAGTCTTGAATCTCTACCTATATAAACCCGTCTTCAACCTCAGGATCATATACGAAAAACTCTCTACAAGCTTTCATTATCTGAAATCATTATTCTTTCAAAAGCTCCCAAGCAGTTCTACATAGATCAAAGAACACTTTATCTTAAAGTGTTTCTAGTTAAGAAACTGCTTAGTTTTTCGTCTGTTCCCTAGGCCAAACTCATTGTATATCTTAAGCCTAGATTTCGAACGAGTTCATCATACTCTGAAGTTCTTAATTGTAAGAACTCGTTCACAGTTGGAACCCCATACCCAAACCCAAACCCAGAAAGGTTAGGTAAAGGTACGCTTGCTCGAAGCGCGTAATTCGAGTGGATAGGTTCTTCAGTACCCGTAAACTGAAGGTGTATAGGCTTGACAGTGCCCGCAAACTGTTGGAACACAGCTCGGGTTAGAGTTGTGAAGTTGCTTGGTACTTGGAAACCAAGTGGTAGTGGATTACCAGTGAACCTGGTCGTGGACGTAGGAGGTGTTACTCCGAACCACGTAAAAACTCGCGTGCTTCTATCTCTCTTTCTTTACTTTTGCTTTATATTCAGCTGTGTACTAACGCCTTCATATCATTGCATACTTGTTCAAAACTGCACACACAGCTGCTCTCCAAAGACAGCTGTGTCTCTCGAAAAGTTGCACAACCTGACTAAGCTGAAAACGATAAGTTAATATTTTCAAACTGAGTTTTTCTAAGTAACTGAGCTAAGTTTTCAAACCACCACTTTCCGCACCGCCAGCTGAGTTATTTACCCAGCTGACCCTCCCCAGCTGGATCAATAACTGAGCTCTCACTCAACTCCGTTTTAACTTGATAAAAGTTTCGAAAAATCTACTTGGTGTATTCACCCCTCCCCCCCCCCTCTACACCAAGTACCCAGCTCAGGGACCATGAATTGGTATCAGAGCAGTGGTTCAAAAAACCACCGTTTCTGTATCAAGAGATCTCTCTTGACGCTCTGTGTCAGTGGTCAACTGAACAGATCCGTTTTTCAGAAAAACTCATCTTATTACATACTGCACATGTCTATGGATTCTTATCTTAACAGGAATCTCCCCACCTTCTCGGTAGACGACTATGCAATCTGGAAATTCAGATTGAAAAGCTTCCTTTGTGCACATCACGACATGATGTGGGACGTCATCACAGACGGACCCATCCTTATCTATAAACAAGGAAATGAACTCGTACCTGCTCATGATGGAGGTCAACCAGAATACCGGCCAATTCTCAAGCCAAAGAAGGATTACTCGTCAGAAGAACGAAAGCAAGCTGGTCTGGACAGCTTCGCTAGAAATACCATCTCATCAACAGTCTCAAACGCCTACCTGAGTAAGATCATCAAGTGCGAGACAACCAAAGAGATGTGGGAAATACTTGCCAAGCTATGTGAAGGATCTGAAAAAATTAAAGAAAACAAATTCACAATAGCTTGCCAAAAATTCGACAACTTCAAGCAGCTAGCCAACGAGTCCATCGAAGCGATGGAGATAAGGTTCTCAAACATAGTCATCGAGATAGAGACAATCAGAACTGGGAAGTATACCCAGCGGGAAAAGAATCTAAAGGTTCTTTCAGCTCTTTCAGCTGAATGGAACACTTACAAGGTAGTTCACCAAAGTCGAAGTGACTTAGGTGATCTATCTACAGAAAGGTTGTTCTCACTCCTAAAAGCCAACGAATACAACTTGAAGATCACTCAAGAAGAATCTTCAAGCAGACAGAATGACGGAGAACTCACCCCTGCTCCAAAAGAAATAGCCTTCAGAGCCAACTCTGAAAAGTCAGCTCATGTCAAGTCAGCTGAGTCCTCCAAGATGAAGAAGGACAAAAAGGATATGAGCAAAGAGGAGCTACTCGAAGAAATTGCCATGATGGTGAAAAGTTATAACAGACTCAACACCAGCAAGGGCAAATACAAGAAGTTCTTTAGGACTTACAGAGATAAGTACGCAACGTCGATGAGAAGTCAGCTGACCAACGAACAGGTGAAGGTTGCTTCAACTGCAAGGAACCAGGACACTACCGACAAGATTGTCCAAAGCTGTCCAAGAAAGACAAAGACCAATTAAAAGCTAAGGCAGCAGACAAAATGAGAGCTTATATCGCTGATGAAGAATCAGAGTGCAATAAAATGGATGACATGCCATTTTCAGACTCGGAAGAAGAAGCCCTGATGGCCAATCATGAACCTGATTGGGATACTTGCTTCATGGGACAAACAGACGGCATCGATGAAGATGAGGTAACGTCTCGAACTCTAAATCTATCTAACACCTCACCATCACACGAACACTCTACACAGGACTCAGAATCTGGACTACCTGATTGGAGTCTAGTAGAGAAAGTAATCAACGATTCCAAGGAGCTTCAAGAGATCCTTGACGTCATTATGTGTGAGAATGCCGAGCTGAAGGCAGAACTGGAAAAGACAAAAGTATCAGACACAGCTGATACAACTCAGCTCCAACAGGAAGTCGTTTCACTAAAAGACAAAATAGTGAAACAAGATCAGCTGATGAAGAAAGTCAACACTGAGAAGAAACAGCTGATAGAAGATGTGGAAAAGGTCACAGCTGAATCGGAAAGGAAGTCAGCTAAGATCATTGAGCTGAAAAGCACCGAAGAGGTACTATCTAAGAAGATAGTAGCTCTCATCAAAGCCACGTCAACAATGGACGAGATCATTAGTGCTCAGCGTCCAGCAGCACTCAAAGCGGGACTGGGATACAACGAATCAAAGGATGCCTCAAACATTGCCTCCATAAGTGGAACAAAGGTTATGTTTGTACGAGCAAATGAACCTTCAACCCCAGCAGCTCAGCATCAACAATTGAGGACACAGCAGGCGTCGGGAAGAACAGCTGTGAAACATTCTCAAACTCCGTCGAGAACACAGCAGACATCAAGAAGGTCAGCTGTGCGACAATCTCAAGCCCAACTCAGACAGCAACGTGCTCAACCTCAACAAAGACCACAGGCTGGATTTTACAGATACCGACAAGACCAAAGACGTTGATCGATATCAACCAAGATATCAGAGATACCCAGCTGGATATCACTCATACGAGTATCAGCTGGATAATCATTTCCAGCCACAATATCACATGAGACAGCAGAGACTAAGGAACGTCTCAGCTAGGCACACAGCAGGAAACCAAAAGAAATCCAGACAACAAAACAAGAAGACACGAAGATCAAGACCACGCCAGCAACAAAAGAAGAACACAATGAATGTGTATATCGACTCAGCTGGGATAATTATCAGATCAAATGACCCAATTCGAGTCATCAAGCAGATCTGGGTCGTCAAAGGATCTCTGTCTAACCCACAAGGACCCAATTAAAACTGGGTACCTAAATTTTGACTTTTTGTTTAGGTTGCAAGGAATCGACGCA
This sequence comes from Agastache rugosa, assembly GCA_031470985.1. Taxonomy (NCBI): domain Eukaryota; kingdom Viridiplantae; phylum Streptophyta; class Magnoliopsida; order Lamiales; family Lamiaceae; genus Agastache; species Agastache rugosa. The sequence continues at coordinate 4,292,874 of CM062604.1, read as the reverse complement.
TCTCTGAGGAGTCGATGAGAACGCTTTGGTACTTGGACAGTGGATGTTCCAAGCACATGACGCACCTAAAGCATCTACTTCAGGAGTATATTGAGCGTACAGGTCCACAAGTAACATTTGGTGACAACTCCAAAGGCCTAACCAAAGGTTATGGTACATTTAAAACTAGAAATGTTATAATCCCAAATGTTTCTTATGTACAAGGATTGCAACATAACTTGTTTTCCATTAGCCAATTCTGCGACAACGGTTTTTCTGTCAAGTTTGATGCACAGGGATGCACAGTGAAGCACAGGGAAACCAAGCGAGATACTCCTAAGAGGGAAAAGAGAAGGAAATATGTACTTCGGCCGGCTGGAACGGCGACCCTCCGGAGACTTGTCTTGTATCAAAAAGCAAGAATGAAGTCGGTGGGCGTGGCACGTACGGCTGAATCATCTCAACTTCAAGACAATCAACAAACTGGCTAGGAACCAGCTCGCTAATGGAATTCCAGATCAAGTATATGACAAAAGTCATATGTGCAGCGCGTGTCAACAAGGAAAACAAACAAGAATTTCATTCTCTCTCAAGTCAGCTCAGTCAACTGATCGAGTTCTTCAACTTGTTCACATGGATCTTTTTGGTCCAGTTACTCCAGCAAGCTTCAATGGCAGAAAATATACTCTGGTCGTTGTGGATGATTTCTCAAGATTCACTTGGGTATCTTTCTTATACCAGAAGAGCGAAACCAGAACTAAGCTGCCTATCCTGCTGGAAAGATTATCAACACAGAAGGAATGCAAGGTAATGGCAATAAGATCAGATCGTGGAACGGAGTTTCTAAATGAAACTATTTATGATTTTTGCGAGAAGAACGGAGTTCAACACCAAACATCTGCAGCTCGCACACCTCAGCAGAATGGTGTAGCAGAACGAAGAAACAGAACTCTCAAGGAAGCAACTACCTCAATGCTAGCTAGCTCTGCCATTCCAAAAAAGTTCTGGGCTGAAGCAATCAACACAGCTTGCTTCACTCAGAATCGCTCCCTACTCACATCAAGACAAGGAAAGACACCGTATGAGCTATGGAACAACAAAATACCATACATTGGATATTTCAAGGTATTCGGATCCAAATGTCACATTCTCAATAATGGGAAGACACAGCTCAAGACGTTCGACGAAAAGACAGACCGAGGAGTATTCCTTGGTTACTCCGCTGTGAGTAAAGCATACAGAGTCTTCAACAGAAGAACTCAAATAGTCGAAGTAACTCCACATGTTACCTTTGACGAATCCTCCTTCGAATATAGAGATTCTATCAAACGAAGAAGCGAAGGAGAATCTTCAAGATTGATTCAGACAAGGGCTCAAGAGAATAGAATCAGGAATCTGGCCGAACCATTAATTTGGGACAATGAGCGAGAGGAGGAAATTCAAATCAACCAAGAAGCTCCACCAGCTGGAAATCGAGAAGAAGCTTCAACGCCAAATCAAGGGGGAACATCATCAGCTGGGAATCCAAACACGACTCGAGTCCCGCCTCCATCTCCAGCTGAGCCTCTACAGAAATCTCCTCAAAATCCAAATCAAAGAGAGCCAAACTCTCAAGATTTAACTCCAGAACAACTCCAAGACAGACGAATTTTAGCCACTTCAAGCATCAATCAACTGCTCATCGTAAGAAGAAATTCGTAAGAGGAGAAGATGGATTGAAGATCATCCATCATCAGCAATCATTGGAGAACCTTCTGACCAAGTCAAAACCAGAAGCTCAGCTGCTCAAGCTTCATCGGATCATCAAGAGGCAGCTGACACAGCTCAACTCTCAGTAAAGCTAGAACTGACGGTCTATGATGAAGACACAGCTCTAATGGCGTGTTACATAGCTCAAGTGCCAGAGCCTCAATCAATTCTCGAAGCTTTGAAGAGTGTGCCTTGGACAAATGCCATGCAAGAAGAGCTGAACGAATTCCTCAGAAATTGTGTCTGGGAATTAGTCGACAGACCTCAAGAAGTCAAAGTCATAGGACTCAAATGGATATTCAAGAACAAGATGGATACCCTGGGAGTCGTCATCAGAAACAAAGCTCGACTTGTTGCCAAGGGCTACACTCAGCAGGAAGGAATTGACTTCGAAGAATCTTTTGCTCCAGTAGCACGATTGGAAGCAATCAGACTATTTCTCGCCTTTGCAGCACATCACAAATTCAAGGTCTATCAAATGGATGTGAAGTGTGCATTCCTAAATGGAGAAATCAAAGAAGATGTCTACGTTGAACAACCTCCAGGATTCGAAGTAGAAGGAAATAAAGTCTACAAACTAAAGAAGGCTCTTTATGGATTAAAGCAAGCACCTCGAGCTTGGTATGACACTCTGTCAAATTTTCTCATATCCAAAGGATTCAAGAAGGGCTCAGTAGATAGAACTCTCTTCACCATCAAGTCAGGAGAAGATATCCTGGTTGTTCAAATCTACGTAGACGACATCATCTTTGGATCAAGATCAAGCTTCTTATGCCAAAGATTTGGAGAGATGATGTCAGAGAAGTTCCAAATGTCCATGATGGGAGAAATGAGTTTCTTCCTAGGACTTCAAGTCAAGCAATCTTCAGAAGGAATCTTCATAAATCAATCCAAATACGTGAAAGATTTAATCACCAAGTATGGAGTTCAATCAAGCAGAACTGTAAAGATTCCAATGAACACCAACTGGAAGATTAAACCAGGATCTGAAGGGAAGTCAGTTGATTCCAGCAAATACAGAGGGATAATAGGATCCCTGCTGTATCTAACAGCAAGTCGTCCAGACATCTCTTTCGCAGTCGGAGTGTGTGCCAGATTTCAAGTTGATCCAAAGGAAGCACACATGCAAGCAGCCAAGAACATTCTCAAATATCTCAAAGGAACTCAGAATGTTGGGTTGTGGTACCCAGCTGAAGACAATCTACAGCTGACTGGATACTCAGATTCAGACTTCGCTGGAGATCGATTGGACAGAAAATCAACTTCAGGAACTTGTCAGTTCTTAGGAAGTAAGTTGATTTCATGGTTTTCAAAGAAACAAACGTGCGTCGCAACTTCCAAGACAGAAGCTGAATATATGGCCGCTGGAAGCTGCTGCTCGCAAATTTTCTGGCTGAAACATCAGCTGGATGACTATGAAGTAAAAACTGGACAGGTTCCAATTTTCTGTGATAGCTCAAGTGCGATTGCCATTTCAGAGAATCCAGTACTTCACACAAGATGCAAGCATGTAGACGTACGACATCATTTCATCAGAGATCACGTAGAAAAGAAGGATGTGATTGTTGAAAAAATTCACACTGACATACAGCGGGCAGATATTCTCACAAAACCGCTGATAAAAGCAAGATTCAAAATGCTGTGCGGATTACTTGGACTTCTCAACCCAGACGATGCTTCACCCAGCTGAACGGAAGCAGACCACCGAATGCAACGGCATTACCGAATGAAAGGCATCTACCGAATACAAGCAAATAAGCGAAAATCGAATCAATGTCAACGATATCACCGAGAAAGAATTCAGCTAAACCAGATGCTGAAAGGAAATGATTATTCAGCTGAGGGGGAACCAGCTGGAACCACGATGACCCAGCACACCCACTCAACCGAGGTATCAGCTGACTACAATGATCAGCTGAGAGGTTTGAAATAACTTTAATTACACCTACTCAATCTGTTTTCTGTCAAATCACATCTTGTCATTACTAATCAATATTAATTAAAAGTCTGCAAAGAATTGAATAATGGGAGTTTCGAGGCAAAAGTCAAAACACCTCAACCGTTCTCTCTCGCGCATTAAATTGACATGACGCGAGAATCTCTCCCAGTCGTAGATCTTCTTATCAATAGACAAATCTTGATCGTCCATTCTTCAAGAAAACTCTTTAAATATGCTAGAAGATATACGCATCAAACCTAGAAAGTTTTTTTTTTCATTCTTTCTTATTTCCATCAATTGGTATTGTTTGTTTCTACTAACAAAAGATGCAGAAAAAGAACATGGAATCCAGAAAGATGTCTCCCGAAGCCAATCAAACCTGAAGAATCTGTCAAAGCTTCAAGATAAGAGTTGCTTAACTCTCAGGAACCTCAAAGAAGACGGAAGTCCAGAAGAAGGTGAAGCCCATCGACAGAACCAGGCCAGCGCAGTAGGAGACTGCAAAGCTCAAGAACGTCATCCACCAGGAAGGTGCAGAAAACTTTCTGGGAATGACAAAGGAAAAAGACCTCCTCAGCCCCACTGTTTCTTTCAACATAAAAGAGAGAACGGGACACACAACTCCCTGGGATGCAAAAATCAACGTCAACAGACCTGGACCAGATGTTGATGAAACCGGAGTATTCAGGAGCAGTCATTTCAAAGCTCTTGCTCCGCCACAGGAGGCACAGAAAAAGATGCAGGAGACAAAGCAGTATGCATCTAACTCCGTCCCAGCTGGGAATCGGAAACAACTTGAGGAGACAAAATATACTGAAGCACTGTCTTCAAACCGAAGACTCAAGTCAAAGGTGCTCGCCGTCGGCCAGAGAAGCTACCGACATTATGAGAGAATTCATAATCACTCTCCGAGGAGCAGAAGGCCCACAAGCGGTCGTTTCTTTCGGTGGAAGAGAAGTTCACGTCCCTGCTTGAACATAATCATCACCAACACCGCAACGGAGTATTCCAGCTGATCAACCAAGCTTAAACCCCAAGACAGTTGGGATACTTCAACCGCCTTCTCCTCAGTTTCCTTCAGCTCCACAGGGACACCTTCTTCGAGATCTTTCAATAAAAGATGCTCAAGTCCCTGCACCAAGCTCAAATAAGAAACATCACCCAACCAACGATCACCTGCAGCTGGATGATGATGATATGAGCTGAATTCAACTCCCTCAAGTGCTGAATCAGACTTTCTCATTCAATCTAAGAAGTCTGAAGAAGCAAAATTGCAAGGAATGAAGTTATGCCCGACTCAGAAGATGCTATCTCCCGTGCTAACTCATCCCTCCAAGCACTCAGCTGGACTGCCCCAGCTGAATCAGGCCAAGGACGCTGTGTCTGCAATCACAGCTGAGGCTAATGCAACTGAAGAAGAGCCAGCTAATACAACAGCTGAGCAACTAAGACTCTAAACCTCGCCGCTCAGAGCTGAAAACCACAGTTTCGCCAAACTAAAACATCGCAACAGCCGATGGTGTATATCTCCCACCCTGTTTTGATCATGCCAAAAAGGGGGAAGTAAGGGAGAAGAGAGACAAGTCAATGAAGAGGCAAACTGTTGAGCTAGAGGAACCAGCTGAAGAAGAGACGAGTCAAAAGAAAGAAGCAACGGATGCAGAAGAGAAGACCCAGCCGACTGAAGGACTGAAGACTGAAGATTTTTTTTTCCTTCTTTCTTTTTCCTGTGTTATAATGTATTTTCTTACATTAATAAAACACAAGTTTTTCTGCATCATAAGTTGTCTCAGTTAGGTTTTGGCATCATCAAAAAGGGGGAAATTGTTGGGAAAATTATAAGGTTTCGATTTGATACCAAAACCCAACTGATTCTCCAACTGAATAGATGATCGCGTCAACCTAAATAGTGTTTTCCAGCTCGCCTGTTTGAGCCCTAGATGTTCTAGGATTACAGGTTAAGGAAGCGGAAGTCAGCAGTCGACCCAGCTGTGTCTACAGCTGGAGTCAGCTAGCAAAAGACAGCAGGCGTCAACCTTCAGCTGAATGATCCAGTAGAGCCTGATCAAGCTAAAGATAATTCGAGCTGAGTTCAAAACACAGCTGGTCCAGCTGTACAGAACAAAGGAACTATCTCTGAAGACTCCACGTCGAGACAATCCAGCTCTGAATTCAAAAGCCAGCTCTAAAGGCAGAAGATCCCGGAATCAGAGGAAGTCAACCTACCTCGACCAATGAGGGATTGCCAGATCAGCATCCTAGACTTCAGAACCTAGGATGTAACACAAATGAAGACAGGTGCAGATACGCCCAACGGCAGATCTTGTATTTAAGAAGAGTAGGTAAGATTCAAACGGCTCCTCCAACGGCTAGTCTTGAATCTCTACCTATATAAACCCGTCTTCAACCTCAGGATCATATACGAAAAACTCTCTACAAGCTTTCATTATCTGAAATCATTATTCTTTCAAAAGCTCCCAAGCAGTTCTACATAGATCAAAGAACACTTTATCTTAAAGTGTTTCTAGTTAAGAAACTGCTTAGTTTTTCGTCTGTTCCCTAGGCCAAACTCATTGTATATCTTAAGCCTAGATTTCGAACGAGTTCATCATACTCTGAAGTTCTTAATTGTAAGAACTCGTTCACAGTTGGAACCCCATACCCAAACCCAAACCCAGAAAGGTTAGGTAAAGGTACGCTTGCTCGAAGCGCGTAATTCGAGTGGATAGGTTCTTCGCACCCGTAAACCGAAGGTGTATAGGCTTGACGGTGCCCGCATGGCTTGTTGGAACACAGCTCGGGTTAGAGTTGTGAAGTTGCTTGGTACTTGGAAACCAAGTGGTAGTGGATTACCAGTGAACCTGGTCGTGGACGTAGGAGGTGTTACTCCGAACCACGTAAAAACTCGCGTGCTTCTATCTCTCTTTCTTTACTTTTGCTTTATATTCAGTTGTGTACTAACGCCTTCATATCATTGCATACTTGTTCAAAACTGCACACACAGCTGCTCTCCAAAGACAGCTGTGTCTCTCGAAAAGTTGCACAACCTGACTAAGCTGAAAACGATAAGTTAATATTTTCAAACTGAGTTTTTCTAAGTAACTGAGCTATGTTTTCAAACCACCACTTTCCGCACCGCCAGCTGAGTTGTTTACCCAGCTGACCCTCCCCAGCTGGATCAATAACTGAGCTCTCACTCAACTCCGTTTTAACTTGATAAAAGTTTCGAAAAATCTACTTGGTGTATTCACCCCCCCCTCTACACCAAGTACCCAGCTCAGGGACCATCACCCCCGCTGGGAGGAAATTTTTTTCAGAACAGGATGCTAGCTGCGGCTGGATCCCAGCGGTGACTGGACTGGGCAGGGCAGGTTGAAAAAAAAAATATTTCTTTTTCGTCGATCGTTTTGTTCGTCGTTCGTTTCGTTCTTCGTTCGTTTCATCCATCGACCGATGTTCTTTTCTCCCGTTAGCCGCATTCATGTAGTATCTTAGAAGAGTTTGAAATGAAGTAATATCTCAAAAGAATTAATTGATGAAGTTAATATCTCAGGACAATGTAATTCCTTTCTTGTTTCGTTAGGAATGCCTGAGCTAATATTTATTTAGCCTCAATTATCTGATTTAGTTGCGGTTTAGGATCTTTCATTCCCCAACCTACTTCTCGGATTGTTAGACCTGTCATATCTTTACCCAGTTAAACGCGTCAGTTTTGATCTTAGAAAATTTTTATTTTAAGAATTTGATTAATTTTAGCCCTTTGTTCAGAGGTGATTTTTTTTCCGAGGGTCCTTCATATTCTCAACCCTCCGAATCATAAGTTTTTCTTTCGCCTCCATTTCTCCGTTTTAGCAAAGGAGCTTGAAACGGGAACATTCCGACCGTATCAGGAGGATAATAATATGACGACCTCAACAACAATCCAGCTACTAAGATGATAGATTGTTAGCCAAGCTTCGATGTTTTCCTCCCCAGAAGTCAAGTTCGAGGCTAGTTTCTCGTCGACACCAGTTGCGGACACTGAAGATGAAGTCAAGCTTACCTTGGGCTGAGATGTGATCGTCAAAGAAGAAATAGCAGAAGAAGATGATGCAGAAGTCGATAGTATAGATTTGAGAATGCGTTTAATAAAGAAGAAAAGCTTTCCAAGGACGACCAGTATAGAGAGTCGACCTTTTTAATTATTCCCAGTTTTGAGAGCATGAAAGAAATAAGTAGTATAAATGAGGAAATGTGAGTTAAAAAAAAATATATGATGCATAATTTGATCTTAGATTTTTCGGTAACGGATTAGTAGTCTGTACCATTGCTATTATGTTTATGTGATGCTAGAATATCACAGTTGAGATAAGAATAATTTAACGGTTGATAGATTTCTTATCTTTAAAAGATCTCAAAGAGGAAAATTTTTCAGTACATGAAGGAATGATTAAAGTGGTCATTGAGTTCAGTTGATGAGTTCTTATATGCTTAAGAAAAATAAGAAGTTATGATGCTTTGTTAAGCATAAAGTAAGTTGACAGTAAATTGTCAAGAAGAATCTAGAGTTGAAAATTGAGAATTTTATGAGTTAAGTAAAAAAGAAGTAAGTTGCTTTGTCAAAAGTTTATAAGTTACTTTGTGAATTGTTTGAATGAGTAAGAAAAGTTTTAAAGCTGAATGCTTTGATGTTGATTGCCAAGATAAGAAAAGTTTATGAAGCTAAGTTGTTGTGCTATTGCTTGAGTTATTTTATGATTAACTAATGATTTGATTGTATGATGATGAAAGTGAATCGTTTGATTCATTATTTATGATGAGCATGTTATGTGCTAAAGATGTGAATAAGAATTTTATTAAGTTTTAAAAAAAAAATCAAGAAAGTTTTATTCTGTTTAAAGAAAATAAAATTTTTCAGAAAAATCCTGAGTTGGTTAATTAGAATGCCTTCTAGAAAAAGAAATAAGGTAGAAAAGAAGATCAGCAAAGAGAACCTACCCCGCCTCCTTAGCCTTAAAGGAGGATTGAAAAGCTTTTTCTTCGTAAAAATCCCCAACCTTAGATGGAAGAACAGATTCGTCAGAAGCTAAAGAGTGGGTTTGATCGTTAGAAGGAATTTTTAGATTTCTTCACTGTAGTGATCAAGAGTGTCTTACGTGCATCACCTACCATCCCAAAGGATATGCGGATGATTGGTGGAAAGTTCGTCAGGAGACGTATACCCCGAGTAGCTAAATATTAGACGAGAGAATAATTCAAGAATACTCTTTTCGAGAATTATGTTCCAAGAAGTTATCGCAAATAAAAGAAGAATGAGTATGCCAATCTTAAGTAAGGAAAGAAGTCGGTATCCGAGTTTGATCGATAGTTTTATGATCTCACTCGTTTCGCCTAAAATGAAATAGACACAGATAAGATAAGGTCTGAGCTCTTTCGAGCCGGACTACGTCGAGAAATAAGAGTCGTGCTACTCAGTCAGAGTGCATTGATCTATGTAGGAGCAGTGCATTGAAGATCAAGGAAATTTAATAGGGTTAGGTCAATTAATAGGCATACCTGTTATAATCTTATGAGTACCTCGCATTCATTTATATAAAATGCATGCGTTAATAATCTTGATTTAAAATCTAAAACGTGCTAGGTAAAACCTAATAATAATTATTTCAGTAGGTAAACCTACCTTAGTTACTCGTGTTTGTCCTAATTTAGAAATTGAATTAGGATTTCCCAAGATGTCAGCCAAACTCTTAACATAAATTAAAATGTGAAATATTGATATCATTCTGGGAATGGATTAGTTAACCAAGAATTTTGTAACCATTCGGTACAAGTAGAGATAAATCTCTTTTCAGCCATCTAGTCAAGATTAGAAGTTTCTACCGTCACAATCTACAAAGCAGATGATAGCAACCATGGAAGTAATTTCATATTTAAGAACAAGGATTTCTAATGTTCAGAGAAAAGTTAGAAAAGTTTTGAATTTTAGTATAACCCTTCATCCTCAAAAGGTTGGTCAATCAGAAAGAACCATTCAAATCCTAGGGGATATATTAAGAATTATTGTTCTTGTTCGAAGAGATCATTGGGAGCAAATTTTACCTCGTGTTGAATTTGCTTATGACAACAGTTACCAAATGTCGATAGGCATGGCACCCTATGAAGCCTTCATGGAAGAAAATGTCGATCTCCGCTCCATTGAGTAATGTGGGCGAGAGTAAAATGTTAGTGCCGAAGTAATTAAAGATATGATAGAAATTGTGCGCCAAATCAGTAAAAAAAAAAAAGATCGTCAGAAATTATTTTGAAGACACGTAAAGATCAGCGTTAGAGTCTGAAGGGGAAACCTTTACAAAAAAATTCATTGTTTGGTGTTAAAAGAAAATTAACTCTCGCTACATAAGACCATATGAAATTCTGTCGCAGCCCGAACCTCGATATTAGATGTCAAGGCCGGTAGGTCCCACGACTTACACAATTTATGATTAACAAAGGAATTTAAGATAGCAACCCGGCTATTGTTCAAAAGAATAACCATACTCAACAACTCATCATTTAGAATAATACGACATATATGACTCGAGACGATCAACTGAAATCAATATGACATACATATCAATAGACACAACTCGAATCACTCGGAATCAAAAGACCTGATCAACCAAATAATTGACAATTGATCAAGAAGATAATATAATGACTTGAGGATCAAGAAAACAAGATAAAGAAAACTGTTTCAAGCTCGACAAAGCTTCTCAACACAACTAACAACTTATGTACATATGATTCACTGGTTGAGTTTCAAAAGAACTTGACAAAAGAGTTCGACTTTAGAATTCAAACATTATAATAATATCGATTTCATTTTCTTGCAGCGGAAAACATGAGAATATATGTATGAAGACATATATTCTAGGTCAACTTCTCAAAAACGACTTTCTTTACATAAACAACGTTTAACAACAACAATAATCCATCCAGTACTCATCATCTTCATCCCTGCTAACCTGCACGTTTTAGAAATAACATGCAGGGCTGAGTACTACGTACTCAGTGAACACATGCCGAAAACATTTGAAAACTTTGCTGAATACAGCTATATATGAAAACTTGCCAGAAAACATAATACGAGGATTTTCTGAAAAACAACTCGTAAAATGCTAAAAATATTTTCTTTTCTCAAAAATCATTTGTCTGCAGACATTTATAACAGTATGAACCATATCTACAAATAAATAATGGTGATGAGAAAGAGGCCTCTTTCTCAATCACTTGTAACCGGCATATCGAGGAAAGGCTCACGATTATGAATAATCGGCCTATCAAAGAAATGCGCACGATTACCAATGTGTACACAGATTTCACCTTGCGTGAAACCGAATTCGTCTTTCTGAAGTAGATGGTAACATACTTAAACATTTTAAAAATCATTTGGCAAGTATCAAAGCTTTGTAAAACATACGATATCATGCTTTTCACATATTTTAGTTTAGAAAGCCCACCTGATAATTTTAAGCTTTAAACTTTAAATCTTTAACGAGTTCAACCCTTCACTTCACGCCTCCGCTTCTACTTCCGCTTGCTCCTTTAATCGAAAGCGAATGACGAATTTTAGAACGTAATCTTTTATCGAATACCTACTTCGATAAACCTAACGTAATTCTATTCGAATTTCTACGCCGTAACTTGACGAAATTCGAGAATTTCTATCTTAACTTTTCAAACATTCTTAATCTATTATATCTTAATTCCTCATTAAGCATCAACATCAATCAATCTCATATAACATTAATATTTATAATTTACTATTTATCATAATCGACTAAATCGATTTTAGTCCGTCTAACGGATTCAGAAAATTCTCAATTTAATTCTATACCTTTATTTAATTATAACAAACATAATTATACTTTAAATACACACATTAACTCAATTAAACATATAAACTCCCAAATCGGGAAAATCAACCATAAATAGAAAAATCTTTATTTCTTTGAATTAAATTTCCAGAAAATTATATAACACTTAATTTTTATTAAGAAGTTCATAAATGCAATTAATTTCTTAATTAAAATTTAATTAATATTTTATTTATTTATTTAAATTTTTCGGTAGTTTTCATTTCTAGGATTTCTAGAATTATTTTCTCTTCTTTTTAATTTCTATTATACTTAATTATCATCTTAAATTCATTTCTTCATTTAATTTCATTCAATTAAGTATTAATCTTCCAACCCTAATTTAAGAACCCTAATTCGATTTTCTAGGGTTTCTAGGGTTAATCAAGCTTTTGTTTCATTATCTCTTGATCTAATATTCTTCATTAATCTCATATATCTTTAATTGAATCATCCAATTCATCATATAACATTACATTATTAAACCCTAATTTATATTTTTATTTAATCGATCATTTTCTCAAAATGAAATTGGTTGGGAATTTATTCTCACTTCCAACATGAAATATTCTTAAAATAACTATCTAAATTCATTTATGTCATTAAAACAATCATACAATTCATGTATTCATTATTTCCCATTTTCTTCTCATTTTCGAAAATTGCCAATTGATAGCTAGGGTTTTCCATGCTTAAATCTAATTACATAATTAATCTTATAATCATATTCTAAGCATAATTCATGAAGAACAAATCATCATTCAATGCATGAATTAAAATTTGACCATTTCCTCATATTTTCGATTTTCTCCAAAAATTAGGGTTAGGGTTCTTCATGCTTTATTGAATCATACCAATGATCATATAATCACTATATAAGCATAATATTAAGACATGAAGATTAACTAACCATTTCTAGGGTTTCTCCCAAATTAATCGAAACATATATATAAATATAATTAAGGTTTTTCATGCATTAATTTATCTCACAATTGATCTTCCTAACATCATATAACCATCATAAAAACATCATACTAAGATATGAACATCATCTAACTACTTCTTCAATTTCTTCCCTAAGTTGTCGATATATATATATATATTGAAGAAAATGATCTCAAGTATGAATTTAAGTTGAGATTTTGAAGAAGAAAGAGATTCATCCTTACTTACTTGCTTAAGAAGGATTGCTAGAAGTTGTACTCTTTGAGCTTGAAGATCAAGATGGTGTTCTTAAGTGTGTGTGAGTGTGTGTATTGAGAGAGAAGAGAGATCGAGAGGGAGAGAGAGAGGCTGCTGTTTGCTGTTGTTTGTTGTGTGTGTGCGTGTGGTGAGATAGAGAGAGTGAGATTATATGCATGTTAGATGCATAGGATAGGTTAGACTAGGTTTAATATTTTAATTTAACTTAATTCCTAAGTTTTAGTAGTTATTTAATTCCTTTCTCGACTCACCTAATTAACAACGACGAACCCTCCGATAAACTCTTAATTTCTCAACACAGTAATTTAGTTTAAGGTTTCACGAACCTTAGATAAAAATCTCACAGAAAGAATCGGAGATTCGAAGCATTTTCAAATCGACCGAAACTAAATTTTTAAACGATAAATTACGTAAAATTTCACGTAATTAATTTAATTCTTCTTTTAGTCAATTAATGACTAAACATTTATCATCTATTGATAAATGTAGAAACTTCTTCGTTTCGGATTAACCGAGATGATAAAAATTAATTAAAACTCATTTTTCCGGTAGAATATATCTGCCGGGTAAAATTTTCGGAAAGAAAATCTTTATTTTACTAAAATTCTTGTCTTTCTCAGAAGATTAATTATTTTAATTACTTAAGAAAGACGGGATACTACAAATTCTGAAAAGAATAAGTCAAGTAGCGGATAACCTAGCTTTATTCGCCGAGTTTTAGAAGTACGTATAACGTGTTCCATGTATCTCAGTTGCGATGATACATGTTCGAGCCAAAGCATGTTATCCATCTAGAAAAAGTGATCTTTAATCCAGATCTAAGTTAAGAAGACAAGCTAGAAGTGATTTTGGATCGAAAGGTCCAACAACTTAGAAATAATTTGATCGTGTCAGTAAAGATCAAGTGGAATCATAATAATTTAGAAGAAGACACATGGGAGTTAGAAAGTAAAATGAAAGAAAAGTATCCTGAGTTATTCCAAGAAGTAAGTAAATTTTGGGACGAAATTTAGTTTTAGGGGGAGAGAATGTAATATCCCGTTTTTCTTGCATAAATAAACCTTCTATTTCTTTAATTAAATTAAGAGAATGAATATGAAGAAAAAAAAATCCCTTTTTAATAATTTTATTCGGCAACCCTAATTTTTGTCGTAAAAAGGAATTTATTTATTTTTGTCTTGTCTCGGTTAACCCGAAACGAGGAAGAATTTATGTTTATCAATATGTGCTTACATATTTGATTTTTAGTTGAGAAAATTATGAATTTAATTTTCTTAATTAAATTTATTAGTAATTAATTATCTAAGATGATAAGTTTTATTTATTCGGAAATGACTCGTTTTTCCGTGTTTTATTATGAAAACTTGTATGAGGGTTTGAGAGACCCTAATTGATTTTTCTAATGTGAGAAATTAGTGATTGAAGTTATGATTAGCAAGTTTAGTAATTAATTGATTAAATTGAGCATTTAATTAATTAATTAATCATAATTATTTCCTAAGCCATGACCTATGTAAGATATTTTTTTTATGATAAGGTTTATTCCTAGAATATTCTTAATTTGATTTTGGGGTTAATTAATTATTTAATTAACCTATGTCCTCTATATATATAAGTATCATCCTCATTTTTTTTCACTCTCATTTTCTCATCTCTCACTCTCTCTACATGGCAGTATGTATATATATATTCATATACGTAAATCCTCCATTAAAGCTTCATAATCCAAGCTCCAAGATCAAGGTTTCCATCCAAACCATTTTCCAAGTTAGAAATCAAGGTTAGATATATGTTTAATTCATCAAGTTTATAGCTCAAAAATCAAGGATTAATTCATTTATTTTTAATTTTCCAGATTTTCGAAAATTATGAATTAATTAGTATATGATTATGATCTTAATTTATGATGTTTATTCATGCTTAGGATGCATGATAGATCATTAATTCATGGTTAATTCAAACCTTAGCCTAATTTGTGCAATTTTTGAAAATTAAGAAAGAATTAGGGATTTTTAGTTGTGATGGTAGATGATCAAATTGATTGATTATTTGAGCTCAGATAAATATTCTAAGCATGTTTGATGTTGTAAGTAATCAAAGAATCAAATCCCTTCTATTACTTTCAAAATAGCCGAAAATATTAATTAAAATTAGGGATTTTTGATCTTGATGTTCTTTGATTAATTTGATGTTTAAATTGAGCTTATATGATGTTATTGAGTATTATTATGTATTGAATTAATGGATTGAATCATTAATCTCCAATTTTGAATATTTTCAAAATTAGGGTTCATCAAAATTGGGATTTTGATTTTGATCTTGAATGATGAAATTGATGATAGCATTGAGCTTATGATATTCATTTAAGCATGTGAGAATATTGTTAGAATTTTTGGAGTTTAATTTCTATTATTTAGAATTTTTCAGCTTTTAAATTAATTAAGAAATAATTAATTTAAGACTTAAATGGATTAATTGAAGTTATAATTAATCTCTATGATTTTAATCAAGCATGTTATGAATTGATTTGAAGAGAAAGTAATCATCCATATATTATATATGAAAAAGCCGAAATATATATATATGTGTGGAATTATGATTTTTATTCAAGTTATTTAAGAAATTAAATTATAATTATAGTTTATAATTTAATTAAGAATGTTTGGAAGTAATTAGAATGAGATTGGATATTTAATCCAAGAGTTGAAAAAGGGCAGCCCCTTTAATCTTTATTTATAAAGATTATTTGATTTTTAATCAAATAACTAATCATAGATTTGGATTCTATGTTAAAAACAAAGTGTTGTGGAATTTTTCGGAAATTTAATACGAAGTTTTGATAATTTCTATTTTCCGATGAATTTTTCCAAGTTAAAGGTTGATATGTTTGTATGATATGAAGTGATGATTTGAATATGTAATTATGCTTATGGTTTAGTAATGATAAGAAATTAATTTGAGAATTTCAGAGCTCGTTTGTCGAGTCAAATCCATTTCGTATTTGAAGATATGAATAGTAATTAATGTATGATTATGTTAAGTGTGATTTTGATTAATGATGAGTTAGGATAGAGAAAGAGCGTTTAAGAAGTTAAGTTAGAAATTCTCAAGTTTCGTTGAGTTTCGACATAGAATTTCGAAGTAAATTAGAAGTTAAGAATATCGAATTCGTTTATTCGATAGTAGTTAATTCTCGTTCTGAATTCGTGAATTCTAGTTCGAATGAAGGATCGAGTGGAAGTGTGAATCCGAGGATTCAAAATCGATAAAGGTTAAGTCCAAAGCTTCAGTTATCAGGTGGGCATTCTAAACAAAGAAATGATGAATGATATATATATATATATATATATATATATATATAGGAGCGGATCTGGTAAGAACACATCTTATATAAGAACGTAAGAACTATGCATTTTTATTATATCGGAGATGCATAAAATGTAGAAACTAAATGCATAAACTACAATAACTTAATGCATTAGTATTTAAATGCATAAATTAGAGTAACTAAACGCACGGTTAAATCTGGCCCGTAGATCAACAAGGATCAAGGGCTCAGATTTGTTCTATTTCTCACCTAAGAAAGTGTTCTTATTTGATCCGCGCTCTCTCTATATATATATATGTGTGTGTGATGTTTTTAAGATGATTAACTTGCCAAATGTTTTAAGTTTTTGTATGATACCATCTACTATAGCAAGATGAATTCGGTCCTACGCAAGGTAGGATTTGTGTACACTTAGTTATAATCATGTGCCTTCGTAAAGGTGGGCCGATTACAAGTGTTTGAGAAGGAGGCCTCCTTCTCAACACTATCATTATGTAATTGTAGAACTGGTATGTACATCCTAAAGTATATGTCTGGCCAGACAAACATGATTGACAGAAAAGAAAATTTTTGAGCATGCACAGGTTTGTTTTTGAAAAAAATTACTTGTGTTTATGCTTTATGGCAAGTTTAATCACTAACTCTAAGAAGTAAGATTTCAAATATTTTGGCATGTGCCCACTGAGTACTGAGTACGATGTACTCAACCCCGCGTGTTATTTTTAAAATGTGCAGGTTAGCTCGGATGAAGATGGGAGTGTGCTTGGACGGACTTTTGTTGGTTAAGTTCATCTTAAAAGATGTTTAAACTAGAGTTGAGTTATATGTCTTCATACATATAATTCCTTATGTTCCGCTACAATACTTTGAAATACGTGTTTGAGTTATGAAGTATGTTCTAGACTTAGAAGTTGTAACTTCTGAAGTTTTTTATGTTGGTTGTTAGGGTTTCAGTTGAAAACTTGTCCTAACTTGAAATCAGTGGTCAATTCTTTGTTGAGATCTTTTAAATCTTACGACCCTTTTATCGTGCTTTCTTGATCTAATGATCTTCTGGTTGATATTGATTCCTTGGCATCGTTGGTCGTATGGATATATCTGTTGATATTTGGTTGAACATAATTCCTTATTAATATTCCAGTCTTGGTTAGAAGTTGTCGAGCATGATATTGTTATCGATTTTGGATAAGCAAGCTCGTTGGAGTTTTCATTCAAATTCCGGAATTATCCGTTTGTTAAGAATGTTTTATCAAATATTTGGTTTTTATTTGATAACTGGGTCGTTATCTATTCCTTGGTTAATCATAAATTGTGTACGTCGTGGGATCCACCTGCTCGGTCATCTTTATTCTGAGTCGGGCTGCGACACTCTATCCCAAGGTAGGGAACATATTAAGTATACTACCCTATCGGTTTATCGTTTTGTTTATCTATTTTGTTTCATAATCTTGCAATAAATTATTTATTTAGTCATTTTAACTGTTTCCTAATTTGCTTCGTTTATTTTGTTTTAGAAGATGGTCAATTGCAGGTGGACTCTTGTGCTAGCACATGCTGCTTCAATTTTAGAGTGCTTTGGTATCGAGTGTACGGCATTGGACTTTGAACAAAACCGTCTAAATCAACTTCAAGCTCGAATTAATAAAAAGGCTCACTAATTTTAAAAGGCTCTGATGGCTACCAACACCTTCAGATTTGTGAAATACACTTACAAATATGATAACAGTAGAGCACTAACTGCTCATTACGGCCAAAGAATCAACCTGGTCCAACAGAGAGTGGCGGAGTTGACTCTGCGACTCGGCCAACTTCAAAAATCGTCGACATGCCGAAAATACGTTGAGGATGATGTGTCGTTCGTTAGTACTCGGAGCTTCACGGTGATCGATTTGCTATTCTAGACAAACTATGTGCGTTGGCACATAAAAAATAATTATTAGTATTTGGGTTTTTTATTTTAGTTTTGATCCTATTTATTATATTTAGCACTTTTTGAATCAATTGTTGATTTTTTTTTTTAATTTCACACGAATGAACGTTATTACTTAATGCTTGATTTTTTATTTTTTTTTGTTTCCAACACAATTTTAAATGAGGTCAAGAATAATTTCCTATTTATACTTAAAGGACTACTTAAATCATTGAATAAGATATTTCGAACACATATTTGATCCAATAAAACAAAGCAGAAGTGCATAAAATAAGTCGTTCCCATCATGGATGCGGCCATGCACCCTATTTATAGGCGTAGATGTGCTAAGGTTTGAGCCTCCTATCCTTTGCAAGGAAGGTTCCATAAGCTACCTTGGAGTGCAACTAATTACTTGATAAGCACGACCCAATATGGTATGTCACGTAGATATTCAAGATCCCTCCCGGATCCTCGACCTAATCGGATAAGAAAAGAAATTTAGGATAGATCTTCTTATCCTAATCCTCATAGGTTTTGGAGAGAGACACGCCTGTTGCCCCCCCAACATCTTGCCTTCTATGTCAGCAAGTCTTCTGCTCTGCTTCCTACCCAAAATGATAGACAAGGCCAACACTGCATCTGGTATGGAGATTGAGCCAACAAATTCACTCAACAGTTTCGCGTCTGATGTCATCATACTTGCCCAAGTCGGAGGTCCATTGGTTGGTCATTGTCTCGTATCGATGCTTATACCATTTCAGCAGTGTTTAGCCATGTCCATCCACCTGTTACCCAAATAGTGCCCTCCCAGATACCAAAACAATACAAAAAGACATACAAAGACTCGATCTAGACTACCTAAACACACTCATAATGAACACAAAATACGGGTTCATCATATTATTTTCGAATTTTATTATTGTGATTATTAGAATAAAAGTTTTTAATATACTTATTTTGACAAAACTTACAGAATGATTGGAAATTAAATCGAATTTTTTTTATTGTGATCATCACCATTCTGATTATATTAATCTTAATTAATTTATGCGTGTTATTCTCAATAAAATAAAATAAAATATATGCACAAGCTCATTCATTTTTATTTTATTTTTTGTAATAATGGTTGAAATTATCGAGTAAATATTAGTTCAAAAAATATTACTAGTATTTATCAAACGACAACTATTTGAATTAGAGCCACTGACTTTACCCTTCTCCCTCTAAACCCTAAATCGTACTCTCTCCCCCTTTCTCTTTCACTTCTTTTCACATTAACTCACCCGGCACATCATCTTTCTTCTCGGAGGTAATTACAGTCTCTTTCCCAAGGTAGGGAACAGATTAAGTACACTACCCTATCGATTTTTCGTTTTGTTTATCTATTTTGTTTCATAATCTTGTAATAAATTATTTATTTAGTCATTTTAACAGTTTCCTAATTTGCTTCGTTTATTTTATTTTAAAATATGGTCAATCGGAGGTGGACTCCTATACTAGCACATGCTGCTTCATTTTTAGAGTGCTCTGGCATCGAGTGTATGAGACGTTCTGCATTGGACTATGAACAAAACCGTCGAAATCAACTTCAAGCTCGAAGAGTGGCATCCATTAATAAAGAGGCTCACTATTTTCATAAGGCTCTGATGGCAACAAACGCCGTCAGATTTGTGAAATACACTTACAAATATGATAACAACAGACGAGTAACTGCTCATTACGACCAAAGAATCAACCAGATCCAACAGAGAGTGGCGGAGTTGACTCTGCGACTCGGCCTACTTGAAAAATAGTCGATATGTCGAAAATACGTTGAGGATGATGTGTCGTTAGTACTCGGAGCTTCACGGTGATCGATTTGCTATTCTAGACAAACTATGTGCGTTGGCACATAAAAAATAATTATTAGTATTTGTGTATTTTATTTTAGTTTTGATCTTATTTATTATATTTAGCACTTTTTGAATCAATTGTTGATTTTTTTTTTAAATTTCACACGAATGAACGTTATTACTTAATGCATGATTTTTTATTTTTTTTGTTTCCAACACAATTTTAAATGAGGTCAAGTATCATTTCCTATTTATACTTAAAAGACTACTTAAATCAATGATTAAGATATTTCAAACACATATTTGATCCAAAAAAACAAAGCAGAAGTGCATAAAATAAGTCGTTCCCATCATGGCTTCGTCCATGCACCCTATTTATAGGCGTAGATGTGCTAAGGTTAGGGCCTGTGGTCCTTTGCAAGGAAGATTCCATGAGCTACCTTGGAGTGCAAGTAATTACTTGATAAGCACGACCCCAACATGGTATGTCACGTAGATCTTCAAGATCCCTCCTGGATCCTCTACCTAATTGGATAAGGAAATAAATTTAGGTTAGATCTTCTTATCCTTATCCTCATAGGTTTTGGAGAGAGACACGTCTGTTTCCCCCAACATCTTGCCTTCTATGTCAGCACGTCTTCTGCTCTGCTTCGTGCCCAAAATGATACACAAGGCCAACACTACATCTGGCATGGAGATTGATCCAGCGAATCCATTCAACAACTTCGTGTCTGATGCCATCATACTTGCCCAAGCTGGAGGTCCATCGGTTGCTCATTTGTCTGGTATCGATGCTTGTACCATTTCAGCGGTGTTTAGCCCTGTCTTACCCACTAATGCTTCTTCCCTGTCCAGATCTACCTGTTGCCCAAATAGTGCACTCCCAGATACCAAAACAATACAAAAAAATATACAAAGACTCGATATGGACTACCTAAACACACTCATAATGAACACAAAATATGGATTCATCATATTATTTTCGAATTTAATTATTGTGATTATTAGAATAAAAGTTTTTAATATACTTATTTTGACGAAACTTACAAAATGATTGGAAATTAAATCGAATTTTTTTATTGTGATCATCACCACTCTGATTATATTAATCTTAATTAATTTATGCGTGTTATTCTCAATAAAATAAAATAAAATGCATGCACAAGCTCATTCATTTTTATTTTATTTTTTGTAATAATAGTTGAAATTGTCAAGTAAATAATTGTTCAAAAAATGTTACTAATATTTATCAAACGACTACTATTTGAATTAGAGCCACTGACTTTACCCTTCTCCCTATAAACCCTAAATCGTACTCTGTCCCCCTATCTCTTTCTCTTCTTTTCACATTAACTCACCCGGCGCATCATCCTTCTTCTCGGCGGTAATTACAGTATCTTCCCCAAGGTAGGGAACAGATTAAGTACAGTACCCTATCGGTTTTTCGTTTTGTTTATCTATTTTGTTTCATAATCTTGCAATAAATTATTTATTTAGTCATTTTAACTGTTTTCTAATTTGCATCGTTATTTTATTTTAGAAGATGGTCAATTGGGGGTGGACTCCTATTCTAGCACATGCTGCTTCATTTTTAGAGTGCTCTGGTATCGAGTGTACGACACGTTCTGCATTGGACTTTGAACAAAACCGTCTAAATCAACATCAAGCTCGAAGAGTGGCATCCATTAATAAAGAGGCTCACTATTTTCATAAGGTTCTGATGGCAACCAACGCCTTCAGATTTGTGAAATACACTTATAAATATGATAACAACACTAACTGCTCATTACGACCAAAAACTCATCCTGGTCCAACAGAGAGTGGCGGATTTGACTTTTCGACTCGGCCAACTTCAAAAATCGTTGATATGCCGAAAATACGTTGAGGATGATGTGTCGTTAGTACTCGGAGCTTCACGGTGTTAGATTTGCTATTCTAGACAAATTATGTGCGTTGGCACATAAAAAATAATTATTAGTATTTGTGTATTTTATTTTAGTTTTGATCTTATTTATTATATTTAACACTTTTTCAATAAATTGTTGATTTTTTTTTCAATTTCACACGAATGAACATTATTATATAATGCATGATTTTTTTATTTTTTTTGTTTTGAACACATATTTGATCCAATAAAACAAAGCAGAAGTGCATAAAATAAGTCGTTCCCATCATGGTTGCGTCCATGCACCCTATTTATAGGCGTAGATGTGCTAAGGTTAGGGCCTGTGGTCCTTTGCAAGGAAGATTCCATGAGCTACCTTGGAGTGCAAGTAATTACTTGATAAGCACGACCCCAACATGGTATGTCACGTAGATCTTCAAGATCCCTCCCGTATCCTCTACCTAATCGAATAAGGAAAGAAATTTAGGTTAGATCTTCTTATCCTTATCCTCATAGGTTTTGGAGAGAGACACGCCTGTTTCCCCCAACATGTTTACCTCAACATCTTGCCTTCTATGTCAGCACGTCTTCTGCTCTGCTTCCTGCCCAAAATGATAGACAAGGCCAACACTACATCTGGCATGGAGATTGAGCCAGCGAATCCTTTCAACAGCTTCGTGTCAGATGCCATCATACTTGCCCAAGCTGGAGGTCCATCGGTTGCTCATTTGTCTGGTATCGATGCTTGTACCATTTCAGTAGTGTTTAGCCCTGTCTTGCCCTCTAATGCTCCTGCCCTGTCCAGATCTACCTGTTGCCCAAATAGTGCACTCCCAGATACCAAAACAATACAAAAAGACATACAAAGACTCGATATGGACTACCTAAACACACTCATAATGAACACAAAATATGGGTTCATCATATTATTTTCGAATTTAATTATTGTGACTATTAGAATAAAAGTTTTTAATATACTTATTTGGATGAAACTTACAAAATGATTGGAAATTAAATCGAATTTTTTTATTGTGATCATCACCACTCTGATTATATTAATCTTAATTAATTTATGCGTGTTATTCTCAATAAAATAAAATGCATGCACAAGCTCATTCATTTTTATTTTATTTTTTGTAATAATGGTTGAAATTGTCAAGTAAATAATTGTTCAAAAAATGTTACTAGTATTTATGAAACGACTACTATTTGAATTAGAGCCACTGACTTTACCCTTCTCCCTCTAAACCCTAAATCGTACTTTGTCCCCCTTTCTCTCTCTCTTCTTTTCACATTAACTTACCGGCCACATCATCTTTCTTCTCGGCGGTAATTACAGTCTCTTTCCCAAGGTAGGGAACAGATTATTTTAGTTTAGATCTTATTTATTATATATAACACTTTTTGAATCAATTGTTGAATTTTTTTTTAAATTTCACACGAATGAACGTTATTACTTAATGCATGATTTTTTATTTTTTTTGTTTCCAACACAATTTAAAATGAGGTCAAGTATCCTTTCCTATTTATACTGAAAACACTACTTAAATCAATGATTAAGATATTTCGAACACATATTTAATCCAATAAAACAAAGTAGAAGTGCATAAAATAAGTCGTTCCCATCATGGTTGTGGCCATACACCCTATTTATAGGCGTAGATATGCTAAGGTTTGGGCCTCCGTCCTTTGCAAGGAAGGTTCCATGAGCTACCTTGGAGTGCAAGTAATTACTTGATAAACACGACCGCAACATGGAATGTCACGTAGATATTCAAGATCCCTCCCGGATCCTCTACCTAATCGGATAAGAAAAGAAATTTAGGTTAGATCTTCTTATCCTTATCCTCATAGATTTTGGAGAGAGACACACCTTTTGCCCCCAACATCTTGCCTTCTATGTAAGCACGTCTTCTGCTCTGCTTCCTGCCAAAAATGATAGACAAGGCCAACACTGCATCTGGTATGGAAATTGAGCCAATGAATTCACTCAACAGTTTCGTGTATGATGTCATTATACATGCCCAAGCTGGAGGTCCATCGGTTGTCCATTGTCTCGTATCGATGCTTGTACCATTTCAGCAGTGTTTAGCCCTGTCCAGATCCACCTGTTGCCCAAATAGTGCCCTCCCAGATACCTAAACAATACAAAAAGACATACAAAGACTCGATGTAGACTACCTAAACACACTCATAATGAACACAAAATACGGGTTCATCATATTATTTTCGAATTTAATTATTGTGCTTATTAGAATAAAAGTTTTTTATATACTTATTTTGACGAAACTTACAATATGATTAAAAATTAAATCGAATTTTTTTTTGTGATCATCACCACTCTGATTATATTAATATTAATAAATTTATGCGTGTTATTCTCAATAAAATAAAATAAAATAAAATATATGTACAAGCTCATTCATTTTAATTTTATTTTTTGTAATAATGGTTGAAATTATCGAGTAAATATTTATTCAAAAAATGTTACTAGTATTTATCAAACGGCTACTATTTGAATTAGAGCCATTGATTTTACCCTTCTCCCTCTAAACCCTAAATCGTACTCTCCCCCTTTCTCTCTCTCTTCTTTTCACATTAACTCACGCGGCACATCTTCTTTCTTTTCGGCGATAATTACAGTCTCTATACCAAGGTATGGAATAGATTAAGTACACTACCCTATCGGTTTTTCGTTTTGTTTATCTATTTTGTTTCATAATCTTGCAATAAATTATTTATTTAGTCATTTTAACTGTTTCCTAATTTGCATCATTTATTTTATTTTAGAAGATGGTCAATAGGAGGTGGACTCCTATGCTAGCACATGCTGCTTCATTTTTAGAGTGCTCTGGTATCGACTGTACGATACGTTTTGCATTGGACTTTGAACAAAACCGTCTAAATCAACTTCAAGCTCGAAGAGTGGCATCCATTAATAAAGAGGCTCACTATTTTCATAAGGCTCTGATGGCAACCAACGCCTTCAGATTTGTGAAATACACTTACAAATATGATAACAACACTAACTGTTCATTACGACCAAAGAATCAACCTAGTCTAACAGAGAGTGGCGGAGTTGACTATGCGACTCGGCCAACTTCAAATATCGTCGATCTACCGAAAATACGTTGAGGATGATGTGTCGTTAGTACTCAGAGCTTCACGGTGATCGATTTGCTATTCTAGACAAACTATGTGCGTTGGCACATAAAAAATAATTATTAGTATTTGTGTATTTTATTTTAGTTTAGATCTTATTTATTATATTTAACACTTTTTGAATCAATTGTTGAATTTTTTTTTAATTTCACACGGATGAACGTTATTACTTAATGCATGATTTTTTATTTTTTTTGTTTCCAACACAATTTTAAATGAGGTCAAGTATCCTTACCTATTTATACTGAAAAGACAACTTAAATCAATGATTAAGATATTTCGAACACATATTTGATCCAATAAAACAAAGTAGAAGTGCATAAAATAAGTCGTTTCCATCATGGCTGCGGCCATGCATCCTACTTATAGGCATAGATGTGCTAAGGTTTGGGCCTCCGGTCCTTTGCAAGGAAGGTTCCATGAGCTACCTTGGAGTGCAAGTATTTACTTGATAAGCACAAACCCCAACATGGTATGTCACGTAGATATTCAAGATCCCTCCCGAATCCTCTAACTAATCGGATAAGAAAAGAAATTAAGATTAGATCTTCTTATCCTTATCCTTATCCTCATAGGTTTTGGAGAGAGAAATGCCTGTTGCCCTCAACATCTTGCCTTCTATGTCACCACGTCTTCTGCTCTGCTTCCTGCCCAAAATGATAGACAAGGCCAGCACTGCATCTGGTATGGAGATTGATCCATCGAATTCACTCAACAGTTTCGCGTCTCATGTCATCATACTTGCCCAAGCTGGAGGTCCATCGGTTGCTCATTGTCTCGTATCGATGCTTGTACCATTTCAGCAGTGTTTAGCCCTGTCTTGCCCTCTAATGCTTCTGCCCTGTCCAGATCCACCTGTTGCCCAAACAGTGCACACCCAGATTCCAAAACAATACAAAAAGACATACAAAGACTCGATCTCGACTACCTAAACACACTTATAATGAACACAAATTATGGGTTCATCATAATATTTTCGAATTTAATTATTGTGATTATTAGAATAAAAGTTTTTAATATACTTATTTTGACGAAATTTACAAAATGATTGGAAATTAAATCGAATTTTTTTATTGTGATCATCACCACTCTGATTATATTAATCTTAATTCATTTAAGCGTGTTATTCTCAATAAAAAAAAATGCATGCACAAGCTCATTCATTTTTATTTTATTTTTTGTAATAATGGTTGAAATTGTCAAGTAAATATTTGTTCAAAAAATGGTACTAGTATTTATCAAACGGCTACTATTTGAATTAGAACCACTGACTTTACCCATCCCTATCTAAACCCTAAATCGTACTCTCTCCCTCTTTCTCTCTCTCTTCTTTTCACATTAACTCACCCGGCACATCATCTTTCTTCTCGGCGATAATTACAGTCTCTATACCAAGGTATGGAACAGATTAAGTACACTACCCTATCGGTTTTTCGTTTTGTTTATCTATTTTGTTTCATAATCTTGCAATAAATTATTTATTTAGTCATTTTAACTGTTTCCTAATTTCCTTCGTTTATTTTATTTTAGAAGATGGTCAATTGGAGGTGGACTCCTATGCTACCACATGTTGCTTCATTTTAAGAGTGCTCTGGTATCGAGTGTACGACACGTTCTGCATTGGACTTTGAACAAAACCGTCTGAATCAACTTCAAGCTCGAAGAGTGGCATCCAATAATAAAGAGGCTCACTATTTTCATAAGCCTCTGATGACAACCAACGCCATCAGATTTGTGAAATACACTTACAAATATGATAACAGCAGAGCACTAACTGCTCATTACGACCAAAGAATCAACCTCGTCCAACAGAGAGTGGCGGAGTTGACTCTGCGACTCGGCCAACTTCAAAAATGGTCGATATGCCGAAATACGTTGAGGATGATATGTCGTTAGTACTCGGAGCTTCACGGTGATCGATTTTCTATTCTAGACAAACTAAGTACGTTGGCACATAAAAAATAATAATTAGTATTTGTGTATTTTATTTTAGTTTTGATCTTATTTATTATATTTAGCACTTTATGAATCAATTGTTTATTTTTTTTTAAATTTCAAACGATTGAACGTTATTACTTAATGCATGATTTTTTATTTCCAACACAATTTTAAATGAGGTCAAGTATCCTTTCCTATATATACTTAATAGGCTACTTTAATCAATGATTAAGATATTTCGAACACATATTTGATCCAATAAAACAATGTAGAAGTATATCAAATAAGTCGTTCCCATCATGGCTGAGGCCATGCACCCTACTTATAGGCGTAGATGTGCTAAGTTTTGGGCCTCCGGTCCTTTGCAAGACAAGTTCCATGAGCTACCTTGGAGCGCAAGTAATTACTTGATAAGCACGACCCCAACATGGTATGTTACGTAGATATTCAAGATCCCTCCCGGATCCTCTACCTAATCGGATAAGGAAAGAAATTTAGATTAGTTCTTCTTATCCTTTTTCGCATAGGTTTTGGAGAGAGATACGCCTGTTGCCCCCAACATCTTGCCTTCTATGTCACCATGTCTTCTGCTCTGCTTCCTGTCCAAAATGATAGACAAGGCCAACACTGCATCTGGTATGGAGATTGAGCCAGCGAATTTACTCAACAGTTTCGCGTCTCATGTCATCATACTTGCCCAAGCTAGAGGTCCATCGGTTGCTCATTGTCTCGTATCGATGCTTGTACCATTTCTGCAGTGTTTAGCCCTGTCTTGCCCTCCAATGCTTCTGCCCTGTCCAGATCCACCTGTTGCCCATATAGTGCACTCCCAGATACCAAAACAATACAAAAAGACATACAAAGACTCGATCTCGACTACCTAAACACACTCATAATGAACACAAAATATGGGTTCATCATAATATTTTCGAATTTAATTATTGTGATTATTAGAATAAAAGTTTTTAATATACTTATTTTGACGAAACTTACAAAATGATTGGAAATTAAATCGAATTTTTTTATTGTGATCATCACCACTCTGATTATATTAATCTTAATTAATTTATGCGTGTTATTCTTAATAAAATAAAATAAAATAAAATGCATGCACAAGCTCATTTATTTTTATTTTATTTTTTGTAATAATGGTTGAAATTGTCGAGTAAATATTTGTTCAAAAAATGGTACTAGTATTTATCAAATGGCTACTATTTGAATTAGAGCCACTAACTTTACCCTTCTCCCTCTAAACCCTAAATCGTATTCTCTCCCTCTTTCTCTCTCTCTTCTTTTCACATTAACTCACCCGGCACATCTTCTTTCTTCTCGGCGATAATTACAGTCCCTATACCAAGGTATGGAACAGATTAAGTACACTACCCTATCGGTTTTTCATTTTGTTTATCTATTTTGTTTCATAATCTTGCAATAAATTATTTATTTAGTCATTTTAACTGTTTCCTAATTTGCTTTGTTTATTTTATTTTAGAAGATGGTCAATTGGAGGTGGACTCCTATGCCAACTTCAAAAATCGTCGATATGCCGAAAATATATTGAGGATGATGTGTCGTTAGTACTCGGAGCTTCACGGTGATCGATTTGGTATTCTAGACACACTATGTGCGTTGGCACATAAAAAATAATTATTAGTATTTGTGTATTTTATTTTAGTTTTGATCTTATTTATTATATTTAGCACTTTTTGAATCAATTGTTGATTTTTTTTAAATTTCACACGAATGAACGTTATTACTTAATGCATGATTTTTTTTTTTCCAACACAATTTTAAATGAGGTCAAGTATCCTGTCGCAGCCCGGCTTAGAATTGAGATGACCAAGCCGGTGGGTCCCATGACTTACACAATTTATGATTAACAAAAGGATTAAGATAGCGACCCGGCTATCGTTCAAGAACAACAAAAGACAGTCATTCTCAACAATTCATCAACTTAGAATAATTATGACATGCATGATTCAAGATCAACGAAACGATCAACTGAATTTAATAACAACATGCTTGTCAACGAATACAACTCAAATCACCTCGGAATCAATAGTCCTGATCAACCAAATTATCAACAATAACCAAGAAGACGACAAGCTGATTTCAGGATTAAGAAAGCACGATAAAGAAAACTGTTTCAATTTCAACAAAGCTTTCTCAAACAATTAACAACTTATATATATATAATCAAGTGGCTGAGTTTCAAAAGAACTTGACAAAAAGAGAATTTGACTTTAGAATTCAAACGACTTCTACATAGTTTGACTCTAGAATCCAAACATCGTCAACATCAAATTTAATAAACTTTTTCAAAACAAACAACTTATCATGACAGCGGTAAAACGAGAGAATATATGTATGAAGACATATATTCTAGGTCTAACTTCTTAAAACAACATTTAAATTTTTAACAACAACATCGTCCATCCAGCACACGTCATCCTCATTCCAGCTAACCTGCACATTTTAGAAATAAAACGCGGGGCTGAGTACGAAGTACTCAGTGGGCACACGCCAAAATATTTAAAATCTTGCTTCTTAGAGTTAGAGATTTAAACTTGCCTTAAAGCATAAGCAAAAGTAGTTTTTCTCAAAAACAAACCTGTGCATGCTCAACATTTTCTTTTCTATAAATCATGTTTGTCTGGCCAGACATATACTTTACAAGGTATGTACCAGATCTATAATCACATAGTGATAGTATTGAGAAGGAGGCCTCCTTCTCAAACACTTGTAATCGGCCCACCTTTTCGAAGGCACATGTTTACAACTATGTTGGAAAAATTAATAGAGTTTTGATTGGATACCAAAACCCAGCTGACCCCAACCGAGTAGATGATCGCACAAGCCTAAGCGTTTTAGCTCACCTGTTTGAGCTTATAGAGTTTCTTAGTTTACAGGTAGAATCGCTGAAGACAGCTGAAGACAGCAGAAGACACAGCAGAAGACATAGCATAAGACAGCTAAGCAGACAGCTTAAGAACTCAGCAGAGCAGACTCAGCAGAGTCAAAGACCCTGCAGTATCAAGACCCAGCTCAGTGACGGAAACCCAGCTCAGTGTCAAAAACCCAGCATAGTGTAAAAGACCCAGCTTAGTGTCGATGACACAGCTCAGGTTGAAGCCACAGCTCAGGTTGATGATACAGCACAGGTCTAAGACACAGCTTAGAGTCAAGACACAATAGAGTCTAAAACGCTGAAGAATACAGCAGAGACACTTAGCAGCTCAAAGACGAAGACCTTCTCAAAGACAAGATCCCGAAGTCAGAAGATCTTATCTGACGCAAACAGATCAGAGAAGAACTAGCTTCTGCAGATGCAGACCTACTTCGTACGTAAAGGCCAGAAGTCAACAAGAGTAGGTAAGATTCAAACGGCTCTCTTCCAACGGCTAGTTTGAATCTCCACCTATATATATATCTCCTTCACCATTGAAAAGGAAGCTGGCAAGACGACTTAAGAAATAGAAGAAAACAGAAAAATGAACAACGATCTTCAAAGCCAAATTTTTCAAGAACACCCAGCCAGTCAGCTGTGTTCTTAGTTGTTCACATATTCAGTCTTAGGCAGAATAGATCAGAATATAAATATCTTAAGCCTAGTTTGAACGAGTTCATCATACTCTAAAGTTCTTCATTGTAAGAACTCGTTCACAGTTGGAACCCCAAACCAAACCCCCCTTTACCCAGAAAGGTTAGGTCAAGGTAACGCTTTCTTGAAGCGGAAAATTCAAGTGTGTAAGGTTTTTTCAGTACCCGTAAACTGAAAGGTTAGGCTTGACAGTGCCCGCAAACTATTGGAACACAGCTCAGGTTAGAGTTGTGAAGTTGCTTGGTACTTGGAAACCAAGTGGTAGTGAATTACCAGTGAACCTGGTCGTGGACGTAGGAGGTGTTACTCCGAACCACGTTAAAAATGCTTTCTTATTTATCGCTTTGTTTTATGCATGTTACTAACCCTCATGAGCATACATTTCAATCTGCATAAACTGACTAACTGAAAAGTGAAACAGAGCTTTGCAATATATTTGAAGCAACATACGGACTTTCCAAATCCACCACATTCCGCACACACACACAGTCAGCTGTGTTGATCAAGCTGTCATCCAGCTGGATCGAACACAGCCAGCTCTCTGAAAAGAGTTTTAACGTGGAAAAGTTTTTAAACCTTGGTGTATTCACCCCCCCTCTACACCAAGGTATCCGTCTTGGGACCAACAATTGGTATCAGAGCAGTGGTTCAAAAGATCACTGTATCTGTCAAGTCAGCATTTCATTGCTGATAGTGGTCACCTGAACAGATCCTTCAAAGCTTCAATTTTTTTTAAAAAATCATTATATTACATACTGTCATGAAATCTTCCTTGTGCATGAATCTCTCTAGAGGAGCTCTTGAGAAATCATGAATCCAGACATTTGTCCGAGATGCGAATGTTATAAGAATTATCTCCATGACTTGGGGGTACGAAGAACAAGATATCAAAATATCTTGGAGCACTGGAGAGAGGAATTTCACTCAGCAGCAAACCGGTTGGATTGTGAAGCCATCGTCTCAAGCCACCAGGAGTTGAGAAGAACAGAAAGGCTGATTGACGATTTGGAATGTCTCATACTCAGAATATATGACACCATGAGAGACAACCACCAAAGTCATCACAATATCTGACGAAAGCTTAGAAGAAGCTCAATCAGCTCAGCCGGGAAGGACCAACAAGGAGCACTGAAATATGAGCATAGAAGATGAAGAAACCCAGCTAGCTGACTAGGACCAGCTGTGGAATAAAGACAGCTGGATACATAACGGAAGATGCAGCCAGTCATACAGCTGAGTACAATGGTCTCAAGGAAAGAATAAAGAAGCAGCATATGAATCAGATCGATTTGGAACAGCTGACTACCTGCTATACAATCTGAGACCTCTTCAAAGAAATGAGCCGATGGTGAGAAGATCCGTTCATTAGAAGGAAGTAGGATGCAGCTGAAGAAAAAGCCACCTACTATCAAATCGAGGGGGAACTCTACATAGCTGAAAAGAATCAGCAAAATCAAGTAGAATACCCAGCAGGATGCACTCACCAAGATAGACTCAGCTGGAGTCACTAACTGGAGGGAAAACTGAACCAGCAGAGTAATCAAGACAGAAGCACCCCTGCTGAAATCTAAGTCAAGAAGGTGTGAATTAAGCTGACGGCTCAATCCTAATGAAAGAAAAGTTCATCCAACTGAGGGGGAACAAACCCAGATGGATCCCAAAAGCTCAGATCAGAAGGATTATCCAGCTAAAAGGAAATAAAGCTCAGCTGGACAACAATCGAAGAGCTAAAGAGAACTCAGTTGAAGAAGCTTCAAGCTAATCACCAAGATACTCAGTTGAGGAGAACCTTCAATCCAGCAGAAGAGAATACAGCAGTGGTATCAGCTGACTACAATGATCAGCTGACGGGTTTGCAGATTTTGCTTATTATATTTCTTGTTGTAATATACAATGTAAGGATAAAGTTATTTGAATTTAATTGAAACATCCAAACATTCCTTAAATGGATTATTCTGCAAGCTATACATCCCATCGCATTTAATGAAAAGCATGCAGAATACTGTAGCTCAAGAGAACTAAGTCAGAAGTCAGAATGTTTCGACTTCCTCACGCGCGCGTGACATACACTCAATATTCACACGTCATAGGACGTGTTGCGCAAATCTCTCTCAGCCGTAGATCTTCAATACAATTGTCAAGATCTCAACCATTAATCAAAATGGGCAATTGATATATTTATCAAAAATTTGCAAATCTTCGCTATATTTACTATCGCTCATACTTATCTGAAATTCATATCTCAGATTCTTGATTATCTTTTTGCTAATACGCTCCCCGAGTATCTTCGTCTTTCCAACCTCTTACTACAGAAGAAAATCATGGCACCAAAGAAGACTACACCAGGAGCAAGCCAGACTGAGAACTTGATGTCAAAACTTCATTTTGAGAGTTGTTTGACTCTCAAGAACTACCAGAACGTGGAGTTCCAGGAAGTTCTGGATCTCATCGAAAATGCCGGACTTTTGCAGTGGGCAACTGCAAGACCGAAGAACATCTTCCGCCGAGAAGTGGCAGAGTTTTTCTTAGAGATGTCTAACCGAGATGATCGACTCCGTTCCAACGTCTCTCTACAAATCAAGGAGAAGACTGGACATACAACTCCGTGGGACGTTGACATCAACATCAACCGAATGTTGAACAAGCTGTTCGACCTGAAGACTCTTGGGGACCGCTCCCCAGATAATTACACCAGAGAAGAAATCCAGATCGAACTGGATAAGATGCTGTTCAAGCCAGAACCGTACAGGGCGAGCATGTCCAAGCTTCTGCTCAAGCCCAAGTACAGATTACTTTTGGATGTCACCCAGAAGTGCATCCTCGGTATCGCTGGATCTCAAGGAGAGATCAACATACCCAAACTAAAACCAATGATAGCCATCCTCAGAAATGACCCTGTGGATTGGTTCTCATACTTCATGGGAAAATTGGAAAAAGAATCTAAAAAGATTTATTTTGAAGATGACAGCTTCACCCGGTACAGCTGTAAAGAGACACTCTATCTGTGCACCAAAGTAGCGTGCATAATAGAAAGCTACTCTACCGGAAGACAAATCAAGTGGCATAACGCAGAAGAATTTTCTGTGTCCAGAATACTGTTTGAGAAGCCAAGTCAGCTCACTGACTTGTTGAAGAAGGCAGCCCCTGATGGGAAGAAGAGTGCACAAGAGGCAAAGCATCAGACTGCCTCTCCCTCTCAAGCAAGAAAAAGGAAGCAATCAGAGGAGACACAGCTAGCTGGATCTCCACCTGCCAAGAAGAAGCTGAAGTTCAAGGCAGCCAACAAACCAGCTAAGGAGGCAGCAGAGAAAACAGTTGTTGAGCCAGCTGGATCGGAATCCACTCCCACAGCCTCCCCTATCCAAAAGAAGAAAACTGAGTGGAGACCAGTTACTGAGGAGACAGCTCAGGGATCCTCCTCCAGCTCAGACAATGGAAGGGAGTTTGGGAGAACATGTACATCACGAGAAGCTAAAGAATCACAGATAGTGGTCACTGACCCAGACCCAGAGGATGCTATTCCCCTTCGCCAAATTCTTCAAGCATTCTCACAACCCACTCCAGATGACAAATCAGCTGGAATTTCTCTTCAACAATCTCTTCTTCCATCCCATCCTCAGGTACACATCTCAGATTCCCCTTTCAATTCTTCAGTACCTGAAACCTCCTTGCTTCCACACACCCAAGATTCAGCACCCAGCTCTCCTCCCAAAGAACCATCTCCTTTAAGAGAGCAGACAGATGTTCAGTTGGCTGAAGCGTCTTCACAGCCATCTGACTCCCAAGCTGAACTTTCTTCTCTTCCCAGCTCACCTAAAGAGCCCCATCCAGCTGATGCTCCTTCACAGCTGGATGATAAAAACCAAGCTGAACCTTCAAGCCCCACTACTTCTGAGGAAGTTGAAATCCTCAGTCCCAGAGCCGTTGCACGTGCTGCCACCATCATGAGGTTTGATGACCTCAGGCTTCAAGAAGTAAAGAGCGCACTACAACAATACCCGTCTCTTGTTTCGCTCCCCGCCGCATTAGTCGCTGTAAGCGACTTCAAATTTTACCTTGCTACCAAGATGACTACTTGGTACGCAAATGAGGAACTTGTGGAGCTCTACTCCTTCAACAAGCTCAAAGCCGAAGAAGCTGCTCTACAGGAGATCTTCGGATTTGGAAGTCTTCAGGATGCCTTCTTGCATAAAGACGAGCTAATCCAAACTCTCATCCAGAAGACTAAGCAAGATGAAGTATCACCATCTGATGAGGTAATCGAGAGAGCCAACTCCTACCTCCACACTCTCAGCTGTATTGTTCCAGTTGAGACTACCAAGGAAGCTGTACATGCCGACACAGCTGAGGCAATGGTGACTGAAAACGAGCCAACTCTTGCAACCGTTGAGCCCGCAGAAGCTGCACCACCTAGTCCAATTGCCAATGACACTCGCTCACTGGTCGAGATCGAGGCAGTCAAACCCAGACAAGTCGAATCCGGGACCCAAACGGATTCCGATGCCGTGCTTTCTGATGCAATGAAGGACGAAATCACCAAACAAGTTGAGGAAATCCTATTCCAGGATAAACTCTAATCAGATGTTGACACCCTTCTACGCATCACAGCTGTAGAATGGCAAGTCCATTGTCATGGACAGTCCATTGATGAAGTTTACTCTTTTGCCCAGAACTTACAAAGAAGCACCAGTGAAGATCTCAAGCAATTTCTCGTATCGCATCGCATTGATCAGTCACATCATCTAGAGAAGAGAGTTCATGAGATTATTTCAAGCCTTCAAGCTCCACTGGAAAGCAGCTACAGCGACTTATCTAGCCAGCTACAAGCTCTACAACAACAAACGCTCTTCAATAGGACTGACATTCAAAAACTGTTCAACCTCTACAAAGAGCTGGACACTCAGTTCAAAGCTGGAAATACCAGCACAGCACAGCTCAACCTCATCACAGCAGACAACACAGCCAAGCTTGCTGATGTTGACAATGCCCTGGCCCAGCTAAAGGAGACAATCGTCAACCTATCCTCCACCCTTGTTGATGATGCCAAAAAGGGGGAAGATAAGGGGGAAGGTAATGACAACGGAAAAACATCAAGGGCAGGCAAAGGAAAAGCTGTAGCTAAAGATGAAACCCAAGTGCTGCAGTCTGAGATTGATGAAGTTGTTGCTGAGCTGGAAGCAGAAGAACCAGCTGGACGAAGAGGAAAATGGAGCAAATTGATCATCCCTCTTGCCATAGCTAGTGGAGCCAAGCCAGAAGAAATAAATGATACTCAATGGCTCTGCAACTTTGTAAATAAACAAAAGCAAGAGATGAGGAACTTTCAAGAGCAGCAGAAGAAGAAGGAAAGCTTGCTCGATGCTGAAGAAAAGAAGCAGAAGAAGAAAAGAGCAAACATCAGAGCATCGAAGAAAAAGACTCAGATGCCAATGAACTGGAGAAGAATAGATGAATGGATCCCAGAAGAATTAAACGACGATTGGGAACATACAAAATTCGAGTTCATTGAAGATTACTACTATCTGGGAGCCTACCCATATACGCCTCCAGATGTTGCTTTCAAGATGCATCTAAATGAGCTCTTCCATCAAGATAGGATGACTGCGAAAGCATTCTTCAATGCTGCAGAGACCGCAAAGATCCAATTTTCTGCTCCCCAGCTGTATCATCTCCAGCCTCCACTAATACCTGGAACCGATTTCCTTGACAAATCGCAAGTAATCGCAGAAGTAAACAAATGTGCAATCAGGAGAAAAATTTCCAAGGTAAGTAATGAAGAAGAATATAGGAAGCTGGAACGGATGATCTTCAACCGGTAAAGGTTAAGAACGGATGAACAGCTTGAAGAAGAAAGACTGAAGAATCAGCAGCAGAGGAAGCTGAGCTGAAGACCCAGCCATCTGGGAATTTTTGTCTTTTGAATTTTTGTAAAATGTAAAAATTGTAATATTTTCTTTTATTAATAAAAAATTCGTTTTTGCTCTCAAGCTCACCCTGATGACAATAACTCTTTCTCCAGGCACTGAACTCTGAATTTGATATGCCTGCTGTGTATGTTTAAACTTTTGAAAACCCGTTTTCTTGTTAAGGGGGAAGTAAATTGTTTTTCTCAGTTAGGTTTTGGAATCATCAAAAAGGGGGAAATTGTTGGGAAAATTAATAGAGTTTTGATTGGATATCAAAACCCAGCTGACCCCAACCGAGTAGATGATCGCACAAGCCTAAGCGTTTTAGCTCACCTGTTTGAGCTTATAGAGTTTCTTAGTTTACAGGTAGAATCGGCGAAAGGCAGTGAAGACGGCGAGAAGACACAGCAGAAGACATAGCAGAAGACAGCTAAGCAGACAGCTTAAGAACTCAGCAGAGCAGACTCAGCAGAGTCAAAGACCCTGCAGTATCAAGACCCAGCTCAGTGATGGAAACCCAGCTCAGTGTCAAAAACCCGGCTTTGTGTAAAAGACCCAGCTTAGTGTCGATGACACAGCTCAGGTCAAAAACACAGCTCAGGATAATGACACAGGTCAGGTTGAAGCCACAGCTCAGGTTGATGATACAGCACAGGTCTAAGACACAACTTAGAGTCAAGACACAGTAGAGTCCAAAACGCTGAAGAATACAGCAGAGACACTTAGCAGCTCGAAGACGAAGACCTTCTCAAAGACAAGATCCCGATGTCAGAAGATCTTATCTGACGCAGACAGATCAGAGAAGAGCTAGCTTCTGCAGATGCAGACCTACTTCGTAGGTAAAGGCCAGAAGTCAACAAGAGTAGGTAAGATTCAAACGGCTCTCTTCCAACGGCTAGTTTGAATCTCCACCTATATATATCTCTCCTCCACCATTGAAAATGAAGCTGGCAAGACGACTGAAGAAATAGAAGAAAACAGAAAAATGAACAACAATCTTCAAAGCCAAATCTTTCAAGAACACCCAGCCAGTCAGCTGTGTTCTTAGTTGTTCACATATTCAGTCTTAGGCAGAATAGATCAGAATATAAATATCTTAAGCCTAGTTTGAACGAGTTCATCATACTCTAAAGTTCTTCATTGTAAGAACTCGTTCAAAGTTGGAACCCCAAACCAAACCCCCCTTTACCCAGAAAGGTTAGGTCAAGGTTACGCTTGCTTGAAGCGGGAAATTCAAGTGTGTAAGGTTTTTTCAGTACCCGTAAACTGAAAGGTTAGGCTTGACAGTGCCCGCAAACTGTTGGAACACAGCTCAGGTTAGAGTTGTGAAGTTGCTTGGTACTTGGAAACCAAGTGGTAGTGAATTACCAGTGAACCTGTTCGTGGACGTAGGAGGTGTTACTCCGAACCACGTTAAAAATGCTTTGTTATTTATCGCTTTGTTTTATGCATGTTACTAACCCTCATGAGCATACATTTCAATCTGCATAAACTGACTAACTGAAAAGTGAAACAGAGCTTTGCAATATATTTGAAGCAACAGATGGACTTTCCAAATCCACCACATTCCGCACACACACACAGCCAGCTGTGTTGATCAAGCTGCCATCCAGCTGGATCGAACACAGCCAGCTCTCTGAAAAGAGTTTTAACTTGGAAAAGTTTTTAAACCTTGGTGTATTCACCCCCCCCCCCTCTACACCAAGGTATCCGTCTTGTGACCAACAAACTAAGTGTACACAAATCCTACCTTGCGTAGGACTGAATTCATCTTGCTACAACAGATGGTATCATACAAACATTTGGCAAGTTAATCAACTTAAAACATCATATATATATAATCATATATGTATATATATATATATATATATATATATCATTCATCATTTCTTTGTTTAGAAAGCCCACCTGATAAACTTAAGTTTTTCTTTTTAACGCTCGTTCAACTTCTACTTCACGCCTCCGCTTCCACTTCCACTTGCTCCTTAAATCGAAATGGAATAACGAACTTTAAAACGAGAATAATTTCTATCGAATAAACAACTTCGATATTCTTAACTTAATTCGCTTCGAATTCCTACGTCGAAACTCGACGAAACTCGAGAATTTCTAACTTAACTTCTTAAACGCTCTCAACCTATCTTAATTCATCACTAATCATCAATCATCAATCAAACATCAACATTTCAAATTCATTCATAAACATTAATTAAATACTTTTTAACATAATTGACTAAATTGATTTTAATCCGTATAACGGATTCAGAACAATCTCAAATTAATTCCACGCACTTATTTCATCATATCAAACAATTTACACATACATTACACATATTCGACTCGATTAACATATAAACTCCCAAATCGGGAAAATAATCCAAACATAGAAAATCTTTAATATTCTGAATTAAATTTTTAGAAATTCACACATTATTACATTTTTAATAAATAGTTCATAAATGCAATTAATTTATTAATTAATATTTAATTTATTTATTTTAATTTTCGGTTATTTTGAAATTAAGATTTCTATAATTATTTTCTCTTCTTTTTAATTTCTAATATACTTATTTAAACATTATAAGCTCATCTCTTCATTTAATTTCATTCATTTAAGCATTAAATAAATAACCCTAATTTAAGAACCCTAATTTAACATTTTCTAGGGTTTATAGGGTTATCATGTTTACATTTCATTATTTCTTGATTAAACTTGCATCATTAACATCATATAACTTTAACTTCATCATCAAATACATCATATCTCATCAAATTCACAAAGCCTAATTTTAAACTTCATAATTTCGACTTTTTCAATAAAATGAAAAGGGTTGGGAATTCATGCTTTGTTCCAACATCAATGTCGCAGCCCGAACCTCGATATTAGATGTCAAGGCCGGTAGGTCCCACGACTTACACAATTTATGATTAACAAAGGAAATTAAGATAGCGACCCGGCTATCATTCAAAAGAATAACCATACTTAACAACTCATCATTATAGAATAATACGACATATATGACTCGAGACGATCAACTGAATTCAATATGACATTCATATCAATAAACACAATTCGAAACACTCGGAATCAAAAGACCTGATCAACCAAATAATCGACAATTGATCAAGAAGATGATATAACGACTTGAGGATCAAGAAAACAAGATAAAGAAAAATGTTTCGAGTTCGACAAAGCTTCATGGAATAGAGATTTTATTAAATACATATCAAGACTAAGTTTCACGCAAACTGTGACAAAAGAGTTCGACTATCAAAACATAGATCGACTCTAGGGTTTAAACAACTTTATCATAATTTTAAAAAAATCATCTTAACATGGCAGCGGAATACGAAAGACTATATGTATGACGACATATAATCTAGGCTCTTTATTTTTCAAAATATTAACAACAACAACCAACATCCATCCAGCCTCGTCATCTGCATCCCTGCTAACTTTGCACGTTTTAGAAATAACATGCAGGGCTGAGTACTACGTACTCAGTGAACACATGCCGAAAACATTTGAAAACTTTGCTGAATACAGCTATATATGAAAACTTGCCAGAAAACATAATACGAGGATTTTCTGAAAACAACTCGTAAAATGCTAAAAATATTTTCTTTTCAAAACTCATTTGTCTGCAGACATTTATAACAGTATGAACCATATCTACAAATAAATAATGGTGATGAGAAAGAGGCCTCTTTCTCAATCACTTGTAATCGGCATATCAAGGAAAGGCTCACGATTATGAATAATCGGCCTATCAAAGAAATGCGCACGATTACCAATGTGTACACAGATTTCACCTTGCGTGAAACCGAATTCGTCTTTCTGAAGTAGATGGTAACATACTTAAACATTTTTAAAATCATTTGGCAAGTATCAAAACTTTGTAAAACATACGATATCATGCTTTTCACATATTTTAGTTTAGAAAGCCCACCTGATAAATTTAAGCTTTAAACTTTAAGCTCTAACGCTTGTAGCCCTTTTACTTCACGTTTCTGCTCCCGCTTCCGTTGCTCCTTTAATCGAAACGGAATAATGATTTTAGAACGAGAGCTTTTATCGACTAACGACTTCGATATCCTTAACGAAATTCTATTCGAATTTCTACGTCGTAGCTTGATGAAATTCGAGAATTCCTATCTTAACTTTTCAAACGTTCTTAATCTATCTTAATCTATCTAAATTCCTCATTAAGCATCAATATTAATCAATTCTCATACAACATTAATATTTATAAACTACTATTCATCACAACTGACTAAATCGATTTTAATCCGTCTAACGGATTCAGAAAATTTTCAATTTAATTCTATACCTTTATTTAATTATAACAAACATAATTATACTTTAAATACACACATTAACTCAATTAAACATATAAATTCCCAAATCGGGAAAATCAACCATAAATAGAAAAATCTTTATTTCTTTGAATTCAATTTCCATAAAATTATATAACACTTAATTTTTTATTAAGAAGTTCATAAATGCAATTAATTTCTTAATTAAAATTTT
Organism: Agastache rugosa; assembly: GCA_031470985.1. Lineage (NCBI taxonomy): Eukaryota > Viridiplantae > Streptophyta > Magnoliopsida > Lamiales > Lamiaceae > Agastache > Agastache rugosa. The sequence continues at coordinate 4,252,035 of CM062604.1, read as the reverse complement.
ATTAATATTTTATTTATTTATTTTAAATTTTCGGTTATATTAAAATTAATATTTCTTTAATTATTTTCTCTTCTTTTTAATTTCTAATATACTTAATTATCATCTTAAGCTCATTTCTTCATTTAATTTCATTCAATTAAGTATTAATCTTTCAACCCTAATTTAAGAACCCTAATTCGATTTTCTAGGGTTTCTAGGGTTAATCAAGCTCATTTTTCATTATCTCTTGATCTAAAATACTTCATTAATCTCATATATCTTTAATTGAATCATCCAATTCATCATCTAGCATTACATTATTAAACCCTAATTTATATTCTTATTTAATCGGTTATTTTCTCAAAATGAAATTGGTTGGAAATTTTTAATTACTTCCAACATGAAACATTCTTAAAATACTTAACTAAACTCGTTTATATCATTAAATCAATCATACAATTCATGTATTCATTATTTCCCATTTTCTTCTCATTTTCGAAAATTACCAATTGATTGCTAGGGTTTTCCATGCTTAAATCTAATTACATATTTGATCTTATAATCATATTCTAAGCATAATTCATGAAGAACAAATCATCATTCAATGCATGAATTAAAATTTAGCATTTTCTTCTAAAATTCGATTTTCATGCAACTTAGGGTTAGGGTTTTGATTTTTCTAATTTAATCACACAAATCATCATATAATTATGATATAAGCAACATACTATAAGATCAATATCATCTAAACACTCCTCCATTTCTCCCCAAAAATGTCGAAATATATATACATGATTAGAGTTATTCATGCACCATCTTAAGCTAATAATTGATCATCTAACATCTTAAAATCATCATATAAATAACATATGAAGGCATGAACCTCATCTACCAATTTCTACAAATTCTCCCCAAAATTTCGACACACATATATATATATGATCTTCCACCATGAACATGAATTAGGAGCTTGGAATAGATGAAATTAAATCTTACTTAGCTACTTGAGAAGATGACTTTGGTCTTGGAAGCTTGGATGATGATCAACAATGGAGTTGTGTGTGAGTTTGAGAGTGAGGATGAGAGATCGAGAGAGAGAGAGACTGCTGTGTTTGTGTGTGTGCGTGTATGAATGAGAGAGATGAGTGAAATAGCTATACATATATTAGTTATAACCCTAGGTTTAGATGTATAGGATAGCTTATTATAAAATTAAAACTTAATAGCTAAGTTTTGGTTAATTCATTTAATTAGTTATTAATTCAATTAATTAATAACTAATTAATCTTCTAATAAGTCTCTAATTTCTCAACACAGTAATTAAGTTTAAGGTTTCACGAACCTTAGATAAAAATTTCACAGAAAGAATCGGAGATTCGAAGCATTTTCAAATCGACCGAAACTAAATTTTTAAGCGATTAATTACGTAAAATTTCACGTAATTAAATTAAATTCTTCTTCTTGTCAATTAATGACTAAACATTTATCATCTATTGATAAATGTAAAAACTTCTTCGTTTCGGATTATCCGAGACGATAGAAATTAATTAAAACTCATTTTTCCGGTAGAATATATCTGCCGGATAAAATTTTCGGAAAGAAAATCTTTATTTTACTAAAATTCTTGTCTTTCTCAGAAGATTAATTATTCTAATTACTTAAGAAAGACGGGATACTACATTCTCTCCCCCTAAAAATAAATTTCGTCCCGAAATTTGCTTACCTCTCGGAAGAGTTCGGGATACTTTTCTCTCATTTTACTTTCTAACTCCCATGTTGCTTCTTCTAGTCCATGATGCCTCCATTTGATTTTTACTGACGCGATCGACTTATTTCTAAGCTGTTGGACCTTCCGATCCAAAATCGCTTCAGGTTTCTCTTCATAACTGAGATCTGGTTCAAGGACTACTTCTTCTCGACGAATGACGTGCTTAGGATCAAACATATATCTCCGCAACTGAGATACATGAAACACGTTATGTGAATTTCCAAAACTTGGCGGTAAAGCTAGCTTATATGCTACTTGACCTATTCTTTCCAGAATTTCATATGGTCCTATGTAGCGAGGCTTAAGCTTTCCTTTAACACCAAATCGTTGAATTCCTCTTGAAGGCGAAACTTTCAAGAAAACTTTATCACCCACATTGAATTCTAATGCTGATCTTCTGACGTCAGCATAGGACTTCTGACGGTCTTGTGTTTCTTTAATTCTTTGTTTGATTTGGCGCACAATCTTTATCATTTCTTCCACTGAATCAGGTCCTAATATTTTTCTCTCGCCCACATCATCCCAATGGAGCGGAGATCTACACTTCTTTCCATAAAGGGCTTCGTAGGGCGCCATGCCAATCGTCATTTGATAACTGTTGTTGTAAGCAAATTCAACAAGAGGTAAAATTTGCTCCCATTGACTTCCTCGATCTAAAACAACAGTTCTCAACATATCCTCCAAGATCTGAATGGTTCTTTCTGATTGACCATCCGTTTGAGGATGAAAAGCCGTACTGAAGTTCAATTTGGTACCTAATTCTTCTTGCATACTTCTCCAAAAATGAGAAGTAAATTTTGAGTCTCGATCCGAAGTGATCGACTTAGGTACTCCGTGCAATCGCACAATTTCTCGCACGTACAGCTGAGCTAACTTATCTGCGCCATAAGTTATGGGAATAGGTATAAAGTGTGCAGATTTTGTCAATCTATCCACTATTACCCATATCGCTGTATTTCCTCGTTTGGATCTAGGTAACCCAGTTACAAATCCATGGTAATTTTATCCCATTTCCATTCTGGAATATCTAAAGGTTGTAGCTTCCCATAGGGTCTCTGATGCAATGCCTTTACTTGCTGACAGGCTAAACATCTTTCCACAAAAGAAGCTATGTCTCTTTTCATTCCTTCCCACCAAAATGTTTGTTTCAAATCTTGATACATTTTGGTGCCTCAGTGAGCTGAATAAGGAGTTTCATGAGCTTCGCTCATGATTTCATTCCTTAATTCTTCATCATTCGGCACACAAACTCTTCCTCGATACAGGAGAACATTATCTCCTGCCTCCTTAAAATTTTCATTTTTCTCTTGACGAATTTTCATTCGTAACTTTTCCAATTTCTCGTCTTTTCTTTGAGCATTGGAAATTCTCAATCTTAAATCTGGAATTATTTCCATAGCTGCAACCATTTGCTCAACAGATTGCGGAGGTAGAATTACTTCTAACCTCAATTCTTCGAAACTCTTAATGAGTTCTTTCTCTTGAGTTAGAAGAAATCCAAATTCCGATTTTCCTTTTCTGCTTAACGCATCAGCAACTACATTTGCTTTTCCTGGATGATAGGAAATTTTACAATCGTAGTCTTTAACTAACTCGAGCCATCTTCTTTGTCTCATATTTAATTCTTTCTGCTCAAAGAAATATTTGAGACTCTTGTGATCTGTGAAGATTTCACATTTCGTTCCATAAAGATGGTGTCTCCAGATTTTTAAAGCATGTACTACTGCTGCTAGTTCCAAATCATGAGTTGGATAGTTTATTTCATGAGGTCTAAGCTGTCTAGAAGCATATGCAATAACTCTTCCTTCTTGCATCAGAACACAACCTAGTCCGTTCTTTGATGCATCTGTGTAAACAACATAATCTTTATCCGAATCTGGAACTGATAGCACTGGGGCAGTGGTCAATCTCTTTTTAAGTTCTTGGAAACTTTCCTTACATTCTTCTGACCATTTGAATTTTGATTCTTTCTTTAGGAGATGGGTCATTGGCTTAGCTAATTTGGAGAATCCCTCGATAAATCTCCGATAGTAGCTTTGCTAGACCTAAGAAACTCCTAATTTCATGTAGTGTGGTTGGAACTTTCCATTCCTGAACTGCTTGTACTTTTGAAGGGTCAACTTTGATTCCTTCAGGAGATACAACATGTCCAAGGAAATGTACTTCTCTTAGCCAAAATTCACATTTACTAAATTTGGCATACAATCTTTCGGTTCTCAACCTTTTCAGAACAGTTCGTAGATGTTCCTCGTGTTCTAATTCATTCTTTGAATACACGAGAATATCATCAATGAAAACTACGACAAACTTGTCCAAGAATTCATGAAATACTCGATTCATGAGATCCATAAATCTTCTTGGAGCATTCGTCACACCAAATGGCATTACTACAAACTCGTAGTGGCCATATCTTGTTCTGAAAGCTGTCTTGGAAATATCTTCTTGCTTAACCTTTAATTGGTGATAACCAGATTTCAGATCAATCTTCGAGAATACACTTGCTCCTCTGAGCTGATCAAATAGATCATCTATTCTCGGCAAAGGATATTTGTTTTTCAAGGTTAATTTGTTTAATTCTCGGTAGTCGATGCACATCCTCAAACTACCATCCTTCTTTTGGACAAACAAAATTGGTGCTCCCCACGGAGAAACACTAGGTCTAATGAAACCTAGGTCAAGTAACTCTTGCAGTTGAATTTTCAATTCTTGCAACTCCTTTGGAACCATTACGTATGGTGACTTGGAAACAGGAGGCGATCCCGGTTCAAGATCTATTGTGAACTCTACTTGCCTATCTCGGTGGCAATCCCGGCAAAACTTGTGGAAATACGTCTTGAAATTCTTTTACTACGGCTACATCTTCAATGTCGCTCTCCTTATCTTCCTTCTTGTTGAGATAGATAAGATATGCTTTCACATCTTTCTTTTTCAACACTCTCCTTGCTTGAACTCGCCGAAATAATCGGCGATTTCTTACAACTTCTTTCTATCCCGAAAAATAGAGTTGGTTCCCGACTGTGCATATGAAATGAAATTTGCCTTTGCTTGCATTGAATGCTTGCAAAATTCTCGGTCAACCAATCCATTCCCAAGATAATATCTATATCCCACATTTTAATTAAATTTAGGGTTTTTGCTAACATCTTGAGAGATCCTAATTCAATCTCTATATTAGGACAGATGCGAGTAACTGAGGTAGATTTACCTAACGGTGTTGTTACTCTCAAGTCTTGACTAGCACGTTCTACTTTAAGACCAAGATTATCTACGCATGCATCTGATATAAATGAATGCGATGCACCAGTATCAAATAAAATTATAACAGGTATGCCATTTAATTGACCCATACCTGTCAAATTTCCTTGATCTTTGTCGAACGGCTTCTGATCAAGAGCAAAAACCCTTTGATATTGCTGCTGGGGTTCCATTCTCAATTGCTGGGGTTGCTTTTGCTTTTGCTGGAATCGCGGCCCTTGGCGATTTCGTTGTTGCTGCCGTTGCTGAGGAACAACTTCCATTGCCTTCAATCTCTGAGGCGGGTTCTGAAATGTTCTATTCCCTCCTGCTCCTTGCAGTTTAGTTGGGCACTGATACGAATAATGACCAACTTGACCGCAAGTATAGCAGCTATTACTTCCAGCCTTGCATATCCCTTGATGCATCTTGCCACACTTGGAACATGGAGACATTCCTTGATAAGTTTGAGATGAACTGCCTTGATTGACGAAAGGCTGTTTGAATCGTCCCTGATTAAATTGCTGCTGTTGATGACGTTGTTGTCCTTGCTGTCCTTGCCAGGGCTTCTTACTAGGTTGACTTCCAAAATTCCATTTTCGTTTCTGACTTTGGTTGAACGACTGCGGATTTGTCACTGTCACTGGGGTTTGAACTTGTGTGGCTGCTGAAGTCTGAGAAGACTTATCTGGCTGCATTGCCAATTCCATATCCAAAGCTCTGTTTAAAGTCTCGGCATACGATAATGCACTTTGACTGGCCAGAACGATTCTTATTTCCTGCCGAAGACCTGCTCGGAAAAGTTCAGCCATTTTCTCGTCTGTGTCCACCTTATCTTGAGCAAAACGTGCCAAATCACAAAATTCGCGATCATAGTCGGCTACTGACTTCTTACCTTGCTTGAGATTAGCAAACTCATTCTCCTTCTGCTTTCGATAACTTCGAGGAACGAATTTTTCGAACAAAGCATCCTTAAATTGTTCCCACGTCAGGTTCTCCAGTTGTTCAGGGGTATATGCCCTTTGACGAGCTTCCCACCAGTAATCCGCAGATCCCTTGAGCTGATAAGACATGCATGTTAGACGTTCTTGATCCGTACATCGAAGAAAACGGAAAATTCTTTCCAGCGCACGAATCCACTCTTCGGCTTCTGAAGGACTTCCTCTTCCATCGAGAGTTGGAGGATTTTGCCGCAAAAATAATTCTTCTATTCTCCTTTCAGGTTGAGGAGGAGGTGGGGTAGGTTCTCTTTCGGTTTCATCTTCAACCCTTCCTCTACCTCGGCCTCTTGGTCTACCTCTTGGCGGCATTTTCTAATTAACCAGGATTTTCATTCGAATTATTCTTTCTTTCTAACAAAGTCTTATTCTTTAATAAAAATTCTTCTTTCTTTAAAAGTATTTTAAGGGAAATAAATTTTTCTAGGTTTTAGAATTTAGAAAAATTTTCTTATCACCTCTTTAATGCATAATATACTCATCGTACTTTTAATGAATCAACAATTCATTCATTACTAAAATCACAAAAATATTTCAAGAACACATATTTTTCATACTTATCTTTGCTAAGTAAAATTTAGCTAATATATATTCCTAATATTTCAAGGAAATAATAGCATCATCTTGGCATATAAACTTTATCATAACTTTAATGAATCAAAAGATTCACGCTTATCATCAAATAATCACTAAAAAATGTTTTTCCTGTAGTAATTATTATATATATATACATTTTTATTTGCTAAATTTAATTAGCTCTTCATTCTTTATAATCAAGAGATGAATAATATCAAAGCTAACGATAGCAAATAACTAATGGAACGAATAAAACGAACGACGCACTAAACTAATGATAGTCGAATAATGAACGAAACGATTAACGGATGAAACTAACGAAGAATGAAATGAACTACAACGAAACGAACTACGAACAAAATAAACGAAGAATGAACAACTACGAACGACAACGGAATGGACGAATAAACCCCGGCGCTGGATCGGACTATCCCGCGCCAAGATCGCCGTCCCGCGCGCAGACGTCGCGCGGCCAAGAAGAGATTTCCTTCATGCGCGCGCGACTTGACCTCCGGCGGATTGTCCCGCGCCACACCAACCCGCGCCCGATGCTGAAATTGTCGTGGGGCTGGCGCGCCGCGCGCTGTGGTCGCGCCCGGTGCCGGTTCGACGCTTTGTCTTGTTTTCTTCGTCCGAGCTTTTAATCGATCTTTTTCCATTCCTTAAACCTCACTTCTTTACTTTAACTTCTATTATCTAAACCTCAGTCAGCTGGATTCACTCAAATTGAATTACTGTTGAACTCGATCAATTTGGATTTACTCAGCTGGACTCAACAAGCGGGATTTACGTGAACCTGGTCCAATTGAATTACCCAATTGGACCAGTCAATTGAATTACCTTTGGACTCGATCAATTGGATTTACTCAATTGGACTCGATCAATTTGGATTTACTCAGCTGGACTCAGTCAGTTGGATTTACTCATTGGACCAGTCATTGGAATTACCAATTTGGACCCGGTCATTGGAATTATGACTAACTCGCAATTTGGATTTACTCATTGGACCCGGTCAATGGAATTACCAATTTGAATCAGTCAAGTGGAATTACAATGACTCAATTGGATTTACTCAATTGGTCCAATGGCTCATTTTCCGGCCGGCTCGGTTTTCCGGCCACTCGGTTTTCCGGCTCGGTTTTCCGGCTCAGTTTTTCCAGATAACTCAGTTTTTCCAGCTAGCTTTGATTTTCCAGTCAGCTTGATTTATTCAGCTGATCTTTGCTCAACTTACTTCTTCATTTAGTAGGAAAATTTGCCTCTTTGAGGACTTTTACAAAAGGTAGGGAATTATTTACACCCAAAAATTCCCTATATGAACCGTGATTTTCTAACATCACGCATAATGTTTTTATCGGAGCGGAATTCTACGTCGCTTCCGATTCGCTATACTATCATATTATGCTTCTATGTACAAGAACTTATTTACAACATAATGTTAAAAGTTGTTCGCTTACTAGTCTATTACATATATTTACATCATTTTTTTTTTCAACTTCCCGACACTTCCCTTCACTGCTCATCCTCTAACGGATCCTCTTCTTCTTCCTCCTCTTCTTCTTCCGTTTCCGTGCTCTCCTCTGCCCTCTCCACTCCGTCCAAAGTCACACGAGGGGCATAAGTAATATCCTCTCCCGGCGACGGCCTAAAGCTAGGCTGAAAACTTAAATGAGTAAATGGTATTCTACGGAGGTGGAAGTATCCTTCGGTTGGTCCAACTTCTGGATCAACGTTATCCTCGTCACTATCATAGTGACGTGGTCCAGAGGTGCTAGCCACATTAGGGTCAAATAGAATAGGCTGGGCTCCAACTATGACATCAAGCTCTGAAGAATTCAAAGCTTGCAATGTTTCAACGGAAGGATCATTTGGAACTTCCTCAACAAAAGAAGCTGAGGCTACGCCGTTAGGCAAAACAGAAGGCTCAGGAACAAAGGTTTGAGTCTCGATTTGGGAGGGAGACGAAACATAGCCATTTGCCAATGGCTCAACAAGAAAAGAGTTAGCATCAAATCCATTATTTCCATGGATGGGAGAAGCAATAGGTTCGGGATTTTCTGGAGGATTCTGATCCAGAATAGGGTAATCTTGGGGCATGAGATGTTGTAAACCAAACTCACCAACAGGAATCAATGGCTGATATGGTCCAGGAGGTGGGTACGAAAAACACATATATTGAGTACTAATTGCAGCTATGAACGCTCTGCAATCTCCAAACAAGACACCATCCCAATATTGGGGAGTAACGTACCTTGCAGCAATCGATGCCGCCCACTCCTGCCAATCCTCAGGAAGCAGAGGAACTAGCCTAACTATACCAATAACTCCCGAGATATTTGATTCATGAATGTCCATCCAAACCTTATGGTACCGAGCTAAAAACTCTGCTAGGGTTTCTGTGTAGCTCATATGTATGTGGTGAAATTCAATCATCGCTGCTACGCTTCTAGAGTTGGACATCCTATAAAAGAAAATTTAAATAATTAACTAAACTGAAATTATGAATAGTTTTGAGAATCCACTGTCTCAACATACTCAATGTCGCTTCCAAAAGGGTGTTCCGGGCTCATGTTACATTCCACAGATAAATACTCAACTTGCTTGCACAACTGATCCATTATCTCGCTTATGATTGATCACCAACAACCAATCACATTAGAGGCTAAAACATAACAATTATATATATACTTCAACTTCCAAACTTTATAACTAGAAACATTTGAAATTCGTACCTGGATAGCTGGATGAGATGAGAGATGCTGGACTTCAGTTGTTGTTAAAAACTAACTAGTCTAGGAATTCAAACCAGACTAGACTTTCAGAAAACAACTTGGAGCAGAAGACATTGCTCTAAACTAATCTAGGGTTTCAAATAGACTAGATTTTAGAAAATATTATTCAGAGCAGTCAGACCCGCTCTGATACCACTCTGTCGCAGCCCGAACCTCGATATTAGATGTCAAGGCCGGTAGGTCCCACGACTTACACAATTTATGATTAACAAAGGAAATTAAGATAGCGACCCGGCTATCATTCAAAAGAATAACCATACTTAACAACTCATCATTATAGAATAATACGACATATATGACTCGAGACGATCAACTGAATTCAATATGACATTCATATCAATAAACACAATTCGAAACACTCGGAATCAAAAGACCTGATCAACCAAATAATCGACAATTGATCAAGAAGATGATATAACGACTTGAGGATCAAGAAAACAAGATAAAGAAAAATGTTTCGAGTTCGACAAAGCTTCATGGAATAGAGATTTTATTAAATACATATCAAGACTAAGTTTCACGCAAACTGTGACAAAAGAGTTCGACTATCAAAACATAGATCGACTCTAGGGTTTAAACAACTTTATCATAATTTTAAAAAAATCATCTTAACATGGCAGCGGAATACGAAAGACTATATGTATGACGACATATAATCTAGGCTCTTTATTTTTCAAAATATTAACAACAACAACCAACATCCATCCCCTCGTCATCCGCATCCTCGCTAACCCGCACGTTTTAGAAATAACATGCGGCCGAGTACTACGTACTCAGTGAACACATGCCGAAAACATTTGAAAACTTTGCTGAATACAGCTATATATGAAAACTTGCCAGAAAACATAATACGAGGATTTTCTGAAAACAACTCGTAAAATGCTAAAAATATTTTCTTTTCAAAACTCATTTGTCTGCAGACATTTATAACAGTATGAACCATATCTACAAATAAATAATGGTGATGAGAAAGAGGCCTCTTTCTCAATCACTTGTAATCGGCATATCAAGGAAAGGCTCACGATTATGAATAATCGGCCTATCAAAGAAATGCGCACGATTACCAATGTGTACACAGATTTCACCTTGCGTGAAACCGAATTCGTCTTTCTGAAGTAGATGGTAACATACTTAAACATTTTTAAAATCATTTGGCAAGTATCAAAACTTTGTAAAACATACGATATCATGCTTTTCACATATTTTAGTTTAGAAAGCCCACCTGATAAATTTAAGCTTTAAACTTTAAGCTCTAACGCTTGTAGCCCTTTTACTTCACGTTTCTGCTCCCGCTTCCGCTTGCTCCTTTAATCGAAACGGAATAATGATTTTAGAACGAGAGCTTTTATCGACTAACGACTTCGATATCCTTAACGAAATTCTATTCGAATTTCTACGTAGTAGCTTGATGAAATTCGAGAATTCCTATCTTAACTTTTCAAACGTTCTTAATCTATCTTAATCTATCTAAATTCCTCATTAAGCATCAATATTAATCAATTCTCATACAACATTAATATTTATAAACTACTATTCATCACAACTGACTAAATCGATTTTAATCCGTCTAACGGATTCAGAAAATTTTCAATTTAATTCTATACCTTTATTTAATTATAACAAACATAATTATACTTTAAATACACACATTAACTCAATTAAACATATAAATTCCCAAATCGGGAAAATCAACCATAAATAGAAAAATCTTTATTTCTTTGAATTCAATTTCCATAAAATTATATAACAGTTAATTTTTTATTAAGAAGTTCATAAATGCAATTAATTTCTTAATTAAAATTTTATTAATATTTTATTTATTTATTTTAAATTTTCGGTTATATTAAAATTAATATTTCTTTAATTATTTTCTCTTCTTTTTAATTTCTAATATACTTAATTATCATCTTAAGCTCATTTCTTCATTTAATTTCATTCAATTAAGTATTAATCTTTCAACCCTAATTTAAGAACCCTAATTCGATTTTCTAGGGTTTCTAGGGTTAATCAAGCTCATTTTTCATTATCTCTTGATCTAAAATACTTCATTAATCTCATATATCTTTAATTGAATCATCCAATTCATCATCTAGCATTACATTATTAAACCCTAATTTATATTCTTATTTAATCGGTTATTTTCTCAAAATGAAATTGGTTGGAAATTTTTAATTACTTCCAACATGAAACATTCTTAAAATACTTAACTAAACTCGTTTATATCATTAAATCAATCATACAATTCATGTATTCATTATTTCCCATTTTCTTCTCATTTTCGAAAATTACCAATTGATTGCTAGGGTTTTCCATGCTTAAATCTAATTACATATTTGATCTTATAATCATATTCTAAGCATAATTCATGAAGAACAAATCATCATTCAATGCATGAATTAAAATTTAGCATTTTCTTCTAAAATTCGATTTTCATGCAACTTAGGGTTAGGGTTTTGATTTTTCTAATTTAATCACACAAATCATCATATAATTATGATATAAGCAACATACTATAAGATCAATATCATCTAAACACTCCTCCATTTCTCCCCAAAAATGTCGAAATATATATACATGATTAGAGTTATTCATGCACCATCTTAAGCTAATAATTGATCATCTAACATCTTAAAATCATCATATAAATAACATATGAAGGCATGAACCTCATCTTCCAATTTCTACAAATTCTCCCCAAAATTTCGACACATATATATATATATGATCTTCCACCATGAACATGAATTAGGAGCTTGGAATAGATGAAATTAAATCTTACTTAGCTACTTGAGAAGATGACTTTGGTCTTGGAAGCTTGGATGATGATCAACAATGGAGTTGTGTGTGAGTTTGAGAGTGAGGATGAGAGATCGAGAGAGAGAGAGACTGCTGTGTTTGTGTGTGTGCGTGTATGAATGAGAGAGATGAGTGAAATAGCTATACATATATTAGTTATAACCCTAGGTTTAGATGTATAGGATAGCTTATTATAAAATTAAAACTTAATAGCTAAGTTTTGGTTAATTCATTTAATTAGTTATTAATTCAATTAATTAATAACTAATTAATCTTCTAATAAGTCTCTAATTTCTCAACACAGTAATTAAGTTTAAGGTTTCACGAACCTTAGATAAAAATTTCACAGAAAGAATCGGAGATTCGAAGCATTTTCAAATCGACCGAAACTAAATTTTTAAGCGATTAATTACGTAAAATTTCACGTAATTAAATTAAATTCTTCTTCTTGTCAATTAATGACTAAACATTTATCATCTATTGATAAATGTAAAAACTTCTTCGTTTCGGATTATCCGAGACGATAGAAATTAATTAAAACTCATTTTTCCGGTAGAATATATCTGCCGGATAAAATTTTCGGAAAGAAAATCTTTATTTTACTAAAATTCTTGTCTTTCTCAGAAGATTAATTATTTTAATTACTTAAGAAAGACGGGATACTACAATCAAACATGCTTAAAATAATTATCTAAGCTCATTTATAACATAAATTTCATCATACAACATATGAATCAAAAACCCCCAATTTGTAATTAATTTCGAAAATTTCAAAATTAGATCTAGGGTTTTCTCATGCTTGATTTAATCACACAATTCATCATATAAACATCATACTATAATATCAAAATCATCTAACCATTTCTCAAATTTCTTCCAAAAATTTCGATCCTATATATATATATAAAGGATGATTTTAAACCATGAAAATGAATCAAGGACTTGGAAGAAATGAGATTTAATCTTACTTAATTACTTGGATGAAGATTGGAACTTGAATCTTGAAAGCTTGGAGCTTGGAGTGAAAAATAAAAATGATCTTCAAGAGTATGTGTGTGTGTGTGATCGAGAGAGAGTGGTGAAGGGGTGAGAAGATGACTCTCATATACATATATATATAGATAGAGAATAGGTAGTTTAATATTATATTAAAACTTAGCTACTAAGTTAAGTTATGAAATTAGTTAATTACTTAATCAATTCAATTAATTATTAACTAACTAATCTTCCATTAAACCCCTATTTTCTCAACATAGGAATTTAGCTTAAGGTTTCACGAACCTGAGTTAAAAATTTCACAGAAAGAATCAGAGATTTGAAACATTTTCAAATCGACCGAAACTAAATTTTTAACTGATAAATTATGTAAATTTTCACGTAATTAAATTAAATTCTTCTTTCAGTCAATTTATGACTAAACATTTATCATTTATTGATAAATGTAAAAACTTCTTCGTTTCGGATTAACCGAGACGATCATTCTTAATTAAAACTCATTTTTCCGGTAGAATATATCTGCGGATAAAATTTTCTGGACGGAAAATTTTCTTTTACTGAAATCTTATCTTTCTTACTAATTTAAATAATCTTAATACTTAAGAAAGACGAAATACTACATTAATTAATTAAACATTATGCATATAATTATTAATTTAAATTGATTAATTAATTCTTTAATTAATCAAACATTAATCAGTTAAACATAACATCTTTAATTAAAAAGCTCTTGAACTATAAAAATTATTAGGGTTTCTCAACCTCTAATATAAGCTTTCTTTATGAATTTCCGGTAATAAAATCCGAAAACAAAATATATTTCCGAAGAGAATTTTTATGATTTTCGGAGAAATTAAATCTTTCAAAATAACATACATTTCTCAAATAACTTCAAACATATAAGCACATAGTCATAAACATCTTCATTATCTCATTTCAGATTAACCGGAACGAGAATAAATCTTAAATTATTATAATTCGGCAAATTAGGCTGCCGAAAAATTTTAATTGTCGGAACTGATTTTCTTTCAAAGCTCTCACAACTTAATTATTTTAGATGAGCTCTTAATTAATTACTAAGATTGGTTATGAAAAAGCGGGGTACTACATTCTCTCCCCCTAAAAATAAATTTCGTCCCGAAATTTGCTTATCTCTAGGGATAAGCTCGGAATACCTTTCCTTCATCTTATCTTCAAGTTCCCACGTTGTTTCCTCTGGCCCGTGGTGTCTCTACTTAACCCTTACTAATGTGATCGATTTATTTCTAAACAGCTGGACATTTTGATCCAATATCGCATCCAATTTTTCTTCATAACTGAGGTTTGGTTCTAGGGCCACTCCTTCTTGATGATTCTTCAAATGATGATAGCCAAATTTTAAATCAATCCTTGAGAAAACACTGGCTCCTCTGAGCTGATCAAACAGATCATTTATCCTTGGCAAAGGATGTTTATTCAACATCAACTTATTTAACTCTTGGTAGTCTATACACATTATCCTGAGGTATTGGCTTTAACATAAGCTCTTCTGAGGTATGTCAAGAAGGTTTGCTGACATCTTAAGGGAAGCAATCTCAAATTCTAGATTAGGGCAAACATGTGTGGCTGAGGTAGCTTTACCTATCGTGGTCGATACTCTTAAGTTCTGGTTAACACGTTCTAACTTAAGGCTAAGAGTATCTACGCATTCACTTAGTATAAAGCAATGTTATGCACCGGTATCCAAAAAGAATTATTATAGGTATACCACTCATCCAACTCATACCTGCCAGATTGCCCTGGTCCTTAACGCATGTTTCCTGATTGAGATCAAAATCTCTCTGATGCTGCTGCTGTGGTGACTGCTGCTGGTTTGGCTGAGGAACTCCTTCAATGGCCTTTAGATGCTGAGGCTGAGACTGATTAGATCTTCCTGGACCAGTCCCTTTCTGCTTATTTGGGCACTGATAAGAGTAATGACCGGGTTGCCCACATGCATAGCAGTTGTTACTTCCTACTCTGCAAATTCCCTGGAGCATTTTTCTGCACTTAGAGCATGAAGAAATTCCTTATTGTCTCTGAGACGAGCTATCTTGACCAACAATAGGAGGTCTATATTTTTCTTGGGTCGATTGCTGGTGACTCTGCCCATACCATGACTTCTTGCTAGGTTGGTTTTCAGCATTCCACTTTCTTTTTCCCTTTTGAGTTTGGTGCGAATCTTGCCATTTAACGGTCACTGGAAATTGATTTGGGGAAGGTGCTGGAATCTGAACTGATTTTTCTGGCTGCATAGCCAACTCCATATCTAAGGCTCGATTTAACGCTTCAGCGTAGGTCATAGCACTCTGACTTGCTAAGACCACTTTTATTTCTTGTCTAAGTCCGGCACGAAAGAGTTCGGATATCTTCTCATCTGAATCAACTTTATCAGGGGAGAAACGAGCTAACTCACAAAATTCACGATCGTACTTTGACACTGTCTTATTTCCTTGCTTGAGACTTGCAAACTCGTTTTCTTTTTGCTTGCGATAACTTCTCGGAACGTACTTCTCAAAGAGGGCTTCTTTGAACTGCTCCCAAGTGAGATTTTCAAACTGTTCGGGAGTATAAATTCTCTGACGGGTTTCCCACCTGTAGTCGGCAGATCCTTTCAGCTGATATGTTATACATGTGAGACGCTCACGGTCATCACATCGAAGAAACCTAAAGATTCGTTCTAAAGTGCGAATCCACTCTTCTGCTACTGACGGATTTCCTTTTCCGTCGAAGGTCGGAGGATTTTGTCGAAGAAAAAGTTCTTCGACCCTCCTTTCAGGCTGAGGAGGTGGGGTAGGTTCTCTTTCTTGCTCGTCATGCACCCTTCCTCTTCCTCTACCTCTTGGTATATCTCTTGGCGGCATTCTGATTAATCAACTAAGGGTTTGCTGAAGAATTCTACTTTCTTTAAAACGAATTTTACTTTCTAAGTTGGTTAATTAGTATAATTCTTACTTGCTTTATATAAAATTAAAGGAACAAAATTTTTCTACGTTTTTAAAAACTTTAGAAAAATTCTTAATCACATCATTAACACATAACATGCTCATCATAATTAATGAATCAAACGATTCACTCTCATTATCATAAATAATGAATCGTGTTTTCTTCATATAATCACTTCAACAATTAAGCATAAAAATAATTCAAGTAGTAATTATTTTTCATGCTCAACGTTGCTAAATAGAATTAGCTCATGTATTCTTAATAATTCAAGAAATGAATAACATCATCTTGACATATAAACTTCATTGATTAATTCTTTTCAGATGATTTACTTCATCTCAAACATTTTTCCTAAATCATAACAAAATATAGCTAACGGAAAAGAAAGAAAAAAAAAACATAAACAAAATAACTAAGAATTAGACTAACGATGAACGAAACGAATAATTAACGAAACTAACGAAGAACGGAACGAACTATCACAAAACGAACTAAGAAAACCCAGCGCTGGATCGAACCATCCCATGTGCCATCATTGTCATTTCGCGTCTCAAGGTCGCGCGAAATTTTTTTTTCTTCATTCTACTTTGATTTGATCTTTTTCTTTTTTTTTTAAAACTCTCATTTCTTTATTTTAAATCTTCCTCTTCATTACTTAAACTTTATCAAAAACTCTTATAATATCTATAAATATTAAGCTAACGGAAGAAAAGAACGGTGAATGAAACGAATTATGAACGAAACGAACTACGAACGAAACGAATGAAGAAAACCCGGACTGTACTCCCCAAGTCCAGCGTCCGCTGGGGCATAACCATGGCTGACCTTCCATGGTCAGCGGTCGCTCATGCCTCAGCCGGCGCTGAGTCTCCATGGTCAGCGACCGCTCCACCTCCGCCGCCGCTGAGTTCCGCCGCGTCGTCTTCTTCAGCGGTCGTTGAGTCGTCGCGATGGCTGACTTCAATCCCTGTATTATTTTTCCCGCGCTCTCTAACTTCACAGCGGTCTCTTACTTCATTCCCTGTAATATTTTTTAGAGATCTCTGAGGTTGAGAGATCTCTGACTTTCATCCTTGTAACATTCTTGAGAGGTCTCTGAGGTTGAGAGATCTCCTACTTTCATGGGTGAAACTTTTCTCATTTGATTCTTTACATGCTTGACGAACTTTCTATCTTTAGATTCATATTTTAACGCTTTTCGTTTGTCAATTACGCTTCGTCCTAATTTATTTTAACGCTTCTCAACTATAATTAAACTTTTTTTATTATTTTCTTTCTTTCTTCTTGCGATGATTAAACAGAAATTCAACCGACAAAATTATCGACAACTCGGAAAATTTTCAAACTACCCACCGTGGTCTTACTTCTTCTTTTTAATGGGAAAACTTGCCTCTTCAAGGACTTTTACAAAAGTTAGGGAATATTTACATCAAATTTCCCTATTTAGTCGTGATTTTCTTATATCACGCAAAACACTTCCTCGAAGCGGTATTCTTCTTCGCTACCGAATCTTTAAAAAAAAAAACTAACATATTATGCATCTTTTTATGAAATCTTAGTACATAAATATAAAACTTAAAAATGATAAAGCATAAAATTTGTTCGATTAGAAATCTATTAAATTAACGCCACTCTCGAACTCTCTTTTTCTTTCTCTGCTCATTCTCTAATGGATCTTCTTCTTCTTCTTCTTCTTCTTCTTCTTCTTCTTCTTCTTCACTCGGATCCTCCTCACTTTCAGACTCGATACTCTCCTCAGCTCTCTCCACTTTATCTAACGTCAAACGGACGGCACTTACGTCGACCACACCTGAAAAAGGCCTAAAACTAGGCTGAAACACTAAATGGCTAAACGGTATATGACGAAGATGAAAATATCCTTTGGTTACTCCATTTTCGGGATCAATGGTATCCTCATTACTGTCACGGCGACGCGGTCCAGACGTACTACTCTCGTGAAAAACGAAAGGAACAATCTGAGTTCCAAAGAAATAATTAAGCTTTAAAGAATTTAAAGTTGGAAGAGTATCCAAAGAAGGATTTAATGGAACTATATGAATAGAGGGAGATGAAACCAAGCTATTCACCGAAGCAGAAGGCTCGGAACAGAACAACAACATTTGATAAAGGTGGAGATGAAACATAGCCATTCGACAATGGCTGAGAAATAAATAAGTTTTCATCAAAACTATAATCATTAGGACGAGGAGAAATAACGGCTCAAAATTCTCTTGAGGAATTAGAAAAGGAATTGGGTTGTCTTGCGACATCGAATCTTAAAGTCCTGCTCCATTCACTCGTCGGGAAGTGTCGCAGCCCGGCCAAGAAATTAGATGACAAAGCCGGTGGGTCCCACGACTTACACAATTTATGATTAACAAAGGAATTTAATAGCGACCCGGCTATTTATCGATAATCACAAAGGACAAATCAACTCAACCAACAATCAATTTTGACATTTTCAAAACAAGTATAATTTGAGATTTATGAGACGATCAACCAAATAAGCATTTATGGAATAATCAAATCAGCTCAAGATCAATAATTTCAATCAAACGAATCCAACAACTCAATGACATGAAAACAACGAGCTGACTTATAGATCAAGAACGCAAGATATATATATATATATATATATATATATATATATATATATATATATATATATCAAGTAGGTTGATCTCAAAAGGAGTTCACGAACATATTTCGATCAAACTTTCAGAATTTAAACGACTTAAACTTAGTTGACTTTAGAATACAACCATCATCAACAAAATTATACATCATCAAACTTCATAAATTTGCAGCGGAAAAACGAGAGAATATATGTATGAAGACATATATTCTAGGTTCTAAGCTCATCAAAACGACTCTTATCATATAAACCAAAAACAACAACAACAACAAGTCCGCCAGCACACGATCATCTTCATCCCAGCTAACCTGCACATTTTAGAATAATAAGCGGGGCTGAAGTACAAAGTGGGCACATGCCAAGATAATTTGAAAACTTACTGAATAAAACTATAATTTTGTAGTATCCCGTCTTTCTTAAGTAATTAAAATAATTAATCTTCTGAGAAAGACAAGAATTTTAGTAAAATAAAGATTTTCTTTCCGAAAATTTTATCCGGCAGATATATTCTACCGGAAAAATGAGTTTTAATTAATTTCTATCGTCTCGGTTAATCCGAAACGAAGAAGTTTTTACATTTATCAATAGATGATAAATGTTTAGTCATTAATTGACAAGAAGAAGAATTTAATTTAATTACGTGAAATTTTACGTAATTAATAGCTTAAAAATTTAGTTTCGGTCGATTTGAAAATGCTTCGAATCTCCGATTCTTTCTGTGAAATTTTTATCTAAGGTTCGTGAAACCTTAAACTTAATTACTGTGTTGAGAAATTAGAGACTTATTAGAAGATTAATTAGTTATTAATTAATTGAATTAATAACTAATTAAATGAATTAACCAAAACTTAGCTATTAAGTTTTAATTTTATAATAACCTACCTATACATCTAGACCTAGGTTTATAAGTTATATTTAGCTAATTCTCTCTCACTCTCCCTCACTCTCGACACACACACACAGCACATCTCTCTCTCTCGATCATCTCTTCTCTCTCAATACACACACTCACACACACTTAAGAACACCATCTTGATCTTCAAGCTCAAAGATTTCAACTTCTAGCAATCCTCTCAAGTAGTCAAGTAAGCTTAGATTATTCTCTTCCAAGCTCTTGATTCATGTCTTTGGTGGAAGAATTATATATATATATATGTCGAAAATTTGTAAGAAATATGAAGAAGTAGTTGGATAATCTTGATTTCTTAGAATGATGTTTATATGATGATTTTATGATCAATTATTAAGCTTAAGATGATGCATGAAGAATTCTAGTTATGAATATATATATGTCGATTATTTTGGGAGAAACTCTAGAAATGATTAGTAAATCTTCATGTCTTAATATGATGCTTATATCATGATTATATGATGAATTGTGTGATTAAATTAGAAAAATCAAAACCCTAACCCTAAGTTGCATGAAAATCGAATTTTAGAAGAAAATGCTAAATTTTGATTCATGCATTGAATGATGATTTGTTCTTCATGAATTATGCTTAGAATATGATTATAAGATCAAATATGTAATTAGATTTAAGCATGGAAAACCCTAGCAATCAATTGGTAATTTTCGAAAATGAGAAGAAAATGGGAAATAATGAATACATGAATTGTATGATTGATTTAATGATATAAACGAGTTTAGTTAAGTATTTTAAGAATGTTTCATGTTGGAAGTAATTAAAAATTTCCAACCAATTTCATTTTGAGAAAATAACCGATTAAATAAGAATATAAATTAGGGTTTAATAATGTAATGCTAGATGATGAATTGGATGATTAAATTAAAGATATATGAGATTAATGAAGTATTTTAGATCAAGAGATAATGAAAAATGAGCTTGATTAACCCTAGAAACCCTAGAAAATCGAATTAGGGTTCTTAAATTAGGGTTGAAAGATTAATACTTAATTGAATGAAATTAAATGAACAAATGAGCTTAAGATGATAATTAAGTATATTAGAAATTAAAAAGAAGAGAAAATAATTAAAGAAATATTAATTTTATTATAACCGAAAATTTAAAATAAATAAATAAAATATTAATAAAATTTTAATTAAGAAATTAATTGCATTTATGAACTTCTTAATAAAAATTAAGTGTTATATAATTTTATGGAAATTTAATTCAAAGAAGTAAAGATTTTTCTATTTATGGTTGATTTTCCCGATTTGAGAATTTATATGTTTAATTGAGTTAATGTGTGTATTTAAAGTATAATTATGTTTGTTATAATTAAATAAAGGTATAGAAT
This sequence comes from Agastache rugosa, assembly GCA_031470985.1. Classification (NCBI taxonomy): domain Eukaryota; kingdom Viridiplantae; phylum Streptophyta; class Magnoliopsida; order Lamiales; family Lamiaceae; genus Agastache; species Agastache rugosa. The sequence goes on along the minus strand of CM062604.1, from coordinate 4,231,038 downwards.
TAAATTGAAAATTTTCTGAATCCGTTAGACGGATTAAAATCGATTTAGTCAGTTGTGATGAATAGTAGTTTATAAATATTAATGTTATATGAGAATTGATTAATATTGATGCTTAATGAGGAATTTAGATAGATTAAGATAGATTAAGAACGTTTGAAAAGTTAAGATAGGAATTCTCGAATTTCATCAAGTTACGACGTAGAAATTCGAATAGAATTTCGTTAAGGATATCGAAGTCGTTAGTCGATAAAAACTCTCGTTCTAAAATCGTTATTCCGTTTCGATTAAAGGAGCAAGCGGAAGCGGGAGCAGAAACGTGAAGTAAAAGGGCTACAAGCGTTAGAGCTTAAAGTTTAAAGCTTAATTTTATCAGGTGGGCTTTCTAAACTAAAAATATGTGAAAAGCATGATATCGTATGTTTTACAAAGTTTTGATACTTGCCAAATGATTTTAAAAATGTTTAAGTATGTTACCATCTACTTCAGAAAGACGAATTCGGTTTCACGCAAGGTGAAATCTGTGTACACATTGGTAATTGTGCGCATTTCTTTGATAGGCCGATTATTCATAATCATGAGCCTTTCCTTGATATGCCGATTACAAGTGATTGAGAAAGAGGCCTCTTTCTCATCACCATTATTTATTTGTAGATATGGTTCATACTGTTATAAATGTCTGCAGACAAATGAGTTTTGAAAAGAAAATATTTTTAGCATTTTACGAGTTGTTTTCAGAAAATCCTCGTATTATGTTTTCCGGCAAGTTTTCATATATAGCTGTATTCAGCAAAGTTTTCAAATGTTTTCGGCATGTGTTCACTGAGTACGTAGTACTCAGCCCTGCATGTTATTTCTAAAACGTGCAGGTTAGCAGGGATGCAGATGACGAGGCTGGATGGATGTTGGTTGTTGTTGTTAATATTTTGAAAAATAAAGAGCCTAGATTATATGTCGTCATACATATGGTCTTTCGTATTCCGCTGCCATGTTAAGATGATTTTTTTTTAATTATGATGAAGTTGCTTAAACCCTAGAGTCGATCTATGTTTTGATAGTCGAACTCTTTTGTCACATTTTGCGTGAAACTTAATCTTGATATGTATTTAATAAAATCTCTATTCCATGAAGCTTTGTCGAACTCGAAACATTTTTCTTTATCTTGTTTTCTTGATCCTCAAGTCATTATATCATCTTCTTGATCAATTGTCGATTATTTGGTTGATCAGGTCTTTTGATTCCGAGTGTTTCGAGTTGTGTTTATTGATATTTATGTCATATTGAATTCAGTTGATCGTCTCGAGTCATATATGTCGTATTATTCTATAATGATGAGTTGTTAAGTATGGTTATTCTTTTGAACGATAGCCGGGTCGCTATCTTAATTTCCTTTGTTAATCATAAATTGTGTAAGTCGTGGGACCTACCGGCCTTGACATCTAATATCGAGGTTCGGGCTGCGACAAATTTGGACTTGCCGAAAGACATAGCACAATTCAAACTTTTGCATGTTCAAAAGAATACATAAATATATATATAAGAGTATGTACCGTGTCTACAATAAAATAGTGCTGAGAAGTAGGCCTCCTTCTCAAACACTTGTAATCGTCCACTCCTTTCGGAAGGCTCCCGATTACAAAATAGTGTACACAAATCCTACCTTGCGTAGGACCGAATTCGTCTTTCTTTGGTAGACGGTATCATACAAAACATTAAACATTTGGCAAGCCAATTACTTTGAAAACATCACACATATATATAATCATATTTATATATATAGCATTCATCATTTCTTGGTTTAGAAAGCCCACCTGATAACTGAAGCTTTGGACTTAACCTTTATCGATTCTGAATCCTCGGATTCACTCCCACTCGATCCTTCATTCGAACTAGAATTCACGAATTCAGAACGAGAATTAACTACTATCGAATAAACGAATTCGATCTTCTTAACTTCTAATTTACTTCGAAATTCTACGTCGAAACTCGACGAAACTCGAGAATTTCTAACTTAACTTCTTAAACTCTCTTATTCTATCTTAACTCATACTTAATCATCAATCACACTTAACATAACCATACTGTAATTAATATTCATCATAATCGACAAAGTCAATTTTAATCCGTCTAACGGATTCAGAAAATTCTTAAATTAAATCCACTCACATTTTCCAAAATTATGAACATAATTACACATTCACTTCACACATTCGACTCGATTAAACACATAGACTCCCGACTCGGGAAATTCAATTAAAAATAGAAAATCTTTATTACTTTGAATTAAATTCTCAGAAAATCACACACTACTTTATTTTTAATGAGAAGTTTATAAATGCAATTAATTTCTTAATTAAAAATTAAATAATAATTTATTTTATTTAATTTATTTTCGGTCCTTTTGAAATTAGGATTTCTAGGATTCTTTTCTCTTCATTTTAATTTCTAACATGCTTATATAATTAACATAAGCTCAATTCCTCAATCAATTTCATTCAATTTATCATCAAATTAAAAACCCTAATTCATGAACCCTAATTTAAATTTCTAAATATTTCAAAATAATGAAATAAATTGAAGGGTTGGGAATTCATGCTTACTTCCAACATTAAACATACTTAGAATAATTAACTAAGCTCATATATAACATCAAATTCATTATACAACACATGAATCAAAATTTTCCAATTTCTAGAGAATTTCGAAAATTTCAAGATTAATGCTAAGGTTTTCTCATGCTTGATTTAATCACATACTTGATCATCTAAACATGAATTAAACATCATACTAAAAAAGAATCAAGATCATCCAATCACTTCTCAATTTTCTCCCAAAAATTTCAAAAATATATAGATAGAGAGGAAAGAGGATGATTCATGCTTGGATCTTGAGTTAAAACTTGCATTAAATATATAACTCACCTTAACTAATAATTTGGAATTGATTTGATCTTGAATTTGAGCTTAAACTTGAAGCTTTAATGGAGGAAAATATATATGTATATATGCGTGTGTAGAAGCAGCAAAGATGAAGAAGAAAATGAAGAAGAAGTCTTAATTTATATAATTAATCTAATCATTAAGCTAACATAAAAGTCAAACAATCTTATGTCATGACTTATGTCATAATTAAGATTATTTAATTAATTAAATGCTCAATTTAATCAATTAAATACTAAACTTGCTAATCATAATTTCAATCTCTTATTTCTCGATTTAGAAAAATCAATTAGGGCATCTCTAACCCTAATGAAAATTCTCGGAAGAAAATACTGAAAAATGAATCATTTATGAACCAAATAAGATTATTTCTTTTAATAATTAATTATTAATAAAATAAATTAAGAAAATTAAATTCATAATTTTCTCCATTAAAATCATGCATAAATGCACAATTCAATAAACATAAATTCTAATTCGTTTCGGTTAATCCGAGACGAAACAGAAATAATTAAATTTCACTTTTTCGGCAAATATTAGGATTGCCGAAGGAAAATTATTGAAAAGGAAATTTTCTTCATCTTCATTCTCTTAATTTAATTAAAGAAATACTAAGATTAATTATTCAAGAAAACGGGGTATTACATTCTCTCCCCCTAAAAATAAATTTCATCCCGAAATTTACTTATTTCTTGGAATAACTCGGGATACTCGTCTTTCATCGTACTTCTTAACTTTCAAATGGCTTCTTCTAAACCATTATGATTTACTTAATCTTTACTGACACGATTAACTTATTTCTAATCTGCTGGATCTTTCGATCCAGGATCGCTTCTGGCTTTTCTTCATAATTAAGATCTGGATTAAAGATCACTTCTTTTTGATGGATAACGTGCTTAGAGTCAAACATGTATCGTCACAACTGAGATACATGGAATATGTTAAAAGAACTTCTAAAAATTCGGCGATAAAACTAGCTTATCCATTATTTGACTTATTCTTTCCAGAATTTCATATGTCCTATGTAGTGAGACTTAAACTTTCTTTTAACACAAAAACGATGTACTCCTCTTGAAGGTTTTCCTTTCAAACACTAACGCTGATCTTCGCGTATCTCAATAAAATTTCTGACGATCTTGTGCTTCCTTAATTTATTGTTGGGCTTGGCGCAAAGTCTCTATCATTTCTTTAATTACTTCGGCCCTAACATTTTACTCTCGCCCACATTATCCTAATGGAACGAAGATCGACATTTTCCTCTATGAAGGGTTTCATAGGATACCATGCCTATCGACATTTGGTAACTGTTGCTATAAGTAAAATCAAGAGGTAAAATTTGTTCCCAATGATCTCTTTGATCAAGAACAACAGTTCTTAACATATCCTCTTGGATTCGAATGGTTATTTCTAATTAACCATCCTTTTGAGGATAAAAGGCTATACTAAAGTTCTAAAACTTTTCTAACTTTTCATCTTTTCTCTGATCATTATAAATCTTTGCTCTTAAATTTGGATCTATTTCCAGAGTTGCAATTATTGTTTCTGCAGATGCGGCAGTAAAACATTTCTAATCTTAACTCTCCAAAAATTCTTAAAGAATTCTTTCTCTTGAGTCAGAAGAAATTCTAGCTTAGGTTTACTTTTTCTACTCAAAGCGTCAGCTACTACGTTTGCTTTTCTTGATGACAGGAAATTTTACAACTGTAGTCCTTGACTAACTCGAGCCATCTTCGCTGTCTTATTTTTAACTCCTTTCTTCTCAAAGAAGTATTGGAGATTCTTATGATCTGTGAAGATCTCACATTTTACTTCGTAAAAATGGTGTCTCTAAATCTTTAGAGCATATACTACTGCTGTTAATTTTGATTCATGAGTTGAATAGCTTACCTCATAAGGTCTAAGCTGTCTAAAAACATAAGTAATAACTTTTCCTTCTTGTATCAGGATACAACTTAGTCCATTCTTTGATGCATCCGTGAAAACGGTATAATCCTTATCTGATTCTAGAACCGCTAGCATTAAAGCAGTGGTTAGCCTTTTCTTGAGCTCTTAAAAATATTCTTCACACTCGCTAGACTATTCAGATTTCGATTCTTTCTTTAGGAGTTGGGTCATTGGCTTTGCTATCTTGAAATCATCTTTCGATAAATCTTTGATAGTAGCCTGCTAGACCTATGAAACTCCTAATTTCATTTGGCATAGTTGGAAACTTCCATTTATGGACTGCTTGCACTTCTATCGAATCGACTTTGATTCCTTTAGAGGAAACAAAATGTCCAAGGAAATGTACTTTTCTTAGTCAAAATTCGCATTTGCTGAAGTTGACCTAAAATTTCTCAGTTCTCAACTTTTCCAAAACAATTTGGAGATGTTTTCTCGTGATCAAAATTACTCCTTGACTAAACGAGAATATCATCAATAAAGACTACGACAAACTTGTCCAAAAATTTATGAAATACTCAATTCATGAGACCCATAAATACTACTGGAACATTTGTCAGTCCAAACGGCATTACTACAAACTCGTAGTGGCCGTATCTCACTCTAAAATCCATTTTCTGAATATCCTCTTGCTTAATCTTTAACTGATAATAACCAGATTTCAGATTAATCTTCGAGAATACTCTAGCTCCTTTGTTCTTCAGGTTTAGCTTGTTCAGCTCTTGGTAGTTGACACACATTTTCAAATACCGTCCTTTTTTGACAACCAAGATTGGTGCTACCTAAGGGAAGAATACTAGGTCGGATAAAACCTAGATTAATCGATTCTTGCAATTGGATCTTTAACTCCTGTAACTCTTTGAGGCCATTCTATACGGCATCTTTAAAACTAGAGTTAATCCTGATTCAAAATCTATGGTGAACTCCACTTGCCTATCTGTCGGCAATCCTGGCAAAATCTCAGGAAATACATCTTGGAAATCTCTGACTGCAACTCTATCTTCAATACTCTCTTCTCGATTTTCATCTTAGTCGAAATAGATAAGATATGCTTTCACATCTTTTCTTTTCAACAATTTCTCTACTCGAACTGTCGAGATAATCGGCAATCTTCTATGACTTCTTTCTATTTTGAAGAATAGAGATTACTCTTGACTAGATGGCTGAAAAGAGATTTGTCTCTACTTGTACCGAATGGTTACAAAATTCTTGGTTAACTAATCCATTCCTAGAATGATATTAACATTTTACATTTTAATTTAAGTTAGGGTTTTGACTAACATTTTGAGAAATCCTAACTCAACTCTAATTTAGGACCAACAAGAGTAACTGAGGTAAGTTTACCTACTATAATAATTATTATTAGGTTTTGCATAGCACGTTCTACGTTTTAAATCAAGATTATTAACGTATGCATTTTATAGAAATGAATGCGATGTACCTATAAGATTATAACAGGTACGCCTTTTGATTGACCTAAACCATGTTAAATTTCCTTGATCTTTAATGCACTGCTTTTTCTCAAGGTAAAAATCCTTAGAAACTGTTGCTACGGTTATATCTTCTGAAAATAATGCCGAGGACGGCATCCTTGACGATTGCTCTACTGCTGCGGCATTTGAGGAACTTCTTCTATTGCCTTCAAACGCTGGGCTAATTCTGACTAAGTCCACTTCCTCTTGGTCCTTGCTGCTTATTTGAATATTGATAGGAGTAGCGATCCACTTGCCCGTATGTATAACAGCTGTTGCTTCCAGCTTTACAACTCCTTAGTGCATTTTATTGCACTTAGGGAACGAATGAATTCCTTGATATCCTTGCGATGAACTGTCTTGATTAACGAAAGGCGACTTAAATTTTCCTGGATTTACTTGCTACTGCTGACCTTGCGGTCTTTGCTGACTTTGTTGGCCTTGCCAACTTTGCTGATTTTACTGTCTTTGCCATGGCCTATTATTTGATTGAGAACCATCATTCCACTTTCGCTTTCTTCTTTGAAATTGATCTTGATTTGAATATTAAGGGCTCGCTGCTGATGGAGCTTGTATTTGCTGAGAAGATGGTGTTGACAACTGCAACGATCTTTATGGTTGCATAGCTAACTCCATATCCAAAGCTCGATTTAAAGCTTCTAAATAGTTCAATGCACTCTGACTGAGTAGCACGACTCTTTATCTCTTGATGTAGTCTGGTTCAAAAGAGCTCAGACATCTTCTCATCTGTGTCTACTTTATCTTGGGCGAAACGAGCTAAAACGCAAAACTCTCGATCGTATTTGGATACCGACTTCTTTCCTTGCTTAAGATTGGCAAACTCACTCTCCTTTTGTTTTCGATAATTTCTTGGAACATAATTCTCGAAAAGAGCATTCTTAAGTTGCTCCAACGTCAAATTCTCTAACTACTCAGGGTATATGTCCCCTGACGAGCTTTCTACCAATAATCCGCAAATCCTTTAAGCTGGTAGGTCATACATGTATGACGTTAATGCCTGCTACTACAAAGAAACCTAAATAAATAATAATTTTTTTTCTACCTTTCGAAACAACTCTTCAGCTTCCGACGAATTTCCTCTTACGTCTAGAGTTGGGAATTTTAATGAAGAAAAGAAATTCTTCTATCCCCTTTTTGGACTGAGGAAACGGTTAGGTTCTTGCTGTTCTTATTTTCTATCTTATTTCTTTTTGTAGAAGCCATTCTAATTAACCAACTCAGGGTTTTCCGAAGAATTTTATTTCCTTTAAACGGAATAAAACTTTCTTGATTTTAAAACTTAATAAAATTCTTATTCACATCTTTAACACATAACATGCTCATTATAAATAATGAATCAAATGATTCACTCTCAACATCATATAATCACATCATCAAGAATTTAACTTGAAAGTTTAAGCACTTTCACATTTTAAGCATTAATATAAAAGCATTTATTTCTCAAAATACTAGTTCCAAACATGGAGCTTAACATTCGAGTAAATTAAATCTTATCATAGCATAATCACTTTCATAACTTAACTCAATAATTAAGCAATAGCACAACAGCTTAGCTTCATAACCTTTTCTCATATTGGCAATCAACATCAAAGCATTCAGATTCATAACTTTTCTTAATTATTCAAACAATTCGTAAAGTAACCTAACGTACTTATAACTTTTGGCAAAGCAACTTACTTCTTTCATACTTAGCTTATATTCATAAAATTCTTATTCTTTAAACTCTAACTTCATCTTGACAATTTACTGTCAACTTACTTTCTGCTTTACAAAGCATCATAACTTCTTATTTTTTTTTTCTTAAGCATATAAGAACTCATCAACTGATCTTAATGACTGCTTTAGTCATTCTTTCATGTACTGGAAAATCTTCCTCCTTGAGATCTTTTCAAGATAAGAAATCTTTCAACCGAAAAATTATTCTTATTTTAACTGTGATGTTCTAGCATCACAAAAACATAATAGTGACGGTACAGAATACCAATCTGTTACCGAAAAATCTGAGGTTAAACTATGCATCATATATTATATTTAAAACTCACAATTTCGCATTTATACTACTTCTTTCTTTCACATTCTAAAAATCGGCAATAATAAAAAAAATCAACTCTTTATTCGTTGTTCTAAAAAAAACTTTTCTTCTTTATTAAACGCATTATCGAAATTTATGCTACCGATTTCTGCATCATTTTCTTCTGCTACTTCTTCTTTGACGATCACACCTCAGTCTATGGTAAGCTTGTCTGCAACTTTAGTGTCCTTAACTGGATGTCGACGAAAAACTAGCCTCGAACTTAATTTCTGGGGAGGAACACGTTGAAGTTGGGCCAAACAGTCCATCCTCTTAGTAGCTAAATTGCTGTCGAGATTGTCATATTATTATCTTTGTGATATAGTTAGAAAAATCCCGCTTCAAGCTCCTTTGCTAAATCGGAGAAATGGAAGCGAAAGAAAACTTAATATTCGTAGGGTTGAGAATATTAAGGACCCTCGGAAAGAGAAAATAAATCACCTCTGCGCAAAAGGCTAAAATTTAATTAAATTCTTAAAATAAAATTTATGAGACTAAAATTGACACGTTTAACTGGATAAGGAAATGACAGAACTAACAATCCGAGAAGTAGGTTGGGTAATGAAAGAATCCCAAACGTTAATTAAATCGGATAACTGAGGCTAAATAACATTAGCTCAGGCATTCCTAACAAAACAGAAAGGAATAACATTATCCTGAGACATTAACTTCATCGATTAATTCTTTTGAGATATTACTTTATCTCAATCTCGTTCTAAAACATAACAAGAATGTGATTAAAGAAAGAGAAGAATAACGAACGACAAACGAAACAACAAAGAACGAAACGGACGACGAATGATGAACGAACAACGGAAATTTTTTTTTTTATACCTTAAGCTATGTTTTCATTCTTCATTACTTATTTTAAATCTCTTCTTCATACCCATTTTCCTTCATTTTCTTCAGTCGATTTCATTTTCTTGTCGTTTTTCAACGATATCTCGCATTCACTTTACTATCCAAAAACAAACAATCGCCATGCTTGCAATTAATTTATAATCTCGCTTACTAAAGTTCGTCACATAAAGGATCTCAAGCTCATAACAACGAGCAAAATTTGATTTAGAAAGTTCCAAGAAATCAAAATAATTTGATTAAACTTGAAAAAAATAACTTATAGAAAAATCTGCACAATTGCAGCAGATTGAAACTAAACTTCAGAACAGAATATTTAGAACCAGGGGGCGTGCAGGGTACCATTAGAAAGCCACGGATGTCTAGTTTCCAACCCAATTTACGGATATGAATTCTGTTAAACGAACAGGAAGTTATGGCCTCCGGAGTAAAAGGTGGCAGAACAGCTGCCGCCCAGTTTTCCAGCCGCCGCTGTCGCCGGATTCACTATTCCAGCGACCGCTGGTTTCCGGCGACCGCTGGATTCCAGCGATCGCTGGGGTGGTCTTCGGTATTTTCGTCCCAGCCAGCGCTGCTTTCCACCAAGCGCTGCTTTCCAGCGAGCGTTGCTTTCCAGCCGGCGCTGGAAAGTCGAGCTGAACGCGCTTCTTCTTATTTCCATGCATTTGACAAGATTTCTTCCTACATCTTTTGCTTTTCATCGTTCTTCTTCTTCGATTACTCTTCATTTTAATTATTCTAACGCTTCCTCAACGTTAATTAATTTTCGTTCTACTTTGCTTTCTTCATTTCTTTACTTGATTTTAACGTTCTTCTTCGTCAAATACGTTTCATCTTACTTCGTTTTAACTCTCCTCGACTATATTTAATCTTTACTTCACTTCATTTTCTTTCTTTCTTCTTAAGACAATTAATCCGAAATTTAAACGACGAAATTTATCGATAACTCGAAAAATTATCAAATGACACTTAGCATGGTCGTACTTCTTCATTTAATAGAAAATTTTGCCTCTCCGAGGACTTTTACAAAAGATAGGGAATTATTTACATTAACAATTCCCAATTTACCGTGATACTCTAACATCGCACAAAACATTTTCTCGAAGCGGAATTCTACATCGCTACCGAATCTTTATAAACTTAACATTTTATGAATCTTTTCACGAAAGCTTACTAAACAAGCGTAAAACCTAAAAAGGACAAAGCGTGAAATTTGTTTGATTAATAATCTATTAAATTAACGTCACTCTCGAACTCTCTCTCTGCTCATCCTCCAATGGATCTTCTTCTTCTTTTTCATCCTCACTTTCAGACTCGGTACTCACCTCAGCTCTCTCCACTTTTCTAACGTCAAACAGACAACACTCACGTCGATCACACCCGAAAAAGGTCTAAAACTAGGCTGAAACTCTAGATGGCTAAACGGCATATGACGAAGATGAGAATATCTTTCAGTTGCTCCGACCTCAGGGTCAATGGTATCCTCGTCACTGATATAACGACGCGATCCAGACGTACTTCTCTTGTAGAAACGAGAGAAACAAGCTGAGTTCCAAAGAAATAATCAAGCTCTGAAGAATTCAAAGCTTGAAGAGTATCCAAAGAAGGATTTAATGGAACTACATCAATAGAGGGAGCTGAATTAAATTGTTCACCGAAGCAGAAGGCTCGAGAACGGAAACAAAATATTTGATAGAGGTGGAGATGGAACATAGCCATTCGACAACGGCTAAGAAAGAAATGAGTTTACATTAAACCCATAATCATTAGTATGAGGAGTAACAACGAGCTCAGGGTTCTCCTAAGAAATGAGAAAAGGAATTAGATTGTCTTGAGACATCGAATCTTAAAATTCTGCTCCATCCTGCTCCATCCACTCGGATCGGTGACTGATACGGTCCAGGCATTGGTGCAGAGTAGCACATATAGCGAGAACTGATCTAGGCTATAATTCCACAGCAATCTCCGAAGTGCATACGATCCCAATCTTGCTCTAGGATGAACTGATGAGGTGCACGGAAAACTGCCCATTTCCTGCCACTCGTCGAGAAGAAAAGAAACTAATCTTTCTATTCTGAGAATTCTTGAAATATTACTTCCTTTTGCTATCCATCGAAACATGATGAAAACACTTAAAAATTCTACTAACATTTCCGTAATACTCATGCACATATGCTAGAACTCTCTCATGGCCTCGTCACTTCGAGAAGCTAATTTTGCTTCCAAACGATGGTACCAAACTCACGGTACATTCCAAAGTTAAACAACCAACTTACTTGAACAATTATTCGTCAATTTGCTTTAAGCAAACCAACATAAAACAATCTCATTAAAATCTCAAAACCACAACACAATTTCATATATCTCAAACTTTCTAACTTCATCTCATTAATTAACTCCATTATGGAGGTGGAAGACCATATTACTGAGTTTCTAGTTATGTGGGTTGATCAGGTCCACATAACAGTCTGTCAGTCACATGGAACTTCGAATTTTAAACTTTTAAACATAAGAACTTTTAAATTCGTACACAGTTTCTTGGATGAGATGAGGTGCTGGACATTTGTTGTTGTTAAAACCTGACTAGTCTAGAATTCAAACCAGACTAGACTTTGAAATATTAACTTAGAATAAACAGAACTTAGAGCAATTAGACCTTGCTCCCAACTAGTCTAGGGATTCAAACTAGACTAGACCTTATTAAGAAATAAAGACTCAGAGCAGACAGACCTGCTCTGATACCACTCTGTCGCAGCCCGGCCTAGAAATTAGATGACAAAGCCGGTGGGTCCCACGACTTACACAATTTATGATTAACAAAGGAATTTAATAGCGACCCGGCTATTTATCGATAATCACAAAGGACAAATCAACTCAACCAACAATCAATTTTGACATTTTCAAAACAAGTATAATTTGAGATTTATGAGACGATCAACCAAATAAGCATTTATGGAATAATCAAATCAGCTCAAGATCAATAATTTCAATCAAACGAATCCAACAACTCAATGACATGAAAACAACGAGGTGACTTATAGATCAAGAACGCAAGATATATATATATATATATATATATATATATATATATATATATCAAGTAGGTTGATCTCAAAAGGAGTTCACGAACATATTTCGATCAAACTTTCAGAATTTAAACGACTTAAACTTAGTTGACTTTAGAATACAACCATCATCAACAAAATTATACATCATCAAACTTCATAAATTTGCAGCGGAAAAACGAGAGAATATATGTATGAAGACATATATTCTAGGTTCTAAGCTCATCAAAACGACTCTTATCATATAAACCAAAAACAACAACAACAACAAGTCCGCCAGCACACGATCATCTTCATCCCAGCTAACCTGCACATTTTAGAATAATAAGCGGGGCTGAAGTACTCAGTGGGCACATGCCAAGATAATTTGAAAACTTACTGAATAAAACTATAATTTGGACTTGCCGAAAGACATAGCACAATTCAAACTTTTGCATGTTCAAAAGAATACATAAATATATATTTAAGAGTATGTACCGTGTCTACAATAAAATAGTGCTGAGAAGTAGGCCTCCTTCTCAAACACTTGCAATCGTCCACTCCTTTCGGAAGGCTCCCGATTACAAAATAGTGTACACAAATCCTACCTTGCGTAGGACCGAATTCGTCTTTCTTTGGTAGACGGTATCATACAAAACTTTAAACATTTGGCAAGCCAATTACTTTGAAAACATCACACATATATATAATCATATTTATATATATAGCATTCATCATTTCTTGGTTTAGAAAGCCCACCTGATAACTGAAGCTTTGGACTTAACCTTTATCGATTCTGAATCCTCGGATTCACTCCCACTCGATCCTTCATTCGAACTAGAATTCACGAATTCAGAACGAGAATTAACTACTATCGAATAAACGAATTCGATCTTCTTAACTTCTAATTTACTTCGAAATTCTACGTCGAAACTTGACGAAACTCGAGAATTTCTAACTTAACTTCTTAAACTCTCTTATTCTATCTTAACTCATACTTAATCATCAATCACACTTAACATAACCATACTGTAATTAATATTCATCATAATCGACAAAGTCAATTTTAATCCGTCTAACGGATTCAAATAATTCTTAAATTAAATCCACTCACATTTTCCAAAATTATGAACATAATTACACATTCACTTCACACATTCGACTCGATTAAACACATAGACTCCCGACTCGGGAAATTCAATTAAAAATAGAAAATCTTTATTACTTTGAATTAAATTCTCAGAAAATCACACACTACTTTATTTTTAATGGGAAGTTTATAAATGCAATTAATTTCTTAATTAAAAATTAAATAATAATTTATTTTATTTAATTTATTTTCGGTCCTTTTGAAATTAGGATTTCTAGGATTCTTTTCTCTTCATTTTAATTTCTAACATGCTTATATAATTAACATAAGCTCAATTCCTCAATCAATTTCATTCAATTTATCATCAAATTAAAAACCCTAATTCATGAACCCTAATTTAAATTTCTAAATATTTCAAAATAATGAAATAAGTTGAAGGGTTGGGAATTCATGCTTACTTCCAACATTAAACATACTTAGAATAATTAACTAAGCTCATATATAACATCAAATTCATCATACAACACATGAATCAAAATTTTCCAATTTCTAGAGAATTTCGAAAATTTCAAGATTAATGCTAAGGTTTTCTCATGCTTGATTTAATCACATACTTGATCATCTAAACATGAATTAAACATCATACTAAAAAAAAATCAAGATCATCCAATCACTTCTCAATTTTCTCCCAAAAATTTCGAAAATATATAGATAGAGAGGAAAGAGGATGATTCATGCTTGGATCTTGAGTTAAAACTTGCATTAAATATATAACTCACCTTAACTAATAATTTGGAATTGATTTGATCTTGAATTTGAGCTTAAACTTGAAGCTTTAATGGAGGAAAATATATATGTATATATGCGTGTGTAGAAGCAGCAAAGATGAAGAAGAAAATGAAGAAGAAGTCTTAATTTATATAATTAATCTAATCATTAAGCTAACATAAAAGTCAAACAATCTTATGTCATGACTTATGTCATAATTAAGATTATTTAATTAATTAAATGCTCAATTTAATCAATTAAATACTAAACTTGCTAATCATAATTTCAATCTCTTATTTCTCGATTTAGAAAAATCAATTAGGGCATCTCTAACCCTAATGAAAATTCTCGGAAGAAAATACTGAAAAATGAATCATTTATGAACCAAATAAGATTATTTCTTTTAATAATTAATTATTAATAAAATAAATTAAGAAAATTAAATTCATAATTTTCTCCATTAAAATCATGCATAAATGCACAATTCAATAAACATAAATTCTAATTCGTTTCGGTTAATCCGAGACGAAACAGAAATAATTAAATTTCACTTTTTCGGCAAATATTAGGATTGCCGAAGGAAAATTATTGAAAAGGAAATTTTCTTCATCTTCATTCTCTTAATTTAATTAAAGAAATACTAAGATTAATTATTCAAGAAAACGGGGTATTACATTCTCTCCCCCTAAAAATAAATTTCATCCCGAAATTTACTTATTTCTTGGAATAACTCGGGATACTCGTCTTTCATCGTACTTCTTAACTTTCAAATGGCTTCTTCTAAACCATTATGATTTACTTAATCTTTACTGACACGATTAACTTATTTCTAATCTGCTGGATCTTTCGATCCAGGATCGCTTCTGGCTTTTCTTCATAATTAAGATCTGGATTAAAGATCACTTCTTTTTGATGGATAACGTGCTTAGAGTCAAACATGTATCGTCACAACTGAGATACATGGAATATGTTAAAAGAACTTCTAAAAATTCGGCGATAAAACTAGCTTATCCATTATTTGACTTATTCTTTCCAGAATTTCATATGTCCTATGTAGTGAGACTTAAACTTTCTTTTAACACAAAAACGATGTACTTCTCTTGAAGGTTTTCCTTTCAAACACTAACGCTGATCTTCGCGTATCTCAATAAAATTTCTGACGATCTTGTGCTTCCTTAATTTATTGTTGGGCTTGGCGCAAAGTCTCTATCATTTCTTTAATTACTTCGGCCCTAACATTTTACTCTCGCCCACATTATCCTAATGGAATGAAGATCGACATTTTCCTCTATGAAGGGTTTCATAGGATACCATGCCTATCGACATTTGGTAACTGTTGCTATAAGTAAAATCAAGAGGTAAAATTTGTTCCCAATGATCTCTTTGATCAAGAACAACAGTTCTTAACATATCCTCTTGGATTCGAATGGTTATTTCTAATTAACCATCCTTTTGAGGATAAAAGGCTATACTAAAGTTCTAAAACTTTTCTAACTTTTCATCTTTTCTCTGATCATTATAAATCTTTGCTCTTAAATTTGGATCTATTTCCAGAGTTGCAATTATTGTTTCTGCAGATGCGGCAGTAAAACATTTCTAATCTTAACTCTCCAAAAATTCTTAAAGAATTCTTTCTCTTGAGTCAGAAGAAATTCTAGCTTCGATTTACTTTTTCTACTCAAAGCGTCAGCTACTACGTTTGCTTTTCTTGATGACAGGAAATTTTACAACTGTAGTCCTTGACTAACTCGAGCCATCTTCGCTGTCTTATTTTTAACTCCTTTCTTCTCAAAGAAGTATTGGAGATTCTTATGATCTGTGAAGATCTCACATTTTACTTCGTAAAAATGGTGTCTCTAAATCTTTAGAGCATATACTACTGCTGTTAATTTTGATTCATGAGTTGAATAGCTTACCTCATAAGGTCTAAGCTGTCTAAAACCATAAGCAATAACTTTTCCTTCTTGTATCAGGATACAACTTAGTCCATTCTTTGATGCATCCGTGAAAACGGTATAATCCTTATCTGATTCTAGAACCGCTAGCATTAAAGCAGTGGTTAGCCTTTTCTTGAGCTCTTAAAAATATTCTTCACACTCGCTAGACTATTCAGACTTCGATTCTTTCTTTAGGAGTTGGGTCATTGGCTTTGCTATCTTGAAATCATCTTTCGATAAATCTTTGATAGTAGCCTGCTAGACCTATGAAACTCCTAATTTCATGTGGCATAGTTGGAAACTTCCATTTATGGACTGCTTGCACTTTTATCGAATCGACTTTGATTCCTTTAGAGGAAACAAAATGTCCAAGGAAATGTACTTTTCTTAGTCAAAATTCGCATTTGCTGAAGTTGACCTAATTTTGCTTCCAAACGATGGTACCAAACTCACGGTACATTCCAAAGTTAAACAACCAACTTACTTGAACAATTATTCGTCAATTTGCTTTAAGCAAACCAACATAAAACAATCCCATTAAAATATCAAAACCACAACACAATTTCATATATCTCAAACTTTCTAACTTCATCTCATTAATTAACTCCATTATGGAGGTGGAAGACCATATTACTGAGTTTCTAGTAATGTGGGTTGATCAGGTC
Organism: Agastache rugosa; assembly: GCA_031470985.1. NCBI lineage: Eukaryota > Viridiplantae > Streptophyta > Magnoliopsida > Lamiales > Lamiaceae > Agastache > Agastache rugosa. The sequence goes on along the minus strand of CM062604.1, from coordinate 4,214,235 downwards.
CACATAACAGTCCGTCAGTCACATGGAACTTCAAATTTTAAACTTTTTAAACATAGGAAACTTTTAAATGCGTACCTGGTTTGCCGGATGAGATGAGGTGCTGAACTTTTGTTGTTGTTATAACTCGACTAGTCTAGAATTCAAACCAGACTAGACTTTAAGAAATATTAACTTAGAGCAACAGACTTTGCTCTCGATTAGTCTAGGAATTCAAAATAGACTAGACTTTTAAGAATAACTCAGAGCAGACAGACCTGCTCTGATATCACTCTGTCGCAGCCCGACTTAGAATTTAGATGACCAAGCCGGTGGGTCCCACGACTTATACAATTTATGATTAAATAAAAAGGATTAAGATAGCGACCCGGCTATCGTTCAAGAACAACAAAAGACACTCATGCTCAACAATTCATCAACTTAGAATAATTATGACATGCATGATTCAAGATCAACGAGACGATCAACTGAATTCAATAACAACATGCATGTCAACGAATACAACTCAAATCACCTCGGAATCAATAGTCCTGATCAACCAAATTATCAACAATAACCAAGAAGACGACAAGCTGATTTCAGGATCAAGAAAGCACGATAAAGAAAACTGTTTCAAGTTCGACAAAGCTTTCTCAAACAACGAACAACTTATATATATATATAATCAAGTGGCTGAGTTTCAAAAGAACTTGACAAAAGAGAATTTGACTTTAGAATTCAAACGACTTCTACATAGTTTGACTCTAGAATCAAAACATCGTCAACATCAAATTTCATAAACTTTCTCAAAACTAACAACTTATCATGGCAACGGTAAAATGAGAGAATATATGTATGAAGACATATATTCTAGGTCTAACTTCTCAAAACAACCTTTAAATTTTTAACAACAACATCGTCCATCCAGTACACGTCATCCTCATTCCAGCTAACCTGCACATTTTAGAAATAAAACGCGGGGCATTGGGCACACGCCAAAATATTTGAAATCTTGCTTCTTAGAGTTAGAGATTTAAACTTGCCATAAAGCATAAGCACAAGTAGTTTTTCTCAAAAACAAACCTGTGCATGCTCAACATTTCTGTAAATCATGTTTGTCTGGCGAGACGTATACTTTACAAGGTATGTACCAGATCTATAATCACATAGTGATAGTATTGAGAAGGAGGCCTACTTCTCAAACACTTGTAATCGGCCCACATTTTCGAAGGCACATGATTACAACTAAGTGTACACAAATAGTACCTTGCGTAGGACTGAATTCATCTTGCTACAGTAGATGGTATCATACAAACATTTGGCACGTTAATCAACTTAAAACATCATATATATATAATCATATATATATATATCATTCATCATTTCTTTGTTTAGAAAGTCCACCTGATAAACTTAAGTTTTTCTTTTTAACGCTCGTTCAACTTCTACTTGACGCCTCCGCTTCCACTTCCACTTGCTCCTTAAATCGAAATGGAATAACGAACTTTAAAACGAGAATAATTTCTATCGAATAAACGACTTCAATATTCTTAACTTAATTCGCTTCGAAATCCTACGTCGAAACTCGACAAAACTCGAGAATTTCTAACTTAACTTCTTAAACGCTCTTAACCTATCTTAATTCATCACTAATCATCAATCAAACATCAACATTTGAAATTCATTTATAAACATTCATTAATTACTTTTTAACATAATTGACTAAATTGATTTTAATCCGTATAACGGATTCAGAACAATCTCAAATTATTTCCAAGCACTTATTTCATCATATCAAACAATTTACACATTCATTACACATATTCGACTCGATTAACATATAAACTCCCAAATCGGGAAAATGATCCAAAAATAGAAAATCTTTAATATTCTGAATTAAATTTCCAGAAATTCACACGTTATTACATTTTTAATAATTAGTTCATAAATGCAATTAATTTAAAAATTAATTAATATTTTATTTATTTATTTTAATTTTCGGTTATTTTGAAATTAAAATTTCTATAATTATTTTCTCTTCTTTTTAATTTCTAATATACTTATTTAAACATTGTAAGCTCATCTCTTCATTTAATTTCATTCATTTAAGCATTAAAAAAATAACCCTAATTTAACATTTTCTAGGGTTTCTAGGGTTATCATGTTTCCATTTCATTATTTCTTGATTAAACTTGCATCATTAACATCATATAACTTTAACTTCATCATCAAATACATCATATCTCATCAAATTCATAAACCCTAATTTTAAACTTCATAATTTTGACTTTTTCAATAAAATGAAAAGGGTTGGGAATTCATGCTTTGTTCCAACATCAAACATGCTTTAAATAATTATCTAAGCTCATTTATAACTTAAATTTCATCATACAACATATGAATAAAAAACCCCCAATTTCTAATTAATTTCAAAACTTTCAAAATTAGATCTAAGGTTTTCTCATGCTTGATTTAATCACACAATTCATCATATAAACATCATACTATAATATCAAAATCCTCTAACCATTTCTCAAATTTCTTCCAAAAATTTCGATCCTATATATATATATAAAGGATAATTTTAAACCATGAAAATTAATCTAGGACTTGGAAATGAGATTTAATCTTACTTAATTACTTGGATGAAGATTGGAACTTGAATCTTGAAAGCTTGGAGCTTGGAGTGAAGAACAAAAATGATCTTCAAGAGTATGTGTGTGTGTGTGATCGAGAGAGAGAGAGTGAAGGGGTGAGAAGATGACTCTCATATACCTATATATATTGATAGAGAATAGGTAGTTTAATATTATATTAAAACTTAGCTACTAAGTTAAGTTATTAAATTAGTTAATTGCTTAATCAATTCAATTAATTATTAACTAACTAATCTTCCATTAAACCCCTATTTTCTCAACATAGGAATTTAGCTTAAGGTTTCACGAACCTGAGTAAAAAATTTCACAGAAAGAATCGGAGATTTAAAACATTTTCAAATCGACCGAAACTAAATTTTTAACTGATAAATTACGTAAAATTTCACGTAATTAAATTAAATTCTTCTTTCAATCAATTTATGACTAAACATTTATCATTTATTGATAAATGTAAAAACTTCTTCGTTTCGGATTAATCGAGACGATCTTTCTTAATTAAAACTCGTTTTTCCGGTAGAATATATCTGCCGGATAAAATTTTCTGAACGGAAAATTTTCTTTTACTGAAATCTTATCTTTCTTACTAATTTAATTAATCTTAATACTCAAGAAAGACGAAATACTACATTAATTAATGAAACATTATGCATATAATTATTAATTTAAATTGATTAACTAATTCTTTAATTATTCAAACATTAATCAGTTAATCATAAGGGCTTTAATTAAAAAGCTCTTGAACTATAAAAATTATTAGGGTTTCTCAACCTCTAATATAAGCTTTCTTTATGAATTTCCGGTAAAAAATCCGAAAACAAAATAAATTTCCGAAGAGAATTTTTATGATTTTCGGACAAACTATATCTTTCAAAATAACATACATTTCTCAAATAACTTCAAACATATAAGCACTTAGTCATAAACATCTTCATTATCTCATTTCGGATTAACCGGAACGAGAATAAATCTTAAATTATTAAAATTCGGCAAATTAGGCTGCCGAAAAATTTTAATTGTCGGAACTGATTTTCTTTCTAAAATCTCACAACTTGATTATTTTAGATGGGCTCTTAATTAATTACTAAGATTGGTTATGAAAAAGCGGGGTACTACATATCCATTCCTATTTATACTTAAAAGACTACTTAAATCAATGATTAAAATATTTCGAACAAATATTTGATCCAATAAAACAAAGCAGAAGTGCATAAAATAAGTCTTTCCCATCATGGCTGCGGCCATGCACCCTATTTATAGGCGTAGATGTGCTAAGGTTTGGGCTTACGGTCCTTTGCAAGGAAGGTTCCATAAGCTACATTGGAGTGCAAGTAATTACTGGATAAGCACGACCGCAACATGGTATGTCACGTAGATCTTAAAGATCCCTCCCGGATCCTCTACCTAATCGGATAAGGAAAGAAATTTAGGTTAGACCTTCTTATCCTTATCCTCATAGGTTTTGGAGAGAGACACGCCTGTTTCCCCCAACATCTTGCCTTCTATGTCAGCACGTCTTCTGCAGTGCTTCTTGTCCAAAATGATAGACAAGGCCAACACTGCATCTGGCATGGAGATTGAGCCAGCGAATCCACTCAAAGACATACAAATACTCGATCTCGACTACCTAAACACACTCATAATGAACACAAAATATGGGTTCATCATATTATTTTCGAATGTAATTATTGTGATTATTAGAATAAAAGTTTTTAATATACTTATTTTGACGAAACTTACAAAATGATTGGAAATTAAATCGAATTTTTTTATTGTGATCATCACCAGTCTGATTATATTAATCTTTATTAATTTATGCGTGTTATTCTCAATAAAATAAAATAAAATAAAATAAAATGCATGCACAAGCTCATTTATTTTTATTTTATTTTTTGTAATAATGGTTGAAATTGTCGAGTAAATATTGGTTCAAAAAATGGTACTAGTATATATCAAACGACTACTATTTGAATTAGAGCCACTGACTTTACCCTTCTCCCTCTAAACCCTAAATCGTACTCTTTCCCCCTTTCTCTCTCTCTTCTTTTCACATTAACTCACCCGGCACATCATCTTTCTTCTTGGCGGTAATTACAGTCTCTTTCCCAAGGTAGGGAACAGATTAACTACACTACCCTATCGGTTTTTCGTTTCGTTTATCTATTTTGTTTCATAATCTTGCAATAAATTATTTATTTAGTCATTTTAACTGTTTCCTAATTTGCTTCGTTTATTTTATTTTAGAAGATGGCCAATTGGAGGTGGACTCCTATGCTAGCACATGCTGCTTCATTTTTAGAATGCTCTGGTATCGAGTGTACGACACGTTTTGCATTGAACTTTGAACAAAACCGTCTAAATCAACATCAATCTCGAAGAGTGGCATCCATTAATAAAGAGGCCCACTATTTTCATAAGGCTCTGATGGCAACCAACGCCTTCAGATTTGTGAAATTCACTTACAAATATGATAACAGCGGAGCACTAACTGCTTATTACGACCAAAGAATCAACCTGGTCCAACAGAGAGTGGCAGAGTTGACTCTGCGACTCGGCCAACTTCAAAAATCATCGATATGCCGAAAATACGTTGAGGATGATGTGTCGTTAGTACTCGGAGCTTCACGGTGATCGATTTCCTATTCTAGACAAACTATGTGTGTTGGCACATAAAAAATAATTATTAGTACTTGTGTATTTTATTTTGGTTTTGATCTTATTTATTATATTTAGCACTTCTTGAATCAATTGTTGATTTTTTTTTAAGTTTCACACGAATGAACGTTATTACTTAATCCATGATTTTTTTTTGTTTCCAACACAATTTTAAATGAGGTCAAGTATCATTTCCTATTTATACTTAAAATACTACTTAAATCAATGATTAAGATATTTCGAACACATATTTGATCCAATAAAACAAAGCAGAAGTGCATAAAATAAGTCGTTCCCATCATGGCTGCGGCAATTCACCCTATTTAGAGGCGTAGATGTGCTAAGGTTTGGGCCTCCGGTCCTTTGCAAGGAAGGTTCCATGAGCTACCTTGGTGTGCAAGTAATTACTTGATAAGCACGACCCCAATATGATATGTCACGTAGATATTCAAGATCTCTCCCGGATCCTCTACCTAATCGGATAAGGAAAGAAATTTAGGTTAGATCTTCTTATTCTTATCCTCATAGGTTTTGGAGAGAGACATGCCTGTTGCCCCCAACATCTTGCCTTCTATGTCAGCACGTCTTCTGCTTAACTTCCTCCCCAAAATGATAGACAAGGCCAACACTGCATCTGGTATGGAGATTGAGCCAACGAATTCACTCAACAGTTTTACGTCTGATGTCATCATACTTGCCCAAGCTGGAGGTCCATCGGTTGCTCATTGTCTCGTATCGATGCTTGCACCATTTCAGCAGTCTTTAGCCTGTCCAGATCCACCTGTTGCCCAAATAGTTCACTCCCAGATACCAAAACAATACAAAAACACATACAAAGACTCGATCTCAACTACCTAAACACACTCATAATGAACATCATATTATTTTCGAATTTAATTATTGTGATTATTAGAATAAAAGTTTTTAATATACTTATTTTGATGAAACTTACAAAATGATTGGAAATTAAATTGAATTTTTTTATTGTCATCATCACCACTCTAATTATATTAATCTTAATTAATTTATGCGTGTTATTCTTAATAAAATAAAATAAAATAAATTAAAATGCATGCAAAAGTTGATTCATTTTTATTTTATTTTTTGTAATAATGGATGAAATTGTCGAGTAAATATTTGTTCAAAAAATGGTACTTGTATTTATCAAACGACTATTATTTGAATTAGAGCCACTAACTTTACCCTTCTCCCTCTAAACCCTAAATCGTACTCTCTCCCCCTTTCTCTCCCTCTTCTTTTCACATTAACTCACCCGGCACATCATCTTTCTTCTCGGCGATAATTACAGTCTCTATACCAAGGTATGGAACAGATTAAGTACACTACCCTATCGGTTTTTCGTTTTGTTTATCTATTTTGTTTCATAATCTTGCAATAAATTATTTATTTAGTCATTTTAACTGTTTCCTAATTTCCTTCGTTTATTTTATTTTAGAAGATGGTCAATTGGAGGTGGACTCCTATGCTAGCACATGCTGTTTCATTTTTAGAGTGCTCTGGTATCGAGTGTACGGCATGTTTTGCATTGGACTTTGAACAAAACCGTCTAAATCAACTTCAAGCTCGAAGAGTGGCATCCATTAATAAAGAGGGTCACTATTTTCATAAGGCTCTGATGGCAACCAACGCATTAAGAATTGTGAAATTCACTTACAAATATGATAACAGCGGAGCACTAACTGATCATTACGACCAAAGAATCCACCTGGTCCAACAGAGAGTGGCAGAGTTGACTCTGCGACTCGGCCAACTTCAAAAATCGTTGATATGCCGAAAATACGTTGAGGATGATGTGTCGTTAGTACTCGGAGCTTCACGGTGATAGATTTCTTATTCTAGACAAACTATGTGCCGATAATTATTAGTATTTGTGTATTTTATTTTAGTTTTGATCTTATTTATTATATTTAGCACTTTATGAATCAATTGTTGATTTTTTTTTAAATTTCACACGAATGAATGTTATTACTTAATGCATGATTTTTTATTTTTTTTGTTTCCAACACAATTTTAAATGAGGTCAAGTATCCTTTCCTATTTATACTTAAAAAACTACTTAAATCAATGTTTAAGATATTTCGAACACATATTTGATCCAATAAAACAAAGCAAAAGTGCATAAAATAAGTCGTTCCCAACATGGCTGCGGCCATGCATCCTATTTATAGGCGTAAATGTGCTAAGGTTTGGGCCTCCGGTCCTTTGCAAGGAAGGTTCCATAAGCTACCTTGGAGTGCAAGTAATTACTTGATAAGCACGACACCAACATGATATGTCACGTAGATATTTAAGATCCCTCCCGGATCCTCTACCTAATCGGCTAAAGAAAGAAATTTAGGTTAGATCTTCTTATTCTTATCCTCATTGGTTTTGGAGAGATACACGCCTGTTGCCCCCAACATCTTGCCTTTTTATGTCAGCACGTCTTCTGCTCTGCTTCCTGCCCAAAATGATAGACAAGGCCAACACTGCATCTGGCATGGAGATTGAGCCAGCGAATCCACTCAACAGCTTCGTGTCTGATGTCATCATACTTGCCCAAGCTGGAGGTCCATCGGTTTGCTCATTTGTCTGGTATCGATGCTTGTACCATTTCAGCAATGTTTAGCCATGTCTTGCCCTCTAATGCTCCAGCTGTTGCCCAAATAGTGCACTCCCAGATACCATAACAATACAAAAAGACATACAAAAACTCGATTTCGACTACCTAAACACACTCATAATGAACACAAAATTTGGGTTCATCATATGATTTTCGAATTTAATTATTGTGATTATTAGAATAAAAGTTTTTAATGTACTTATTTTGACGAAACTTACAAAATGATTGGAAATTAAATCGAAATTTTTATTGTGTTCATTACCACTCTGTCTATATTAATCTTAATTAATTTATGCAAGTTATTCTCAATAAAATAAAATAAAATAAAATAAAATGCATGCACAAGCTCATTCATTTTTATTTTATTTTATTTTTTGTAATAATGGTTGAAATTGTCGAGTAAATATTTGTTCAAAAAATATTACTAGTATTTATCAAACGGCTACTATTTGAATTAGAGCCATTGACTTTACCCTTCTCCCTCTAAACCCTAAATCGTACTCTCTCCCCCTTTCTCTCTCTCTTCTTTTCACATTAACTCACCCGGCACATCAACTTTCTTCTCAGCGGTAATTACAGTCTCTTTCCCAAGGTAGGGAACAGATTAAGTACACTACCCTATCGGTTTTTCGTTTTGTTTATCTATTTTGTTTCATAATCTTGCAATAAATTATTTATTTAGTCATTTTAACTGTTTCCTAATTTGCTTCGTTTATTTTATTTTAGAAGATGGTCAATTGGAGGTGGACTCCTATGCTAGCACATGCTGCTTCATTTTTAGAGTGCTCTGGTATCGAGTGTACGACACGTTTTGCATTGGACTTTGAACAAAACCCTCTAAATCAACTTCAATCTCGAAGAGTGGCATCCATTATTAAAGAGGCTCACTATTTTCATAAGGCTCTGATGGTAACCAACGCTTTCAGATTTGTGAAATACACTTACAAATATGATAACAGCAGAGCACTAACACCTCATTACGACCAAAGAATCAACCTTGTCCAACAGAGAGTGGCGGAGTTGACTCTGTGACTCGGCCAACTTCAAAAATCGTCGATATGCCGAACATACGTTGAGGATGATGTGTCGTTAGTATTCGGAGCTTCACGATGATCGATTTGCTATTCTAGATAAACTATGTGCGTTGGCACATAAAAAATAATTATTACTATTTGTGTATTTTATTTTAGTTTTGATCCTATTTATTATATTTAGCACTTTTTTAATCAATTGTTGATTTTTTAATTTCACAGAAATGAACGTTATTACTTAATGCTTGATTTTTTATTTTTTTTGTTTCCAACACAATTTTAAATGAGGTCAAGCATCCATTCCTATTTATACTTAAATGACTACTTAAATCAATGATTAAGATATTTCGAACACATATTTGATCCAATAAAATAAAGCAGAAGTGCATAAAATAAGTCGTTCCCATCATGGCTGCGGCCATGCACCCTATTTATAGGCGTAGATGTGCTAAGGTTTGGGCCTCCGTTCCTTTGTATGGAAGGTTCCATGAGCTACCTTGGAGTGCAAGTAATTACTTGATAAGCACGGCCCCAACATGATATGTCACGTCGATCTTCAAGATCCGTCCCGAATACTCAACCTAATCAGATAACGAAAGAAATTTAGGTTAGATCTTCTTATTCTTATCCTCAAAGGTTTTGGAGAGAGACACGTTGTTGCCCCAGCATCTTGCCTTCTATGTCCGCACGTCTTCTGCTCTGCTTTCTGCCCAAAATGATAGACAAGGCCAACACTGCATCTGGTATGCAGATTGAGCCAACGAATCCACTCAACAGCTACGCGCGTCTGATGTCATCATACTTGCGCAAGCTGGAGGTTCATCGGGTGCTCATTGCCTCGTATTGATGGTTGTACTGTTTCAGTAGTGTTTAGCCCTGTCTTGCCCTCTAATGCTCATGCCCTGTCCAGATCCACCTGTTGCCCAAATAGTCCCATCCCAGATACCAAAACAATACAAAAAGACATACGAAAACTCGATCTAGATTACCTAAACACACTCATAATGAACACAAAATACGGGTTCATCATATTATTTTTTGAATTTAATTATTGTGATTATTAGAATAAAAGTTTTTAATATACTTATTTTGACGAATCTTACAAAATGATTGGAAATTAAATCGAATTTTTTTTATTGCGATCATCTCCACTCTGATTATATTAATCATTATGCCTGTTTTTCTCAATAAAAAGAAATAAAATAAAATAAAATGCATGTACAAGATCATTCATTTTTATTTTATTTTTTGTAATAATGGTTGAAATTGTCGAGTAAATATTTGTTCAAAAAACATTACTAGTATTTATCAAACGGCTAGTATTTGAATTAGAGCCACTGAATTTACCCTTCTCCCTCTAAACCCTAAACCGTATTCTCTCCCCCTTTCTCTCTTTCTTATTTTCACATTAACTCACCCGCCACATCATCTTTCTTGTCGGCTGTTATTACAGGCTCTTTCCCAAGGTAGGAAACAGATTAAGCAGCTCAACACTACCCTACCGTTTTTTCGTTTTGTTTATCAATTCGGTTTCATAATCTTGCATTAAATTATTTATTTAGTCATTTTAACTGTTTCCTAATTTGCGTCGTTTATTTTATTTTTGAAGATGGTCAATAGGATGTGGACTCTTGTGCTAGCACATGCTGCTTTATTTTTAGAGTGCTCTGGTATCGAGTGTACGGCACGTTCTACATTAGACTCTGAACAAAACTGTCTAAATCAACTTCAAGCTCGAAGAGTGGCATCCATTAATAAAGAGGCTTACTATTTCCATAAGGCTCTGATGGCAACCAACGCCTTTTGATTTGTGAAATACACTTACATATATGATAACAATAGAGCACTAACTGTTCATTACGGCCAAAGAATCAACCTGGTCCAACAGAGAGTGGCGGAATTGACTCTGCAACTCGGCCAACTTCAAAAATTGTCGACATGCCGAAAATACGTTGAGGATGATGTGTCGTTAGTACTCGGATCTTCACGGTGATCGAGTTGCTATTCTAGACAAATTATGTGCATTGACACATAAAAAATAATTATTAGTATTTGTGTATTTTATTTTAGTTTTGATCCTATTTATTATATTTAGCAATTTTTGAATCAATTGTTGATTTTTTTTTAAATTTCACATGAATGAACGCTATTACATAATGCTTGATTTTTTATTTTTTTTGTTTCCAACACAATTTTAAATGAGTTCAAGTATCCTTTCCTATTTATACTTAAAGGACTACTTAAATGAATGATTAAGGTATTTCGAACACATATTTGATCCAATAAAATAAAGCAGAAGTGCATAAAATAAGTCATTACCGTCATGGCTGCAGCCATGCACCCTATTTATAGGCGTAGATGTGCTAAAGTTTTGGGCCTCCGGTCCTTTGCATGGTAGGTTCCATGACCTACCTTGGAGTGCAAGTAATTACTTGATAAGCACGACCCCAACATGGTATGTCACGTCGCTCTTCAAGATCTCCCGGATCCTCTACCTAATCAGATAAGAAAAGAAATTTTGGTTAGATCTTCTTATCCTTATCCCCATAGTTTTGGAGAGAGACACGCCTGTTGCCCTAAGCATCTTGCCTTCTATGTCATCACGTCTTCTCCCCTGCTTCCTGCCCAAAATGATATACAAGGCCAACACTACATCTGGTATGGAGATTGAGCAAGCGAATCCACTCAACATCTTCGCGTCTGATGTCATCATACTTGCCCAAGCTGGAGGTCCATCGGTTGCTCATTGCCTCGTATCGATGGTTGTACCATTTCAGCAGTGTGTAGCCCTGTCTTGCCCTCTAATGCTCCTGCCCTGTCTAGATCCACCTGTTGCCCAAATAGTGCCCTCCCAGACGCCAAAACAATACAAAAACACATACAATGACTCGATCTAGACTACCTAAACATACTCAAAATGAATACAAAATATGGGTTCATCAAATTATTTTCGAATTTAGTTATTGTGATTATTAGAAAAAAAGTTTTTAATATACTTATTTTGACGAAACTTACAAAATGATTGGAAATTAAATCGATTTTTTTATTGTGATCATCACTACTCTGATTAGATTAATCATAATTAATTTATGCGTGTTATTCTCAAAAAAATAAAATAAAATGCATGTACAAGATCATTTATTTTTATTTTATTTTTTGTAATAATGGTTGAAATTGTTGATTAAGTATTTGTTCAAAAAATGTTACTAGTATTTACCAAACGACAATTATTTGAATTAGAGCCACTGACTTTACCCTTCTCCCTCTAAACCCTAAACCGTAATCTCTCCCCCTTTCTCTCTTTCTTTTTTTCACATTAACTCACCTGGCACATCATCTTTCTTCTCGGCGGTAATTATAGTCTCTTTCCCAAGGTAGGGAACAGGTTAAGCAGCCCTACACTACCCTATCGGTTTTTCGTTTTGTTTATCTATTTTGTTTCATAATCATACAATAAATTATTTATTTAGTCATTTTAACTGTTTCCTAATTTGCTTCATTTATCTTATTTTAGAATATGGTCAATTGGAGGTGGACTCCTGTGCTAGCACATGCTGCTTCATTCTTAGAGTGCTCTGGTATCGAGTGTACAACACATTCTGCATTGGACTCTGAACAAAACCGTCTAAATCAACTTCAAGCTCGAAGAGTGGCATCCATTAATAAAGAGGCTCACTATTTTGATAAGGCTCTGATGGCAACCAATGCCATCGGATTTGTGAAATACACTTACAAATATGATAACAGCAGAGCACTAACTGTTCATTATGGCCAAAGAATCAACCTGGTCCAACAGAGAGTGGCGGAGTTGACTCTGCGACTCGGCCAACTTCAAAAATCGTCGACATGCCAAAAATACGTTGAGGATGATGTGTCGTTAGTACTCGGAGATCTACGGTGATCAACTTGCTATTCTAGACAAACTATGTACGTTGGCACATAAAAAATAATTATTAGTATTTGTGTATTTTATTTTAGTTTTGATCTTATTAATTATATTTAGTACTTTTTTAATCATTTGTTGATTTTTTTTTAAAATTTCACACGAATGAATGTTAATACTTAATGCTCGATTTTTTATTTTTTTTTGTTTCCAACACAATTTTAAATGAGGTCAAGTATCCTTTCCTATTTATACTTAAAGGACTACTTAAATCAATGATTGAGATATTTCGAACACATGTTTGATCCAATAAAACAAAGCAGAAGTGCATAAAATAAGTTGTTCCCATCATGGCTGCGGCCATGCACCCTATTTATAGGCGTAGATGTGCTAAGGTTTGGGCCTCTGGTCCTTTGCAAGTAAGGTTCCATGAGCTACCTTGAAGTGCAAGAAATTACTTGATAAGCACGACCCCAACATGGTATGTCACGTCGATCTTCAAGATCCCTCCCGAATCCTCTACCTAACCGGATAAGGAAAGAAATTTAGGTTAGATCTTCTTATCCTTATCCTCATAGGCTATGGAGAGAGACACGCCTGTTGCCCCCAGCATCTTGCCTTTTATGTCAGCAGTCTTCTATGTCAGCATGTCTTCTGCTCTGCTTCCTGCCCAAAATGATAGACAAGGCCAACACTACATCTGGCATGGAGATTGAGCCAGCGAATCCACTCAACAGCTTCGCGTTTGACATCATACTTGCCCAAGCTGGAGGTCCATCGGTTGCTCATTGTCTCGTATCGATGCTTGTACCATTTCAGCAGTGTTTAGCCCTGTCTTGCCCTCTAATGCAAGATCCACCTGTTGCCCAAATAGTGCCCTCCCAGATACCAAAACAATACAAAAAGACATACGAAGATTCGATCTAGACTACCTAAACACACTCATAATGAACACAAAATATGGGTTCATTGATTATTTTCGAATTTAATTATTGTGATTACTAGAATAAAAGTTTTTAATATACTTATTTTGACGAAACTTACAAAATGATTGGAAATTAAATCGAATTTTTTTTTATTGCGATCATCACCACTCTGATTATATTAATCTTAATTAATTTATGTGTGTTTTTCTCAATAAAATAAAATAAAATAAAATGCATGTACAAGCTCATTCATTTTGATTTTATTTTTTGTAATAATTGTTGAAATTGTCAAGTAAATATTTGTTCAAAAAACGTTACTAATATTTATCAAACGGCTACCATTTGAATTAGAGCCTCTGACTTTGCCCTTCTCCCTCTAAACCCAAAACCGTATTCTCTCCCATTTTCTCTCTCTCTTCTTTTCACATTAACTTACCCGCCACATCAACTTTCTTCTCGCCGGTAATTACAGTCTCTTTCCCAAGGTAGGGAATAGATTAAGCACCTCTACAATACCCTACCGGATTTTCGTTTTGTTTATCAATTTTGTTTCATAATCTTGCAATAAATTATTTATTTACTCATTTTAATTGTTTCCTAATTTGCTTCGTTTATTTTATTTTAGAAGATGGACAATAGGAGGTGGACTCTTGTGCTAGCACATGCTGCTTCATTTTTAGAGTGCTCTGGTATCGAGTGATGTTAGAAAATCACGGTAAAAAGGGAAATTTTGATGTAGAAAATTCCCTATCTTTTGTAAAAGCCTCGAAGAGGCAAGTTTTCCCGATAAATGAAGAAGTATGACCACTTTGGGTTGGTTGATAATTTTTCATGTTATCGATAAATTTTTTTTTCGTCGTTTAAATTTTGTTGAATCGCCTCAACAAAAGAAAGAAAGGAAACGAAGAAATATGAAGTTTAATGATAGTCGAGAAGCATTAAAATGAATTAAGAAGAAGTGTAATCGAAAAATGATGAACGTTAAAATCAAGTGAAGAAGGAAGAAATCACGTCAAAAGCATGAAAATCGAAGGAAACACATTTAGCGCACAAATCCAGCGCTGGCTGAAAACCAGCGAGCTCCGTGAAGAAAATACCGAAGTTCACTCCAGCAGTCGCCGGAATCCAGCGATCGCTGGAAACCAGCGGTCGCTGGAATAGTGAATCCGGCGGCAGCGGCGGCTGGCAGCTGGGCGGCGGCAGTTCTGCTACCTTTTACTCCTGAGGCCATAACTTCCTGCTCATTTAATGGAATTTAGATCCGTAAATTGGGTTGAAAATTAGACATCTGTGGCTTTCTAATAATACCCTGAACTTCCTCTGTTTCCAAGTATTCTGTTCTGAAATCTAGTTTAAATCTGCTGCAGCTGTGCAGATTTTCCTACAATTTGTTTCTTTCAAGTTTAATCAATTTATTTTGATTTCTTGGAACTTTCTAAATCAAATTTTGCTCGTCGTTATGATTTTGAGAACCTTTATGTGACGAGCTTTCGTAAGTGAGATGATGAATTAATTACAAGCAAGACGATTGTTTGTTTTTGGATAGTAAGTGAATGTGAGATATCATTGGGAAGCGACAACGAAATGAAAGCGACTGAAGAAAGAAGGACACTAGAACTCAGCGCTGGTTGAGGTCGAGCAGTCCCTGACCAGAAAGGTCCAGCGCCTGCTGAGCTTGGGCGACCGCTGAACTTGAGCATGAGTATGAAGCGAGATCATTCTGACCATATTAGGAGACTAATAATATGACGATCTCGACATCAATTGAGCTGCTAAGAGGATGAATTGCTTAGCCAAACTTCGACGTGTTCCTCCCCAGAAGTCAAGTTCGAGGCTAGTTTCTCGTCGATGCCAGTTGCGGACACTAAAGCCGAAGACAAGCTTACCTTAGGCTGAGATGTGATCATCAAAGAAGAAGTAGCAGAAGAAGATGATGTAGAAATCGATAGTGTAGATTTCGAAAATGCGTTTATTAAAGAAGAAAAGTTTTGCAAGGACGATCAGTAGAGAATCGACCTTTTATTTATTGCCAATTTTGAGAGCGTGAAGGAAAGAAGTAGTATAAATGCGGAAATGCGAGCGATAAATAAATGCATAATTTAACCTTATATTTTTCAGTAACAGATTAGTAGTCTGTATCGTCATTATTATGTTGGTGTGATGCTAGAACATCACAGTTGAGATAAGAATAATTTTTCGTTTGATAGATTTCTTATCTTGAAAAGATCTCAAAGAGGAAAATTTTCCAATACGTGAAAGAATGACTAAAGTAGTCATTTAGTTAAGTTGATGAGTTCTTATATGTTTAAGAAAAATAAGAAGTTATGATGCTTTGTTAAGCATAAAGTAAGTTGACAGTAAATTGTCAAGATGAAGTTAGAGTTTGAAGAATGAGAATTTTATGAATATAAGCTAAGTATGAAAGAAGTAAGTTGTTTTGTTAAAAGTTTATAAGTTAGTTTGCGTATTGTTTGAATAAGTAAGAAAAGTTATAAAGATGAGTGTTGTGATGTTGACTGCCAAGATGTGAAGCTAAGTTGATGTGCTAATGTTTATTTAGCAAAGTTGAGCATGAAAAATATGTGTTCCTTGAATTATTTTTCTGCTTAAATGATAATGTGATTATGATGATGAGAGGGAATCGTTTGATTCATTATTTATGATAAGCATGTTATGTGCTAAATATGTGAATAGGAATTTTTTTAAGTTTTAAAAATCACGAAAGTTTTATTTCGTTTAAAGAAATTAAAATTCTTCGAAAAATTCAGAGTTGGTTAATTAGAATGTCTTCTAGAAAAAAAAAAGGTAGAAAAGAAGAGTAGCAAGAACCTATTTTCGTCTCCTCAGCTCTAAAGAAGGATAGAAGAATTCTTTTTCTTCGCTAAAATTTCCCAACTCTAAACGGAAGAAGAAATCTGTTGGAAGCTAAAGAGTGGGTTCGTTCGTAGAAAGAATTTTTTTTTAAATTTCTTCGTTATAGCGATCAAGAGCGTTCTACGTGCATGACCTATCAGCTTAAAGGATCCGCGGATTATTGGTGGAAAGTTCGTTAGAGAACATATACCCTGAATAGCTAGAAAAATTTGACGTGAGAGCGATTTAAGAATGCTCTTTTTAAGAAATATGTTCCAAGAAGTAATCGCAAGGAAAAGAAAAATGAGTTTGCCAATCTTAAACGAGTATGGATGTGACACAAATGAAGACAGGTGCAGAATCGCCCAACGGCAGTTTTGGAATTTAAGAAGAGTAGGTAAGATTCAAACGGCTCCTCCAACGGCTAGTCTTGAATATCTACCTATATAAACCCGTCTTCAACCTCAGGATCAGATACGAAAAACTCTCTACAAGCTTTCATTCTCTGAAATTCTCAAGCCTTCAAAAGCTCTCAAGCAGTTCTACATAGCTCAAAGAACACTTTATCTTAAAGTGTTTCTAGTCCAGAAACTATTTAAGTTTTTCGTCTGATTCCTAGGCAGAAATTATTGTATATCTTAAACCTAGATTTCGAACGAGTTAATCTAACTCTAAAGTTCTTAATTGTAAGAACTCGTTCATAGTTGGAACCCCAAACCAAACCCCTCTTTACCCAAAAAGGTTAGGTCAAGGTTACGCTTGCTTGAAGCGCGAAATTCAAGTGGTTGTAAGGTTTTTTCGCACCGTAAGGCGAAAGGTTAGGCTTGACAGTGCCCGCAAACTGTTGGAACACAGCTCAGGTTAGAGTTGTGAAGTTGCTTGGTACTTGGAAACCAAGTGGTAGTGAATTACCAGTGAATCTGGTCGTGGACGTAGGAGGTGTTACTCCGAACCACGTAAAAATCTCGTGTTCTTTTCTTTCTCGTTAATTTCAGTTTCAGTACTAACTTTATCATGACATTGCATATTTTATCAAATCTGCATACACGGATGTTCTCCAAAGACAGTTATGTCCTTCTGAAACTTGCACAACTTGACTAAACCAAAAATATAAAGATAATCTTTTCAAGCTGAGTTTTTCTAATCAACCGAGCTAAGTTTTCAAACCACCACTTTCCGCACCGCCAGCTGAGTTATTAGCCCAGCTGACCCTCCTCAGCTGGATTCTTAACTGAGCTCACCAACTCTGTTTTAAACTAGAAAAAGTTTTCAGAAATCTATCTTTGGTGTATTCACCCCCCCTCTACACCAAAGACCCAGCTCAGGGACCATCAATTAGTATTTTGAGCATATAGCAAGTCGAAACTTAAAGGTAATCCAACATGTTTATGCTAGACTTGCATCATATTTGAGCTCTAAGGATTAATTTCCTTACTTTATATGCATTGAATTCTTTTGTATTTTTTTTTTTGAAAAGAAATGGATGTTGAGTTTGCCAAGCTTATCAAGAAGGATCAATCCACGTAGGCTTTTATTTTCTTCCCCCATGTTCGATTTTTCTAATTAATTTTTATTTTCCTATATATTCTTCAATTTTTCCTGTTTGATCTTAAGTTCTTACTTAATGCATAAATTCCCTAAATCTCTTGCTATACAATGTTATTTTTTTCTTTTTTCTTTTTGACTTGATGCAATGAGTTTTTTAATATCTCTAAAATTGGAATTCTCTATCTGATTAATTCAGAGCTTGAATTGGGAGATTCTCGTTAATCTTGGTAAAAGCTTGAATATATTCTAATTTGTCTATATACTTTTCCACCAAATTCAAACTTTAAAATATCAAATTCTGGATAAATTTAAATCTAATATGTTAAATTACATTATTGTCCTTAAATTAAAGTTTTAATATGGATATGATAGGTAAACCCAAATTTGTAAGAATCCGCTCTTTTATAATATGTATAAATTTGTATTACGTTCTTTCAATGAACTTTTTGCTATTTCCCAATAATTTATATATGATCACTAAGGAATATATATATATATATATATATATATATATAGGGGATGGTTATAATAGAAATATTTCTCCTTTTGTTAACTAGAAATGAATATAGACCATAGATTTGAAATATTTGGAGGGCTGTGATAAACCTGAGATTAATAACAAATTAGCGTATTTAATATTAGGAGGGGAATTATGGTAAGACGGTCAAACATATGCATTAATATATCTTTCCACCGATAATATTTGTAGGAAGCCTAATTTTCTTTTGATGCATACTACTTATTTTTATTACTTATTATGTTATTTTTTATTTATTTTCTACTACATCTGTCTTTTTTTAAGCATATTATTTCTGAAATTTTATTAAGTACTGCATAGAATTTTTTTTGTTTTGCTAGTATATATTATTGTTTAAAATTTTCTTCTTCTTTTTTGTATTAATTATTGCATTTTCATTAGTATATTGATGCATATTGCTTATCATGTTATTGTTTTTTTTTTGGTATTAATTATTGCATTTTCATTAGTATATTGATGGATATTGCCTATCATGTTATTGCTTTTTTTTATTAATTATTGCATTTTAATTAGTATATTGATGCATATTTCTAATCATGTTATTGTTTTTTATATTAAATTATTGCATTTTAATTAATTATTGCAATTTAATTAATATATTGATGTATATTACGTAAATATAGTAATTATTATTTTATACTATTTTTTGTTTATTTGTAGCTAATTTTTTAATGCAATTTTCTTCTTTAAATTGGTCATCGACTGAATAAGCGATGAAAATAAATTGAAGTGTGTAACAATGAAAAAAAATCAAAAGGAATATGTGCTGACGTGTGAACCGAAAAAAAAAAACTGCGTGAAGAGATATGCCATATAAAAATAGTTACTTCATATACCACAAATTAAGGAAACAGATAAAATATCGTATTTAGCCTTGATATATTAATTTAGGCATAAATAATTCTAAAAATCATCCCATTAATCTAGGCATTAATATAACAAAAATCAACGTCTAAGATTTATTTTTAGTTAACACGTATGAAAATATTTCTATTTGATCTCTTCCCTATATATATATATATATAAGTATTTAATTGTATATATTTTAGGACATTATCATTGGTAACATCCTAATTTTCATCTTTATCCATCATATATAACGCTAGGAATACTTGTACTTTTAAATATTGTTTGTCTTATCTGTGTGGTTTGTAGGCTATTGTACATGGACGAAAATTTATCCTAGTGCAAATTAAAGGTAATGGATGCGGGTTTCACTACATAAAATAAAAAAACAATAAAAACGAAAAATTCAAGTAACACTTATGTTGTCTGATTTACAGAGCAAGTAACAAATAAATTATTTCTCTGTCATGTGTCTTTGTTATAGTAATGTTAGTGTTGATTTTTAGATAAATCAAGAGTGTCATATTGCTCTTATTGCTTCCTAGCTAGTTAAAGTTTAAGCTTGCCGAATTTTTCTTGTTGTTGGACATTAATTGCGTAGGGGTTTAGCTTAATCGATCATGAAAGAATGTTGTCTTGGGCTGTCATTTCTATTCTCTTTAATTTGTTATTATTGATTAGTTCCCTACAAATCAAACATGGTATAATTTGCCCTCAGAGAGAGGGCAACTGAAACCATACTCCATTAAAATAATAGTAACAAAGACTGGAAGCAAGTCATTGTGTGGTGAAGAATTACACAGCCAAAAGTTTCAAAGAGTTGAAACAGTTACATTTGACCAGGAAAACTTTTGAAGATATATAGCCACATACATTTGTTAATCACCAGTAAAGAACACATCTCAGTTAGAAAATATAATGAAGCTCATCAAATCATATATTCAACAAGATTTGATTATGTAGCTCTAGAACAACTATGATTCAACATCAAGACCACACACAGAAAATGGTAATGCTTCCATTTGAGAATATTTAGTCGATACGATTACATGTAGCTGATCATCTACTTTCAATAATGTTTTTATCCTAAGATTCAAGAATTTCATCATCATTTTTTCTTCCCGATTCTTCACAAATTCCTATCTTGAACTTCTGTGGCCTGATTCTATTCTTATGACTTTTTTGAACTTTTTCACCAGTTGTTTTGACTAACATTCTTATGCTCCATAACTGAAAACTTGAAGAAATTGGAAGAAAGAATGAAGTCACCTATAATACTAGTCCATGTGTTGTCCTTGCTAGGCTTTTCTATAACATCAACTCCTGCAATATCTTTGTCGAAGCCTAGTTGTCAAGAAAAGTGTGGAACAGTCACCATCCCATTTCCTTTTGGGATTGGTTCCATTTGTAGTGCAAATTCCTCCTTCACCGTTGTCTGTGAGAATTCCACAACACCAATCTTGAGCAGCATCAAAATGGAAGTCCTAAATATTTCTCTCTATGGAACCATCACAGTAAATCAGCCAGTTACCGCGGTGAACTGCTCTGTTCATCAAAAAACAGTATCTCTGCCTATATCATTTGAAGGAAGTCCGTTCACAATCTCAACGCGTTACAACTCACTGGCTGTGATAGGCTGCACTAATTCAGTGTGGTTGCTTGCTAATAATAAGACCACTACTGTAGGAGGATGCACGGCCATGTGTGATGATAGTAGCACCTGGGAAAGCAGTTGCAACGGCGTTAACTGCTGCCAGACAACACTTCCACCACGGCTCAAGCAGCTCGACTACACTTACAAAACCACACAAGCTAGCAATAATAGTGATAATAGCTCGTGTGGTTTTGTTCTCCCGGTTGATAAGAGATGGTTAAAAAATGATTACATAAGCTATAAACCCCTTGATCGTTATATGCCTATGTCAAAACCACTTGATCAAGTATTTAAATTTGCTCCTTTAGTACTTGAGTGGGAATTTGGTGAACTCAGAGGCTATACTGATCGCGTCTGCACATATTCTGATGATTATTGCCTCTCGTATCCTGATGATTTTGGCCGTAGAAATTTTAATGAGAGTAAAGCTTGTTTGCTCCAACATGTTCGTGATGAATGTCGCCTATATCCTTCTTCTTATGTCTGCAAATCACCATCTGATCCTGCTCTACACTCCTTTAGTAGATATGATATCTATTCATACTACTATGGAGGATATGATTATGTATCTTCTATCAAATACTGCTCTTGCCCTCGGGGGTATCAAGGTAACCCGTATCTACCAGAAGGATGCATTGATATAGACGAATGCAATGCAACGCTGAATGCCTGTGGATCATGGTCTTGTATCAATGTAAAAGGGGATTTTAGATGTGAAGATCAAAACGCCAAATTTAAAGCTCGTCTAAAATTAGCATTCATTAGTATTGGCAGTGGGATTGGAGCTTTAATTCTGCTCCTTGTAGCATGGAAGTCCACAAAAGCTATTGGAGAAAGAATCAAGGCAAGACGTAGACACAAGTTTTTCAGGCGAAATGGAGGGTTGTTGTTGGAGCAACAGTTGGCTGCAGCTGATAACGGCATTGGCAAGACAAAGTTGTATAGTTCTGAAGAGTTGACACAAGCTACCGATCACTATAATGAAAACCGTATAATTGGCTGTGGTGGCCAAGGTACAGTTTACAAAGGAATGTTGAAGGATGGAAAGATCGTAGCAGTGAAAAAGTCTAAAAAGGTAGAAGAAGGTGATCTTCAAGTCTTCATTAATGAAGTGGTTATTCTATCACAAGTGAACCACAGGAATGTTGTTAAGTTATTGGGATGTTGTCTAGAGACTGAAGTTCCTCTTCTCGTCTACGAGTTCATCCCAAATGGCACCCTTTTCCAACAAATCCACGAGCCTAATGAGGAATTCCCATTAACTTGGGAAATGAGAGTGAGAATTGCAAGTGAAGTAGCAGCTTCACTAGCTTACTTGCACTCTGCTGCATCTGCCCCTATTTATCATCGCGATATCAAGTCAACAAACATACTCTTGGATGATAAATACCGCGCCAAAATATCAGATTTTGGGATATCAAGATCAATTGGTATTGATAAAACTCACTTAACAACACGAGTACAGGGAACCTTCGGCTACTTTGATCCACAATACTTCCAATCGAGCCACTTTACAGATAAGAGCGATGTGTACAGCTTTGGTGTTGTTATGGTTGAGCTTCTAACCGGTGAGAAAGCACTATCATCAAGAGGAGCTGAATTAGGGAGGAATTTAGCTATGCATTTTGTTGACTCAATGGAAGAGAATCAATTGTTTGAGATTATTGATGCAAGGGTCCTCCAAGAAGGCAAGAGAGAAGAGATTACTGCTGTAGCTCACCTGGCTAGAAGATGCCTGCATCCCAACGGGAAGAGAAGGCCTACAATGAAGGAAGTTGCAGCCGAATTGGAAGGACTAAAAGAGCTGGAAGAATGCTTTAATGAGGTGCAAAATCAAGATGACAGCAGAGAGTGCCATCCCCTTGAGGTTTCTGAATCTCAAGACTTCTCTTCCACGTCGGGGAGCATGCATTCAGACTCCATCGCCCCCGACTCACCAAAAGCTCACTATCCATTGCTTGCTCTGCCTTAAAGGAAAGTGCAGCCAAAACCACCACTACTATTTTGCTTAGCAGTTAATAGTTTTTGATATCATCCATTTTTCTTTTTTAATTTTTTCTTTTTTAATTTTTTCTTTTTTTCTTTCTTTCTTGTATTCAGTTTGTATGCACTGCAATGGGCATGATCTTAGATTGTTGCAAGAATTTACAGTGTATGTTGTGCATTCTGTGTTATAAAAAGTTGGATATTTCATTGTTAATGGTGATTGCTTGTTACTTATTAGTTCCTCAACTAAGGAATATATATAATTAAGGAACATATAAAAAAACCAGTGCTATAAATTCTAACATCGAATTGAGAAGATGAACCAAGATACAAAATATATAGATTAAGCGATAAATTAAGATCTGACAAATTTTAGGATTTGAATGATAAAACATCTTGAAAGTTTTAGAACTAAGACAGTCTGCAAGTTACAAATCTGATACAATTCATTAGCATGAGATTTCTAAATATATGTAGGTATTTAGTATTTGATTATGCAGTATTAGAAATGTGACTGACTGAAAGAAACCTTTGTGGCTCATATTATGATTATTTGGTCTATAGAAAAAATCCTTTACTTAAACTACAACAAAAATGGCCTTTTACAACACCAATTTTATGACACCATATCATATATGTTTGGATATATCATCTATTACGACATCATATTTTTCATATTAATTAATACAAAATTGTTTAGCACCTATTACAACATAAGTTATAGTGTGTGGTAATTGTACCTCAATTACGACACCGTGTACTGTCCCTACCCCAGAACGTGTGATAGAGGTTTTTTTTTTTTTAACTTTAACTTAAGAAATGTAGTGAAATAAATAAATAAAAAAAAACTATATTATATTAGCAAATATTAAACGGCAACTTTCCCACCAAAGTAAAACTTAGAGAAACAGAGGCCTAACCCTCACATGTGAATTCCCAATTGCGAAGAGAAATTAACCGACCCACTCCAATTTCCTCCCAATCCCAGAGCTTCATTTATTCTCCAATTGATTTCGATGAAATTGGGGACCAGGAAAAATGAAAACGGTCTCGCATTGACATCGACAGCGACGACGAGTTGATGGTTCAGCCCCGACTTCTTAGTCGTCAAGCACGGCGTTAACACAACCGAACAAGTAGGCAGGGCGGTTTCATAGTTTGATGGTTCGATACTTCAAAATTCGTGTAATATTGATTTGCTACTTATTGTTGATCAATTTATTGTGACGTGTTCTTCTATCTCTGTGGAATTATTACCTTATTGTGATGTGTTCTTCTACTTGTATCTGTGTTCTGGAGATTGACCCTTGTAGAGATACTCTAGTTTTTGGTGCATTTAATTTGAAATTTTATTTAGAAATAGAAATTAAGTTTTAATTTTGAGTATAGAATTTGGATAACTTTGTTTCATTTTAAGTTTCTCAATTCTTGGTTGGATTGAATTAGGCTTGTAGCTTTAGATGTCTTAGATTGCGGTTGAGAAAGCTTATATCTGAAATATAGAATTAGTGTCAAAATATTATCAAATATCGATCTCTCTTAGTGCAGGTTACTAATGACTCGGATACTAATGACTCGATCTTGATCATACTAATGTCCGAGTATGATCAAGATTATGCACCTGTCTTCATTAGTATCCGAGTATGATCAAGAATTTTGTGATTCTCGCTCTTTTCGCCAAGATAAAGTAGACATAAATGAGAAGATGTCTGAGCTCTTTCGAGCCGGACTACGTTAAGAAATAAGAGTCGTGCTACTTAGTCAGAGTGCATTGACCTATTCAGAGGCTTTAAATCGATCTTTATATAAGGAGATAGCCATACAACCAGAAAGATTGTTGCAGTTCTCAGCACCATCTTCTCAACAAATTCAAGCTTCATCAGCAGCGAGCCCTCAATCTGCAAACTAAGGTTAGTTCAAAGGGGAAAGAGAAAGTGGAATGATGGTTCCAAATCGCATAAGAGGCCATAGCAAGGTCAGCAGCAGCAAGTAAATCAAAGAAGATTTAAACCGCCTTTCGTTAGTCAAAGCAACTCGTCACTAGGATATCAAGGAAATCCTCCATGCCCTAAGTGTAATAAAATGCACGAAGAAATTTGGAAAGCTGGAAGCAACAACTGTTATACATGCGGGCAAGGTGGTCACTACTCCTATCAATGTCCGAATAAACAGCAAGGACGAGAAGGAAGTAGACCTAGCTAGAATAAGCCCCTACTTTTAAAAGCAATAAAAGGGATTACTCAGCAGCAGCAGCAGCGCAATCGTCAAGGACGCTGTTCTCAGCAGAAGCAAAAGCAGCCTCAACAACAGCAGATAGAGCCTCAGCAGAATAATCAAAGGATTTTTACCCTTGAGAAGAAGTCGTGCGTTAAAGACCAAGGAAATTTAACAAGTATGGGTCAATTAAAAGACATACCTGTTATAATTTTGTTAGATACCTGTGCATTGCATTCATTTATATCAAATGCATGCGTTGATAATCTTGGTCTAAAACATAAAATGTGTTAGGCAAAACCTAAAAAGTAGCTACTCCAGTAGGTAAATCTACCTGGATTACTCGTATTTGTCCTAATTTAGAGTTTGAATTAGGATTTCTCAAGATGTCAGCCAAAGCCTTAACTTAATATGGGATATTGATATCATTTTAGGAATGGATTGATTGATCGAGAATTTTTCAACCATCCGATGCAAGTAAAGGCAAATCTCATTTCAGCAACCTAGTCTTGAGCCAACTCTATTCTTCGGAATAGAAAGAAGTCATAGAAGATCGCTGATTATCTCGGTAGTTCAAGTAAAGAGATTGTTGAAAAGAAAAAATATGAAAACATATCTCAACAAAAATGAAGATCGAGAAGAGAGTATTGAAGATGTAGTTGTAGTCAGAGAATTCTAGGAAGTATTACCTGAAGTCTTGCCAAGATTGCCACCAGATAGGCAAGTGGAGTTCACCATAGACCATGAACCAGGTTCAAGTTCATCTCCAGTTTCAAAGGTGTCGTATAGAATGGCCCCGAAAGAGTTGCAAGAGTCACTACAACAAAAAATGGTGTTTTGGACACCAAAAAGTGCCTCAATATGTGTTCTATTGGGGCACTTATGATTATCGGGGCATTTATAACATGTGCCTCTAAGTATCGTGTCCCAATAGGGTTAGGGACATTTTTTAAGTGCCTCAATATCAATAACTTTCCAATCATTTTAATATGCCCCGAGATTGATTTCTCGAGGCACATATAAATGCCCTATAAAAGGTTTAGAAATATATGTATATGTCTTTAGGGATATTTATTTGTGCCTTCAAATGAACTACTGGGGCACTTCTTTGTGCCTCTAATACAAGTATCAAGATACAAAATGTATAGTGCTAGAATTCGATATATGTCCCCAGATTAATGTCTTGGGGCACTTATATTTGCCTTTTATGTGTAGTATTATAAAATTTGTGCCCCAAATTAATATATAAAGACACTTACATGTACATTGTATAACAAAAAATGAATTATCAATTACAAAACTTTACTTAAAATATGTAATGTCATAACATTTCAATAACTACAGTCATAGTTTCTTCTACAGAATCTCATGCCCTATCATTCATGTCCAACATAGGCATGAATAGCTAAAAACTAAAATAGCTAGTCATAGAATTTCTCCTACAGAATACAAAATGCAAAAACACCACCATCTAAATTATGATAGGTCCATTGAGATTAAGTGATCTTGTTTCGATAAATTCTTGCATCAATGTTCATCTTTGTCCAAGACAATCTGCGCAGTGAATAGAAAAAGACAAAATAAACGAGTTACAATAACAAAAAAAAGCTCAACAATGAAACATTAGACAATAAGCATTAAAACTATTGTAAACTGAAGCAGGCAAAATATTATTGTGTAATTAATTAATAAAGTGGTTTTTCAGTTTGTAATTTCTACACACACCTTGCGAAAATAAGGATGAAGTACACATATACCTTAACCATGTAAAGAGCTTGCTTAAGTTTCTGAATTTGAATCCATTGTTCTGATACAATTTGAAATGCCTGCACATAGAAACGAAAAATTCATACTCTTTCGGCATGATCATCTTGCTTATGGATATATAAAGCACCTCACATAATACTAAAGGTCTAAAGCAACTTACATAATCCTTGAAAGGCATTTATGTTCTCAGTCAGAGTTCATTGGTCATCTGCGCCCGACACATAGTATTCGTACACCATTTTGGGTAATTTTCCTTGGCAATTAAATTTGTTACCTCAGCCATCTCTGCAGTTGGTTTTTCACAAGTCTCCTCTGATGATCTTGATTGATTCTTCTCTACGGGATAACACTCTTCAGCATAATTTTTTTTCATTATAAGTATCAACTAAGAGCAGTCCAATCAAGATCAGGAACCGATAAAATTATGACTTGTAATCTAATAATAGCATAAGTAGGATGAATTCGTATAACCTCCATGATAGATCTAGGGTTTGCGAAAGCAGCTAAAAGAGACAATAACGCGATGACACAAAGATTTACGTGGTTCGATCGATATGATCTACGTCCACGGGAGAGAATGTAGAGAGCTTTTATTATGCTTGAGAGTACAATGAGTATTGAATGTCCCTTACACCTCTAATCTTGCATCTATTTATAAGCATTGGGTTAAGCCCTAATCCTTCTAGAGATCGGACTCCTTATACATATCTGGTTGCTTGATACATGTATATCCGATTCCCATTCGTAGTAGAATTCTATCTTCTTCCAAAGTAGGGTTTCGTTACTTGGTCTTCAAGGCAGATGTGGACTTTGTTTGGGCCGAACTCTGTGGGCCGAGCTTTAATATATAGGCCCAAATAGCCTTAGGTCGGGCCCAGGATGAGGCCGGTACTATCACATCCCCCCCCAAAAAAAGAGGAAAGAAGACTTGTAGACGCAGACTATGAGAGCTTATTTTCGAGGTGATTGATCGCGCAAATCACCTGTACGAGCTTCTCTTACCGATCTGATGTGCCGAGCTGAAGTATCAGGGGCCTGGTTAAGTTGGGTCGTTAAGTCGATTTACCCGGCCCATACCCGATGCAGGAGGCGGGAAAAGTAATGGGCCATTTAAACTGTGTTGAGGGACGGTACATATTCCGAGAAGGACGGGCCCACGTTCACACGTGTCGGATGCAACAACGGGATTCAAATGTATATGCACCGAGGTTGGAACGTTTGTTTTTCACATTATTTCACATCCGCCGCCCTTAGCAGAAAAGAAACTCTCGCTCCAAAAAAGGTGTCCTTCTTCCCCAAAATCCCTAATCTGCTGTTCCGGTACTGCCGGCGTTTACTCCGTTGGTTCCTCTGCGTACAGTTGCAAATCACCCGCCGGAGCATTTACCTTCTGTTTGAACAAGTAAGTATGGCCTCCCTTTCTCAGTGTAGTAGTAGTGACATCGAATTGCCTCCGTCAGTCGACTCGAGTAGAAGTGTTGCTTTTAGCATTTTTTCATTAGGATCTGCTATTCCTTCTGTCGAATCTTTAATAGTGCCCCCGTGTGTGAAGGGGAAAGTGGCTGATTACCCCTCGACCTTAAATGAGGCTAGAATTAGGTTTCTTGCCCAAACGTATAATTTTCCAATCGACGCGGAATTAATAGAACCTCGCCCCGAGGATAGGGCATGCTCTCCCCCAATGGGGTTTGTTACTATTTATGAGGACAGCCTGCACGCTGGTCTTCGATTACCCCTCCCTGAGCCCTATTCTGAGCTCCAGAAGAAGTTGGGCTTAGCGTTAGGGCAGATAATGCCGAACTCGTTTAGGCAGTTTACGGATTTGGGTGTGGCAGCGGTAGATAGGGGTTACCAAATATCCGCCGAGCTCATTCACGAGCTCTTTGTCTTCAAAAAGGCGGGGGGCTGGTATTACGCTGCAGCTCGGACTGAGTTCAAGGGGCGAACTCAAAATAAGGTGGACAAGTGGCACCAGAAATTTTTCTTTTGCCGCCACAGTAGTTTCATCGACCTGATTTGGAGGCTAGAAAAGCCTTGCGAGTGGGTAATAGAAGAGGTCGATAAGGATTTGGAGTCCGCTGTAAAAGCGATGAGGGACCACGGTCCTTTTGAGGCGAGCTACAATGAAGACTCCCTAGCTGAAGCGGGGTTGAGCCCGTATGAGCCTCAAAATATGGTGGATCCGGCGACGGGTGAGGCCCCGCTAGTGCTATTAGGATAGTTGTGCTGTGTTTATTTATCGTCCTGACTCCTTTCGTGATTTGTATGTGCAGTGAAGTTCGGTAAGATCAAGGGGGCTGATGGCAAGGCTACAGCTCGCGGGGCTAAGAGAGCGAAGCTATCTGGGCGATCTGCCTCCTCCTCCGATCAGGGTCAGCTCGCTGGGGCTGCTGCGGCAACTGTTCGCTCTCCTTCCCCCAAACCACCCCAGAAACGGTTGAAGGTCGGGGACCAGCTCGAAGTGGACATCATTGATGTCACGGGTAGTGATGCGAGCCCGGCAGCTCCCCTCCAACAGCTGGCTGGTCTGCCTTTTTCCGAGGTGAAAAATTACTTTTTAGTAATACAGTTTCCCTTGATTGTTGCCGGTGTAGCTAACTGTATTCCTTCTTGCAGGGCCTTGATATGTTCGTGGGATGGCTGAAGAACAGCGTCGGGGAGATGTCCTCGAATCACGAGGACGAGAAGAGCCGATACGCAGAAAAGCTGATGTCGGCCAATGCCCGAGCGAAGAAGGCTGAGGCCGAGCTGATCAAGGCCGGCGAGGATATGAAAGCTGTCCGATCCGAGCTGGCCGCTCAGCTCGAGAAGGCCGAGGTGGAGTCCGAGAGAGCTCGGAAGCTTGAGTCCGAGCTGAACGCGGCGAAGGACCGGGAAGGTCGCCTTGCCGCTAGCCAAGGCGAACTTCTGCGGGCATTTACAAGGAGGTTCCTGTTGTCGGAGAGCTTCTCCGAGCTCGCTAATTACTTGGCCATGCTTATCAACGGGAACTTCGCCGTGGCTGCCTTGGAGAGGGCCGCCAAGGACTTCCCCGGCCTGGATGCCTCCAAGTACGGCTTCGAGCGGCTAGGGGATGAAGCCCTCCCTTCCCGGTACGCCAGAGTGGTCCGAGATCACCTCGATCATTTTCCTATCCTGGAAACTCTGGCCAGCTCGTCCACTTTGCTGTCCGTCGAGCAAATTGCTGACTGCTCGGTAGACCGGGACCTCGACCTGGACTCTGCTTTCGATGCCCTTCGCGACGAGGAAGAAGAAGGCGCGGGCCCGGAAGAGGAAGTGGAGGAGGAGCAGGAGGCTGGGGCGGGTGAAGATCCGGCCGCTGACAAGGACTTTGACGGTTCCCCCTCCGAACAGCCACCTTCTCGGGACAAGGAGGTAAGCGATATTTTAGTGTAGTTGTTTTTTTTTTCTTCTTTTTCATTGTATATCTGTACGGAATATCTTCAAATGAATGAATTTGTTTTTTTTTCTTGAGTGTAGAGCTTGGATTCTGTCGGTGTTTCTACTTTGCGCATACAAATAGCTCTCCTTTCACAAGACCTGGTTGACCAACGGTCCGTTGTTGAGCAATGGAAGGACAAATGCCGCCGAGCCGAGGAGCTTTTCAGCCATAAGTGTACTCTGCTGAAATCTCAAGAAGCCGAGCTGACGAGATGGCAGATGAAGTTCGAGGCACTTTGTGAGGAGGTCGAAGTCAAACGTCTCGCTTTTCAAGAGAGTACCGACTTGCTTCAGGACAAGCTTCTTCAGGCTGAGGAGGAGTTGGAAGTTGCCCGAGATCGAGCTGGCTGCGTTCCCAAAGATTACGAGATGATCGTCGAGGAGCATGCCGAGTATGAAGATATTATCCGTCGTGGGGGTGGTATCACCATCTCCGAGGCGGAATTAAAGGCAAAAGAGGACTTGGAACAGTTTATCGCGCTAAAGGAAGCACTCGGGTCCGAGTCTTTTGGGCTTCAGGGTGCTTTTGAAATGCTGAAGGAGAGTGCGGGCAGGTATAAGTGTATTTTGGACCGCCGACCTAAGTTACGGGCGCTTTTGGCACGTGGTCCGGGGGCAGACCTTTCTTCTTCTGTTCGGACAATGCCTGCTCGCGAGGTGAAAACGGCTTCGCGGGGACATCAGGTCGGTCCGAGCCAGGGTAGGCGAGCTGTTTGTCGCGGTTCGGCTACCCCGCGAGGTCGAAGTTCTCCTGCTGGAAGAAGTCGAGGTCGGGGGCGAGGTCGAATCTCAATTGACGATCTCCTAGGGCCTTCCTCCTTTGAGGAAGATTGGCTTAGCTTCAGCAAGAAACATCATTCTCCCTAGATTAGCTCGCTTCTGCCTGTAATTTATGTACACACAAACTGTTCCAAATAGTTAGAAATAAAAATATATATATTGAATTTTTGAACTTTCCTGTTCATTTTGAAGATTGCTACTTGGTTTTGTTGCATGTTGCATCTTTGAGGGAGTTTGGACTCAGACCTCTTTGTGTTGACAAGGGAACCATGGTTCGGACCTTGTATTTTATTCTTCCGGGGGAACTTGGTTCCGACCCCAGTTGAGAACTAATTATCCTTCGGAGGGAGTTTGACTCGGACCTCGTGGGATCTTCCTTTTTGGAGGGAGACGAGCTCGGACCTCGGAAAGGGTTTCCTTTGCGCATTATAGGAATTTGTTACCCCATGTCGGGTCATTACTGACCACGCAAGGGAACCGTAGTTCGACCTTATGAGGGGATTTTAATATGATGGATACTTCGTATAAGCAAATCAAAAGACACGAGATGCAAGACAAAAAGGAAATTTTATTAAAAATGACCAAAAACAAAGTAAAAAGAGTTTTGACGAGCTCGTTAAAAACAAAACATTAAGGACAAAAAAGACAAAAAAGAAAACCTAAGACTCTATATGCAAGATTTTGTTGCTTATACGAAGAATCTCTTTAGATGGGCGATGTGCCATGTTCTGGGTATTAGTTCGCCCGAAAGATAGGCGATTTTGTAAGCTCCTTTGCCGAGGACTTCGTGTACTCTGTAGGGCCCTTCCCACGTAGCTTCGAGCTTGCCGAGCTTCTCTGAGAGGCTGATCTCATTGTTTCGAAGCACAAGGTCACCGACCTGGAACTGTTGGGGTTTGACCCTTTGGTTGTAATACCGAGCCATCTGCTGTTTGTACCGAGCTTCTTTTATGCTGGCTAGTTCCCTTTTTTCCTCCAATAAGTCTAGGTCGGTTCGGCACTGCTCTTCGTTAGCTTCGGCAGAGAAATTGATAGTTCGGGGACTGGGTGCTCCGATCTCGACAGGTATGACCGCTTCTGACCCGTATACTAAACGGTACGGGGTTTCTCCCGTTGGGGTTCATGGCGTAGTCCGGTACGACCACAGGACATTTTGGAGATTGTGGATCCACTCTGTTTTCTCCTTCTCTAGGCGGGCCTTGAGTCCGTTCACTATCGTCCTGTTGGTGACTTCAGTCTGGCCATTAGTTTGAGGTCGGTTGACCGAGGTGAACTTTTGCTGGATATTGAGTCCTTCACAGAATTCTCTGAATTCCCTGCTCGTGAATTGCGTTCCATTATCCGAGATGAGGACTCTTGGTACCCCGAACCGGCACACGATGTTTTTCCAGACGAAGTCAACGGCTTTATCACTTGTGACTTTTGTGGAAGGTTCAGCTTCTACCCACTTGGTGAAGTAGTCGACGGCGACTATTAGAAACCGTTTTTTGCTTAGGTGCCGGGTAGAAAGGCCCTACGATGTCAATGCCCCACTCCATAAATGGCCACGAACTTTGAATAGTAGAGAGGTCGGTTTGGGGTAGTCTCGTCACTCTGGCATGCAGCTGGCATTTTAGGCACTTCTTCACGAACTCTTCCGCATCTTTTGCCATTGTTGGCCAATAGTACCCCCACCGCATGATTTTCTGAGCTAGCACCCGAGCTCCAATGTGGCTTCCGCACGATCCTGTGTGCACTTCATTTAATATGTAGTCCGCTTCCTTTGGTCCAACACATCTGAGGAGAGGCTGTAAGTAAGACTTTCGATAGAGGACCCCTCCCTCGAGGGCATACTGCATGGATCTAGCTAGAATTTTTCTAGCCTCCGTCTTGTCCTCGGGCACTTCCCCGTTTCCCAAACATCTGATTAGGGGGGTCATCCAATTTGGGTCGTCCTCTATGATTGCATTGACTTCCGCCTCTTCTATACTCCTGTTTCGGACTTCTTCCACTAGCGTCGAGCTGGATGGGGAGGTCGCCAGCTTACTTAGCTCATCAGCTCGGGTATTTTGGCCTCTGGGAATGCGGACTATTTTGAAGAATTGGAAAGACTGTCCAAGGAGCTTGACCTTCTCTAGGTACTTCTTCAACTTCTCACTTTTCACTTCGTATTTCCCCAACACATGGTTGACCACGACTTGGGAATCACAATGGGCTTGGACAGCTCGTACCTGGAGGGTTTGGGCGAGACGCAGTCCAGCAATGAGAGCTTCATATTCCGCCTCGTTATTCGTAGTGGAGAACTCGAATCGCAGCGAATATGTTAGTTCCTTTTTCTCTGGGCTGAGGAGGAGTATGCCGGCTCCACTTCCTTTCTTTCCTGAAGCTCCATCCACGTACATCTCCCAGCAGTCCGGGGGTGTCTTCTCTGGGACTTCTTGGAGCCTGGTTTTGGCTTTTATTTCTTTTGGCTCCACGAGGTCCTTATACGTAGCTTCTACAAGGAAGTCTGCCAGAGCCTGTCCTTTTATAGCTCGACGGGGACCGTACGATATAGAATGTTCTCCTAGCTCGATTGCCCATTTCGCGATCCTTCCTGAAGCTTCTGGCTTAGTAAGAACTTGCCGAAGTGGTAGATCGGTCAAAACTTGTATCGGGTGAGCTTGGAAGTAGGGCTTTAGGCGCCGAGCTGCGTTTACGAGGGCTAGAGCGACCTTTTCGAGAGGCTGATACCTCGTCTCTGGGTCTTTTAGAACTCGGCTGACAAAGTACACCGGTAGCTGCCGATCTCCTTCGTCTCGGACCAACACTGCACTTATTGCCTCCTCAGATGTTGCGAGGTATAGAGAGAGAGGTTCTTCCTTCTGGGGGACTGACAAGGTCGGTAAGTCCTCGAGGTGGCGCTTGAGCTCCTCAAAAGCTAGCTCGTGCTCTCGTCCCCATCCAAATTCCGGGGCCTTCTTAAAAATTTTGAAGAATGGGAGCTGCCTCTCGGCAGCCTTGAAAAGGAAACGACTTAGCGCGGTTATGCACCCTGTTAACCTATGCACGTCGCGGATAGTCCGAGGTACCTTCATCTCCTGCACGGCTCTAATCTTTAGTGGATTGGCCTTGAGACCTTCTGGCGAGATCCAGCACCCTAAGAATTTTCCCGATCGCACGTTGAAAGTGCACTTCTTCGGGTTCAGCTTGAGGTTCGCCTGCCTTAGAATGTGGAGCGTGGTTCGCAGGTCGCTCACCGCCGAGGCCTCTTCTTTACTCTTGACGACAATGTCGTCTACGTATACTTCGACAATCTTGCCGATGTGATCTCGGAAGAGGAAATCGACCATTCGCTGGTAGGTCGCCCCGGCATTCTTTAACCCGAAAGGCATATATTTGAATGCAAAGATCCCGAAGCTTGTTGCGAAAGCTGTCATGATTGCATCCCCCTCATCCATTAGAACCTGATAGTATCCTTTGTAGAGATCGAGAAAGCAGAATACTTCGTGTCCCACCAAGGATTCGATCTTTTCATCAATGTTGGGAAGAGGATAGCAGTCCTTCGGGCAAGCTTTGTTGAGGTCGGTGTAATCTACACACATCCTCCACTCTCCTTCTTCTTTCTTTACCACTACCGGATTAGATAGCCAAATCGGGTACCTGACTTCAAACAGAAGCCCTGCCCTCAACCATTGCTGCACCTCGTTGTAGATAACTTGATTTCGTTCGGCAGCAAATGATCGCCGTTTCTGCTTGACCGGGGTCGAGTTCGGGTTAATGTTAAGCTTGTGCGTAATGATTTCCGACGACACCCCCGTCATGTCCGTTGGAGACCAGGCGAAGACGTCTTGATATTCCCTTAGGAGCTGGATTACTTGCATGCGTGTTTGAGGTCCCCCGGCAAAGCCGACCTTGACAACCTTCGCTGGATGCGCCGGACGGGAACCTGTTCCGTCGGGGTGTCTGGGATTGACGTCATTTCGTCCGGCTCCTTGGGATACTTTGATTGCTATGCTTGGGGTTGACCTCGTAGAGCAACCTGCATGCACTCCTTGGCCTTTATCTGGTCACCTCGGACCGTAAGGGTTCCAGCCGAGGTCGGGATCTTCAACAGCATGTGGTAGGGCGAAATGATGGCCCTGACCGCATTCAGCCAATCCCGACCTAGTATGATGTTGTAGGGGGAGTTCGCTTTAACCACATAGAACTGAACCAGCTTATTGACGCTGGTCGGCGGGCTGCCAATGGCAACGTCGAGCGCGATGGTCCCTTCAGGTCGCGTCTCTTGCTGCGTAAAGCTCTTGAGAGGCAGGGGTGTGGAATTCACCCGAGCTGGGTCGAGGCCCATCCTATCCAAGCAGTGTTGGAAGATGATGCTCACGCTGGCCCCACCATCGATGAATACGCGGTGGACCATCTTGTTGGCCACTCCGACCTGTATAACCAGGGCGTCGTTGTGTGGTGTAGCGGTAGGCACAGGGTCATCCTCGGAGAATGTGACGGTTTCCCCCTTCTTGAACCTCTTTTTCGTTTGCTCCTCACCCGATGGGACCGGTGGTCTGCGAGCTTCTGCCTTCAACCTAGTTTTTGTCTTGCCTGGGGGTAGCCCGGTGATGGTGGAGACCACTCCGTCGTACTGTGGTGCGTCGTACGGAGGGTCGTCATCCTCCTCGTCGTGATCGACCTTAGCTCGCTTATTGTGGGGAGCACAGCGACCTTGTCCTCCTTTCCGTTTTCCTTTTGTGTTTTTCTTCCCCTAGCTTCGTATCTCTTCAGAGCTCCCTCTTGGGCTAACCTCTCTATCTGTTCCGCGAGGTCGCGGCAATCCTCCGTGTGGTGCCCATGGTCATCATGGAAGGAGCAGTGCTTGTTTTGGTCCCGAGGTTTAGATTTTGACATGGGACGTGGTTTAGCGAACCAGTCCTCGTGGAGTGCGAAGATCTCGGCATTCGTTTTCATAAAAGGAGGTCGTTGGGACGACTCTGGTCCCACCCGAGGTCCAAGCCGGGACTGGATTGGTCCGGATCCGAGCCGGGACTGGATAGGTCCTCTTTGGAGGCGCTCGTGGGCACTTCTCCGATCACGATCGCTCCGACCTCGATCCCCTTCAGTTCTCTTCTTCTCGGTCTCCTCCCGCTTCAATCGGTCCGCATCCTGGCCATCGGCGAACTGGTATACAATCTTCCACATCTTCTGGGCTGTCTCAGGCTTCTGCTTAGCGAGCTCTTGGTTCAGGGACCCGGGGGCCACTCCATTTCGGAAGGCCGAGATGAGGAAGACGTCGTCGATTTTATCGACCTTCAAGCTTTCCTGCATGAACCTGGAAGCGTACTCCCTTATAGATTCTTTGTCCTTTTGCTTCACCGATAGGAGGTATGCTGTGTCTCGGCGAGCCTGAACCTTCGTATGGAATATTTGCTTGAATATTTTTTCCAAATAGGTCCAGGACCCCACGCTGCCAGTTGGAAGGCTGTCAAACCAAGCTCGGGCATAATCGATCAGCATCTCGGGGAATAGCTTGCACATGTGTTCCTCCCTGAGACCCTGGTTGTGCATGCTGTACCGGAAACGCGTTAGGAAGTTAAGGGGGTCGTCCAGCCCATTGTAGGCCGGTATGTTTCGCAATTTGTACACCGTGGGGAGTTTGGTGTCAAGCAGCTCGTCGGTGAACGGGCTGACAAGCCGAGCTGGTTCCTTTTCATGTCGGTGTCGATTCCTCGGGGGACTGCGACTCTCGCTATAGCTCGGACTTCGATACCTTCTGGGGCTCCGAGGTCGCCTTTGGGTATGATGTCGCCTGGGGATACTCTGCGAGCTTGGACTCCGACGTCGATCTGAACCCCGCCGGGGATCGTGCCTCTCCTTTAGCTCCGGTTCCGGTCTCTCGGTGTAGTGAGGAGCTTTAGGCAGAGATTTTTGCGTGGAACTCTCCCTGGTTTCAAGTATGGGAGACATCCGGGTTGTGGCAAGAAAGCGTTTGAAACGCTCCTTGTTCGCTTTAGCGAATTCGGCCGCGGCGTAGGTGGTGGCAAGGTCAAAGTCTCTGGAGAGATCATCCTCCTTCAACTCGGATCCCTTCGGCTCCGACTCGTCGTTGATCTCTAGCGCGGGCATCCTTTCGGAGGGATTTCCTTCTATTGGGTCCCTGGCGTGCCTCTCCTTTGGGACCGAACTGCCTTTCTGGCGATTCTCTTGGCTTATGGGGCAGCTTTCTGCTTCGTTAGGATTCCCTCGTTGGCTTTGGGCCTCCCGCATGCTTTGTGATCGCGTTACCATCGTAAATCAGCTACGTAAGAACCGTTGATGAGGTTCCCACAAACGGCGCCAATGATAGATCTAGGGTTTGCGAAAGCAGCTAAAAGAGACAATAACGCGATGACACAAAGATTTACGTGGTTCGATCGATATGATCTACGTCCACGGGAGAGAATGTAGAGAGCTTTTATTATGCTTGAGAGTACAATGAGTATTGAATGTCCCTTACACCTCTAATCTTGCATCTATTTATAAGCATTGGGTTAAGCCCTAATCCTTCTAGAGATCGGACTCCTTATACATATCTGGTTGCTTGATACATGTATATCCGATTCCCATTCGTAGTAGAATTCTATCTTCTTCAAAAGTAGGGTTTCGTTACTTGGTCTTCAAGGCAGATGTGGACTTTGTTTGGGCCGAACTCTGTGGGCCGAGCTTTAATATATAGGCCCAAATAGCCTTAGGTCGGGCCCAGGATGAGGCCGGTACTATCACTCCAGCATAAAAATTGAGATAAATAAATCTCAATAGAAATCATATCTCGACTATAACTAGATTTTCAAAATCAAAACTTGGTGCAAAAAACAAACCCCTCTTCCAAAGAAACATCAATCAACAAGAACCAGAGAGAGAGAGACATAGAGGAATCTGAGGTCACTTGATATTGCGCCTAAACCAATGGTCAGTTGACCAGGAGTGATGGCTACAACTTGACCACTAAAAATGACAGGTGGTTAAGCTCATAGAAGTCTACAGAGAAAGATCTATTCCAAAGAAATTAAAGGGAAAAAAATAGAAGATTTCTTGATTAAGTTTCTCTGTTTGTCCAATCAGATGAAATCAAATAATCTAACCATGCATCTTAATTTTTCACAAATCCAATTGAAACGCCAAAATCAATAAATTAAACAATTATGTAGCTAGCTATACATTGACTCTAAAATTCATATGTTTTGATAAAATATTATGACAAAAATTATATCAATGTTAGCCAATGTAAAATTAATTAGGGTACTTGTTGGAGAATTTAGAATTCTTACATTGGATTCTATGGTATAAATTAGCATGCCTAAATTATCAAATAAAATCAGGGACAAAACATTGATTAATAAATATCAGATTAGTATTTATTATAGAAAAAGTAGAGATAAATTTTACTGTGAGTGAGATCATGCCTAGAAAGCGAGGTATAGCATTTCCAGAATTGCTTTAATTCCCAAAATTTCAAATAAACAAATCTTGAAATTAGGAATTCAAAGATGCATTAGTACGTTTTTAACCAAACATATTCTGAATTTTGAATCTTTTAGATGCACCAAAAATAAGGCTGTAAAGGCTCACAATTAAGAATCAAAGGGCGCTGAAAAAGCCATAAAAGGAGATACAAAATGAAAAACAGAGACCAGGCTTTCACAGACACAAAATAAACTAAACAAAATTTTCTAAAAAGTTGTAGTCACAAAAACCCAATTTACATAATTAAGCCAAAAAAACACAGGAAGAAGAAAAACTCACAGGTGGGGTGTTGAATATGGCAGATATTTATAAACTCCGATCAATATGGAAAGGATGAGAGCAAAACCCATCGGAAATCCATAGGCTATGGAATTACAAATATAAATTTGGCTGCTTAGCTCTTCAAATTGCGCACCTATGAAAAAAACTCTCTTCTCTCTCTCTCGTCAACCCTCTCTCACTTGCATCAGCTCTGGATTTTTCTTGTATCTTGTAGTATCCCGCTTTTTCATAACCTATCTTAGTAATTAATTAAGAGCTAGTCAAAAAGAATTAAGTTGTGCGAACTTAGAAAGAAAATAAGTTCCGGCAATTAAAATTTTTCGGCAGCCCTAATTTGCCGAATTTTAATAATTTAAGATTTATTCTCGTTCCGATTAATCCGAAATGAGATAATGAAGATGTTTATGACTATGTGCTTATATGGTTGAAGTTATTTGAGAAATATATGCTATGATTTTGATTTCTTCGAAAATCATAAAATCTCTTCGATAATTTATTTTATTTTATTTTCGGATTTTATTTCCGGAAATTCATAAAGAAAGCTTATATTAGAGTTTGAGAAACCCTAATAATTTTTATAGTTCGAGAGCTTTTTAATTAAAGCCGTTATGATTGACTGATTGATGTTTGATTAATTAGAGAATTAATTAATCCATTTAAATTAATAATTATATGCATAATGTTTA
The DNA here is from genome assembly GCA_031470985.1 of Agastache rugosa. Lineage (NCBI taxonomy): Eukaryota > Viridiplantae > Streptophyta > Magnoliopsida > Lamiales > Lamiaceae > Agastache > Agastache rugosa. Next base: position 4,174,440 of record CM062604.1, on the reverse strand, counting down.
ATTAATTAATGTAGTATTCCATATTTCTTGAGTATTAAGATTTATTAAATTAGTAAGCAACATAAGATTTCAGTAAAAGAAAAATTTTCGTTCAGAAAATTTTATCCGGCAGATATATTCTACCGGAAAAATGAGTTTTAATTAAGAATGATAGTCTCGGTTAATCCGAAACGAAGAAGTTTTTACATTTATCAATAATTGATAAATATTTATTCATAAATTGACTGAAAGAAGAATTTAATTTAATTACGTAAAATTTTACGTAATTTAACGCTTAAAAATTTAGTTTCGGTCGATTTGAAAATGTTGCAAATCTCCGATTCTTTCTGTGAAATTTTTATGTAAGGTTCGTGAAACCTTAATCTAAATTACTGTGTTGAGAAATTAGAGGTTTATTAGAAGATTAGTTGTTATTAATTAATTGGAATTGATTAATTACTTAACTAATTACTTAACTTATGAATTAAGTAATAATAAAATATTAGACCTACCATATCTCTACCCTATGCATGAGATGAATATATCTCTCTCCCACCCCTCAACTCTCACGCACAAAACACACAAAGCAGCAGCAACTCTTCATCTCTCTCTCACACTCTCTCGAACACACACTCACACACACTTAAGCAAATTCTTTTATTGTTGATCCATCTTTGAGCTCAAGAAGCAAGATCAATCCATCCTTAAGCTATTAATCAAGGTTGGATTTATGTTTTTGAAGTTATTATCTCAAGATCAATGGTGGAAATCTCTTTATATATATATATATATATATATATATATATATGTCGAAAATTTTGGAAGAAATTGAAGAAGTAGTTAGATGATTATAATCTCTTAGTATGATGCTTATATGATGATTATATGATGATTGGTATGATTAAATCATGAGAAAGAGAACCCTAACCCTAGTTTTATTATTTTCGAATTTATGATGAAAATGGTTAAGTTATGATTCATGCATTGAATGATGTTTTGATCTTCATGAATTATGCTTAGAATATGCTTAGAAGATCAAATATGTAGTTAGATTAAACATGAGAAAACCCTAGCTACTACTTTCATTATTTTCGAAAAAAATGAGAAAAATAGAAAATATTGTATGCATGTCTTATATATTCATTTTGATGATATAAATGAGTTTAGATAGTTATTTTAAGAATGTTTCATGTTGGAAGTAAGTATAAATTCCCAACCAATTTCATTTTGTTAAAAATTTCGATCAAATGAATATGAAAATTTGAATTTAATGGATTTATGAGATATCATGATTATGATGGATAATGTGATGTTATGTGATGTTAATGAAGTAAGTTTAATCAATAGATAATGAAAATTGAGCTTAATTAATCCTAAAAACCCTAGAAATATTCAAATTAGGGTTCTTAAATTAGGGTTGGAATATTAATGCTTAATTGATTGAAATTTAATAAAGGAATGAGCTTATAATGTTAATTAAGAATATTAGAAATTAAAAAAAAGAGAAAATAATTATAGAAATCTTAAATTCAGAATAACCGAAAATTAAAATAAATAAATAAAATATTAATTAATTCTTAATTAATAAACTAATTACATTTATGAACTAATTATTAAAAATGTAATATTGTGTGATTTTCTGGAAATTTAATTCAGAATATTAAAGATTTTTTATTTTTGGATGATTTTCCCGATTTGGGAGTTTATGTGTTAAATGGTGTAAATGTGTGTTATAAATGTGTAAAGATGTGTGTTGTATTGAAAAATATGCATAGATTTAAATTAAGAATTTTCTGAGTCCGTTAGACGGATTAAAATTGACTTAGTCAATTATGATGAATGTTTATGAATGTCGTGTTAAGTGATTATTTGATGTTTGATTGATATTTGATGATTAATGATGGATTATCGAGCTTCACTGAGTTTCGACGTAGGATTCCGAAGCGAATTAAGTTAAGAATATCGAAGTTGTTTATTCGATAGGAATTATTCTCGTTTTGAAGTTCGTATTTCCATTTCGATTAAAGGAGCAAGTGGAAGTGGAAGCTGAAGCGTAAAGCACAAATTTAGCGAGCGTTAAAGTTAAGACAAAAGCTTAAGTGTATCAGGTGGGCTTTTCTAACCAATGAAATGACAAATGATATACATATATATGATTATATATATATATGATGTTTTTAAGTTGATTAACTTGCCAAATGTTTATATGATACCATCTACTGTAGCAAGATGAATTCAGTCCTACGCAAGGTAGGATTTGTGTACACTTAGTTGTAATCATGTGCCTTCGAAAAGGTGGGCCGATTACAAGTGTTTGAGAAGGAGGCCTCCTTCCCAACACTATCACTATGTGATTATAGATCTGGTACATACCTCATAAAGTATATGTCTGGCCAGACAAACATGATTTACAGAAAAGAAAATGTTGAGCATGCACAGGTTTGTTTTTGAGAAAAACTACTTATGCTTATGCTATATGGCAAGTTAAATCCCTAACTCTAAGAAGTAAAATTTTAAGTATTTTGACATGTGCCCACTGAGTACTTCGTACTCAGCCCCGCATATTATTCTAAAATGTGCAGGTTAGCTGAGATGGAGATGACGTGTGCTGGATGGACTGTGTTGTTGATAAAGTGTTTAGGAGTTGTTTTGATGAAATCAGACCTAGATTATATGTCTCCATACATATAATCTCTCGTATTCCGCTGAATGATAAGATGTTCATTTCTGAAGTTTGATATTGTATAATGTTATTGATGATGTTGGATTCTAGAGTCGAATTATGCTAAAGTCGAACTCTTTTTGTCAAGTACTTTTGAAACTCAACCACTTGAATCATATGTTCATAAGTTGTTCGTTGTTTTAAGAAAGTTTTGTCGAACTTGAAATAGTTTTCTTTATCGTGCTTTCTTGATCCTCAAGTCAGCTCGTCATTCCTTGATCAATGTCGATTATTTGGTTGATCATGTCTTTTGATTCTGAGCTGATTTGAGTTGTATTCGTTGACATGCATGTTGTTATTGAAATCAGTTGATCGTCTCGTTGATCTTGAGTTATGCATGCCGTAATTATTCTAAGATTGATGAATTGTTGAGTAGGAATGTCCTTTGTTATTCTTCAACGATAGCCGGGTTGCTATCTTTATCCTTTTGTTAATCATAAATTGTGTAAGTCGTGGGACCTACCGGCTTTGTTATCTAAATTATAAGCCGGGTCATGACAGTGGTATCAGAGCAGGTCTGTTTGCTCTGAGTTATTTCTTGAAAGTCTAGTCTAGTTAAATTCCTAGACTAGTCGAGAGCAAGGTCTGTTGCTCTAAGTTCATAGTCTTCAAGTCTAGTCTGGTTTGAATTCTAGACTAGTTAAGTTTCAACAACAACAAAAGTCTAGCACCTCATCTCATCCGGCAAACCAGGTACGCATTTAAAAGTTCCTATGTTTAAGTTTAAAATTTGAAGTTCCATGTGACTGACGGACTGTTATGTGGACCTGATCAACCCACATAACTAGAAACTCAGTAATATGGTTCTTCCGCTTTCATAATAAAGTTAATTAATAAGATGAAGTTAGAAAGTTTGAGATATGAGATTGTGTAGTGGAATTGAGATCTTAATGAGGTTGTAAGTTGGCGAATAATTGTGCAAGTAAGTTGGTTGTTTAACTTTGGAATGTACCGTGAGTTTGGTACCATCGTTTGGAAGCGAAATTAGCTTCTCGGAGTGACGAGGCCATGAGAGAGTTTTAGCATATGCGTATGAGTACATAAAGACGTTAGCTTCAGCATGTTTCCATCGTGGTTGCATGGATATTAATAAGACTATTATTTCAGGAGTTCTCGAAATAGTAATATTAATTCCTCTTTTTCCCGACGAGTGAATGGAGCAGGACTTCAAGATTCGATGTCGCAAGACAACCCAATTTCTTTTCTTATTCCTCAAGAGAATTTCGAGTCATTATTTCTCCTCGTTCTAATAATTATAGTTTTGATGAAAACTTATTTATTTCTCAGCCGTTGTCGAATGGCTATGTTTCATCTCCACCTTTATTAAATATTTTTGTTTCTATTTCCGAGCCTTCTGTTTCGGTGAATAGCTTGGTTTCATCTCCCTCTATTGATATAGTTCCATTATATCCTTCTTTGGATACTCTTCCAGTTTTGAATTCTTCAAAGCTTGATTAATTCTTTGGAACTCAGCTTGTTCCTTTCGTTTTCACGAGAGGAGTAAGTCTGGACTGCGTCGCCATAACAATAATGAGGATACCGTTGACCCCAAAGTCGGAGCAACCAAAGGATATTCTCATTTTCGTCATAAGCCGTTTAGCCATTTAGAGTTCAGCCTAGTTTCAGGCCTTTTTCGGGTGTGGTCGACGTAAGTGCCGTCCGTTTGACATTAGATAAAGTGGAGAGTGAGCCGAGGAGAGTACCGAGTCTGAAAGTGAGGAGGATCCGAGTGAAAAAGAAGAAGAAAAAGAAGAAAATCCATTAGAAATGAGCAGAGAGAGAGAGAGAGCTCGAGAGTGGCGTTAATTTAATAGATTAATAATCGAACACATTTTACGTTTTGTCGTTTTTAAGTTTTACGCTTTGATGGTTCCTGAGCTGGATATTTGGTGTAGAGGGGGGGGGTGAATACACCAAATAGATTTTTCGAAACTTTTTCAAGTTAAATCACAGAGTTGGTGAGCTCAGTTATCGATCCAGCTGGGGAGGGTCAGCTGGGTAAATAACTCAGCTGGCGGTGCGGAATGTGGTGGTTTGAAAACTTAGCTCGGTTACTTAGAAAAACTCAGTTTGAAAATATTAACTTAACGTTTTCAGCTTAGTCAGGTTGTGCAACTTTTAGAGTGACACAGCTGTCTTTGGAGAGCAGCTGTGTGTGCAGTTTTGAACAAATATGCAATGATATGAAGAAGTTAGTACACAGCTGAATATAAAGCGAAAGTAAAGAGAGAGAGAAGAAACACGCGAGTTTTTATGTGGTTCGGAGTAACACCTCCTACGTCCACGACCAGGTTCACTGGTAATTCACTACCACTTGGTTTCCAAGTACCAAGCAACTTCACAACTCTAACCCGAGCTGTGTTCCAACAGTTTGCGGGCACTGTCAAGCCTACACCTTCAGTTTCCGGGTACTGAAGAACCTATCCACTCGAATTACGCGCTTCGAGCAAGCGTACCTTTACCTAACCTTTCTGGGTTTGGGTTTGGGTATGGGGTTCCAACTATGAACGAGTTCTTTCAATTAAGAACTTTTAGAGTATGATGAACTCGTTCGAAATCTAGGCTAAAGATATACAATGAGTTTGGCCTAGGGAACAGACGAAAAACTAAGCAGTTTCTTAACTAGAAACACTTTAAGATAAAGTGTTCTTTGATCTATCTAGAACTGCTTGAGAGCTTTGGAAAGAATGAAGATTTCAGATAATGAAAGCTTGTAGAGAGTTTTTCGTATCTGATCCTGAGGTTGAAGACGGGTTTATATAGGTAGAGATTCAAGACTAGCCGTTGGAGGAGCCGTTTGAATCTTACCTACTCTTCTTAAATGCAAGATCTGCCGTTGAGCGTATCTGCACCTGTCTTCATTTGTGTCACATCCTAGGTTCTGAAGTCTAGGATGCTAATTTGGCAATCCCTCATTGGTCGAGGTAGGTTGACTTCCTCTGATTCCGGGATCTTCTGCCTTTAGAGCTGGCTTTTGAATTCAGAGCTAGACTGTCTTGAAGTGAAGTCTTCAGAGATAGTTCCCTTTGTTCTGCACTTTGGACATTTGTGTTTTGAACTCAGCTCGAATTCTCTTCAGCTTGATCGGGCTCTGCTGGATCGCTCAGCTGAAGGTTGATGCCTGCTGTCTTTTGCTAGCTGACTCCAGCTGTAAACACAGCTGGGTCGACTGCTGTCTTCTGCTAGCTGACTCTAGCTGTAAACACAGCTGGGTCGACTGCTGTCTTCTGCTAGCTGACTCCAGCTGTAAACACAGCTGGGTCGACTGCTGTCTTCCGCTTCCTTAACCTGTAAGCCTAGAAAATCTAAAGCTCAAACAGGCGAGCTGGAAAACACTATTTAGGTTGACGCGATCATCTATTCAGTTGGAGAATCAGTTGGGTTTCGGTATCAAATCGAAACCTTATAATTTTCCCAACAATTTCCCCCTTTTTGATGATGCCAAAACCTAACTGAGACAACTTATGATGCAAAAAAAACTTGTGTTTTATTAATGTAAGAAAATACATTATAACACAGGAAAAAGAAAGAAGGAGAAAAAAAAATCTTCAGTCTTCAATCCTTCAGTCTTCAATCTCAGTTGGCTGGGTCTTCTCTTCTGCATCCGTTGCTTCTTTCTTTTGACTCGTCTCTTCTTCAGCTGATTCTGATTCAGCTGGTTCCTCTAGCTCAACAGTTTGCCTCTTCTTTGACTTGTCTCTCTTCTTCCTTACTTCCCCCTTTTTGGCATGATCAAAACAGGGTGGGAGAGATACACCATCGGCTGTTGCGATGTTTTAGTTTGGCGAAACTGTGGTTTTCAGCTCTGAGCAGCGAGGATTGGAGTCTAAGTGGTTCAGCTGTTGTATTAGCTGGCTCTTCTTCAGTTGCATTAGCCTCAGCTGTGATTGCAGACACAGCGTCCTTGGCCTGATTCGAGTGGGGCGGTCAGTGAGTGCTTGGAGGGATGAGTTGGCACGGAAGATAGCATCTTCTGAGTCGGGCACAACTTCATTCCTTGCAACTTTTGCTTCTTCAGACTTCTTAGATTGAATGAGAAAGTCTGATTCAGCACTTGAGGGACTTGTGTTCAGCTCATATCATCATCATCCAGCTGCAGGTGATCATTGGCTGGGTCATGTTTCTCATTTAAGCTTGGTACAGGGACTTGAGCATCTTTCATCGGAAGATCTCGAAGCTGGTGTCCCTGTGGAGCTGAAGGAAACTGAGGAGAAGGCGGCTGAAGTATCCCATCTGTCTTGGGGATTAAGCTTGGTTGATCAGCTGGAATACTCCGTTGCGGTGTTGGTGATGATTATGTTCACGCAGGGACGTGAACTTCTCTTCCACCGTAAGAAACGACCGCTTGTGGGTCTTCTGCTCCTCGGAGAGTGATTACGAATTCTCTCATAATGTCAGCTGGCTTCTCTGCTGACTGACTGAGCACCTTTGACTTGAGTCTTCTGATTGAAGACAGTGCTTCAGTATATTTTGTCTCCTCAAGTTGTCTCCGATTCCCACCTGGGATGGAGTTAGATGCATGCTGCTTTGTTTCCTGCATCTTTTTCTGTGCCTCCTGTGGTGGAGCAAGAGCTTTGTCATGACTGCTCTTGAATACTCCGGCTTTATCAACATCTGGTCCAGGTCTGTTGACGTTGATTTTTGCATCCCAGGGAGTTGTATGTCCCGTTCTCTCTTTTATGATGAGAGAAACAGTGGGGCTGAGGAGGTTTTTTTCCTTTGACATTCCCAGAAGGTTTTCTGTACCTTCCTGGTGAATGACGTTCTTGAGCTTTGCAGTCTCCCACTGCGCTGGCCTGGATCTGTCGATGGGCTTCACCTTCTTCTGGACTTCCGTCCTCTTTGAGAGTTAAGCAACTCTTATCTTGAAGCTTTGACAGATTCTTCAAGTTTGATCGGCTTCGGGAGATATCTTTCTGGATTCCATGTTCTTCTTCTGCATCTATTGTTAGTAGAAACGAATAATACCAATTGATGGAAATAAGAAAGAATGCCGAAAAAACTTTCTAGGGTTGATGCGTATGTCTTCTAGCATATTTAAAGAGTTTTCTTGATGAATGGACGATCAAGATTTGTCTATTGATAAGAAGATCTACGGCTGGGAGTGATTCTCTCCACGTATTAATTTCTTGATTAGAATGTGTGAGTTAATGCACGAGAGAGAACGGTTGAGGCGTTTTGACTTTTGCCTCGAAACTTCCATTATTCAATTCTTTGCAGACTTTTAATTAAGATTGATTAGAAATGACAAGATGTGAGTTGACAGAAAACAGATTGAGTAGTTGTAATTAATGTTGTTGCAAACCTCTCAGCTGATCATTGTAGTCAGCTGATACCTCGGTTGAGTGGGTGTGCTGGGTCATCGTGGTTCCAGCTGGTTCTCCCTCAGCTGAATAATCCTTTCCTTTCAGCATCTGGTTTAGCTGAATTCTTTCTCAGCTGATATCAGTGACGTTGATTCTGAATTTCGATTATTTGCTTGCATTCGGTCTCCTTCCATTCGCCTAGGTCTGCTTCCATTCGGTTGGTCTTCCGTTGCTCGGGTTCGTCTTCCAATCAGCTGAGTTTGCTTCCATTCAGCTGGGTCTGCTTCCGTTCAGCTGGGTCTGCTTCCAATCAGCTGGGTCTGTTTTCATTTGGGTTGAGAAGTCCAAGTAATCCGCACAGCATTTTGAACCTTGCTTCTATCAGCGGTTTTGTGAGAATATCAGCCCGCTGTATGTCTGTGTGAATTTTCTCAACAATCACATCCTTCTTTTCTACGTGATCTCTGATGAAATGATGCCGTACGTCTACATGCTTGCATCTTGTGTGAAGTACTGGATTCTCTGAAATGGCAATCGCACTTGAGCTATCACAGAAAATTGGAACCTGTCCAGTTTTTACTTCATAGTCATCCAGCTGATGTTTCAGCCAGAGAATTTGCGAGCAGCAGCTTCCAGCGGCCATATATTCTGCTTCTGTCGTGGAAGTTGCGACGCACGTTTGTTTCTTTGAAAACCACGAAATCAACTTACTTCCTAAGAACTGACAAGTTCCTGAAGTTGATTTTCTATCCAACCGATCTCCAGCGAAGTCTGAGTCTGAGTATCCACACCGTAGATTGTCTTCTGGGTACCACCCCAACATTCGAGTTCCTTTGAGATATTTGAGAATGTTCTTGGCTGCTTGCATGTGTGCTTCCTTTGGATCAACTTGAAATCTGGCACACACTCCGACTGCGAAAGAGATGTCTGGACGACTTGCTGTTAGATACAGCAGGGATCCTATTATCCCTCTGTATTTGTTGGAATCAACTGATTTCCCTTCGCCTCGGTTCAATCTTCCAGTTGGTGTTCATTGGAATTTTTACAGTTCTGGTGGATTGAACTCCATACTTGGCGATCAAGTCTTTCACGTATTTGGATTGATTTATGAAAATCTCTTCTGATGATTGCTTGACTTGAAGTCCTAGGAAGAAACTCATTTCTCTCATCATGGACATTTGGAACTTCTCTGACATCATCTCTCCAAATCTTTGGCATAAGAAGCTTGATCTTGATCCAAAGATGATGTCGTCTACGTAGATTTGAACAACCAGGATATCTTCTCCTGACTTGATGGTAAAGAGAGTTCGTCTCATCGAGCCCTTCTTGAATCCTTTGGATACGAGAAAATTTGACAGAGTGTCATACCAAGCTCGAGGTGCTTGCTTCAATCCATAAAGCGCCTTCTTTAGCTTGTAGACTTTATTTCCTTCTACTTCAAATCCTGGAGGTTGTTCAACGTAGACATCTTCTTTGATTTCTCCATTTAAGAATGCACTCTTCACATCCATTTGATAGACCTTGAATTTGTGATGTGCTGCATAGGCGAGAAATAGTCTGATTGCTTCCAATCGTGCTACTGGAGCAAATGATTCTTCGAAGTCAATTTCTTCCTGCTGAGTGTAGCCCTTGGCAACCAGTCGAGCTTTGTTTCTGATGACGACTCCCAGGGTCTCCAATTTGTTCTTGAATATCCATTTGAGTCCTATGACTTTGACTTCTTTAGGTCTGTCGACTAATTCCCAGACATAATTTCTGAGGAATTCGTTCAGCTCTTCTTGCATTACGTTGGTCCAAGGCACGCTCTTCAAAGCTTCGAGAATTGATTGAGGCTCTGGCACTTGAGCTACGTAACACGCCATTAGAGCTGTGTCTTCATCATAGACCGTCAGTTCTAGCTCTACTGAGAGTTGAGCTGTGTCAGCTGCTTCTTGATGATCCGATAAAGCTTGAGCAGCTGAGTTTCTGGTTTTGACTTGGTTAGATGGTTCTCCGATAATAGCTGATGATGGATGATTTTCAATCCATCTTCTCCTCTTGCGAATTTCTTCTTCCAATTGATTGATGCTTGACGTGGCTAAATTTCGTCTGACTTGGAGTTGCTCAGGAGTTAAATCTTGAGAGTTTGGCTCTCTTTGATTTATATTTTGAGGTGACTTCTGTGGGGGCTCAGCTGGAGATGGAGCTGGGGACTCAGTTGTGTTTGGATTCCCAGCTGATGATGTTCCCCCTTGATTTGGCGTTGAAGCTTCTTCTCGATTTCCAGCTGGTGGAGCTTCTTGATTGTTTTGAATTTCCTCCTCTGGCTCATTGTCCCAAATTAATGGTTCGGCCAGATTCCTGATTCTATTCTCTTGAGCCCTTGTCTGAATCAATCTTGAAGATTCTCCTTCGCTTCTTCGTTTGATAGAGTCTCTATATTCGAAGGAAGATTCGTCAAAGGTAACATGTGGAGTTACTTCGACTATTTGAGTTCTTCTATTGAAGACTCTGTATGCTTTACTCATAGCGGAGTAACCAAGGAATACTCCTCGATCTGTCTTCTCGTCGAACGTCTTGAGCTGTGTCTTCCCATTGTTGAGGATGTGACATTTGGATCCGAATACCTTGAAATATCCAATGTATGGTATTCTGTTATTCCATAGCTTATACGGTGTCTTTCCTTGCCTTGATGTGAGTAGGGAACGATTCTGAGTGAAGCAAGCTGTGTTGATTGCTTCAGCCCAGAACTTCTTTGGAATAGCAGAGCTAGCTAGCATTGAGGTAGCTGCTTCCTTGAGAGTTCTGTTTCTTCTTTCTGCTACACCATTCTGCTGAGGTGTGCGAGCTGCAGATGTTTGGTGTTGAACTCCGTTCTTCTCGCAAAAATCATGAATAGTTTCATTTAGAAACTCCGTTCCACGATATGATCTTATTACCATTATCTTGCACTCCTTCTGTGTTGATAATCTTTCCAGCAGGATAGGCAGCTTAGTTCTGGTTTCGCTCTTCTGGTATAAGAATGATACCCATGTGAATCTTGAGAAATCATCCACAACGACCAGAGTATATTTTCTGCCATTGAAGCTTGCTGGAGTAACTGGACCAAAAAGATCCATGTGAAGAAGTTGAAGAACTCGATCAGTTAGTAGTGGCTTGAGAGAGAATGAAATTCTGGTCTGCTTTCCTTGTTGACACGCGCCGCACATATGACTTTTGTCATATACTTGATCTGGAATTCCATTAGCGAGCTGGTTCCTAGCCAGTTTGTTGATTGTCTTGAAGTTGAGATGATTCAGCCGTCTGTGCCACAGCCAGCTGACTTCATTGCTGCTTTTTGATACAAGACAAGTCTCAGGAGGGCTGCTGTTCCAGTCAGCAAAGTACATATTTCCTTCTCTTTTCCCTCTTAGGAGTATCTGCTTGGTTTCCCTGTGCATCCCTGTGCATCAAACTTGACAGAAAAACCGTTGTCGCAGAATTGGCTAATGGAAAGCAAGTTATGTTGCAATCCTTGTACATAAGAAACATTTGGGATTATAACATTTCTGGTTTTAAATGTACCATAACCTTTGGTTAGGCCTTTGGAGTTGTCACCAAATGTTACTTGTGGACCTGTACGCTCAATATACTCCTGGAGTAGATGCTTTAGGTGCGTCATGTGCTTGGAACATCCACTGTCCAAGTACCATAGCGTTCTCATCGACTCCTCAGAGATGCGTCGATTCCTTGCAACCTAAACAAAAAATTAAAATTCAGGTACCCAGTTTTAATTGGGTCCTTGTGGGTTAGACAGAGATCCTTTGACGACCCAGATCTGCTTGATGACTCGAATTGGGTCATTTGATCTGATAATTCTCCCAGCTGAGTCGATATACACATTCTTTGTGTTCTTCTGTTGTTGCTGGCGGGGTCTTGATCTCCGTGTCTTCTTGTTTTGTTGTCTGGATTTCTTTTGGTTTCCAGCTGTGTGCCTAGCTGAGACGTTCCTTTGTCTCTGCTGTCTCATGTGATGCTGTGGCTGGAAATGATTATCCAGCTGATACTCATATGAGTGGTATCCAGCTGGGTATCTCTGATATCTTGGTTGATATCGATCAACGTGCTGGTGTTGTTGCTGGTATCTGTAGAATCCAGCCTGTTGTCTTCGTTGAGGTTGAGCATGTTGCTGTCTGAGTTGGGCTTGAGGTTGTCGCACAGCTGACCTTCTTGATGTCTGCTGTATTCTCGACGGAGTTTGAGACTGTTTCACAGCTGGTCTTCTTGACGTCTGCTGTGTTCTCGACGGAGCTTGAGAATGTTTCACAGCTGGTCTTCCTGACGCCTGCTGTGTCCTCAACTGTTGATGCTGAAATTTCTTTGGGATTGGAGGTTCGTTTGCACGTACAAACATAACCTTTGTTCCACTTGTGGAGGCAATGTTTGAGGCATTCTTTGATTCATTGTATCCCAGTCCCGCTTTGAGTGCTGCTGGATGGTGAGCACTAATGATCTCGTCCATTGTTGACGTGGCTTTGATGAGAGCTACTATCTTCTTAGATAGTACCTCTTCGGTGCTTTTCAGCTCAATGATCTCAGCTGACTTCCTTTCCGATTCAGCTGTGACCTTTTCCACATCTTCTATCAGCTGTTTATTCTCATAGAAGAATTCCTTCATCAGCTGATCTTGTTTCACTATTTTGTCTTTTAGTGAAACGACTTCCTGTTGGAGCTGAGTTGTATCAGCTGCATCTGATACTTTTGTCTTTTCCAGTTCCGCCTTCAGCTCGGCATTCTCACACATAATGACGTCAAGGATCTCTTGAAGCTCCTTGGAATCGTTCATTACTTTCTCTACTAGACTCCAATCAGGTAGACCAGATTCTGAGTCCTGTGTAGAGTGTTCGTGTGATGGTGAGATGTTAGACAGATTTAGAGTTCGAGACGTTACCTCATCTTCATCGATGCCGTCTGTTTGTCCCATGAAGCATGTATCCCAATCAGGTTCATCATGGGCCATCAGGGCTTCTTCTTCCGACTCTGAAAATGACATGTCATCCATTTTATTGCACTCTAATTCTTCATCAGCGATATAAGCTCTCCTTCTGTCAGCTGCCTTAGCTTTTAATTGGTCTTTGTCTTTCTTGGACAGCTTTGGACAATCTTGTCGGTAGTGTCCTGGTTCCTTGCAGTTGAAGCAACCTTCTTCTGTTCGTTTATAAGCTGACTTCTCATCAGCTGCTGCGTACTTATCTCTGTAAGTCCTTGCGAACTTCTTGTATTTGCCCTTGCTGGTGTTGAGTCTGTTATAATTTTTCACCATCATGGCAATTTCTTCGAGTAGCTCCTCTTTGCTCATTTTCTTTTTGTCCTTCTTCATCTTGGAGGACTCAGCTGACTTGACATGAGCTGACTTTTCAGAGTTGGCTCTGAAAGCAATTTCTTTTGGAGCTGGGGTGAGTTCTCCGTCATTCTATCTGCTTGAAGATTCTTCTTGAGTGATCTTCAAGTTGTATTCGTTGGCTTTTAAGAGTGAGAACAACCTTTCTGTAGATAGATCACCCAAGTCACTTCGACTTTGGTGAACTACCTTGTAAGTGTTCCATTCGGTGAAAAATTTGAAAGAACCTTTAGATTCTTTTCCCGCTGGGTATACTTCCAGTTCTGATTGTCTCTATCTCGATGACTGTGTTTGAGAACCTTAGCTCCATCGCTTCGATGGACTCGTTGGCTAGCTGCTTGAAGTTGTCGAATTTTTGGCAAGCTATTGTGAATTTGTTTTCTTTGATTTCTTCAGATCCTTCACATAGCTTGGCAAGTATTTCTCACATCTCTTTGGCTGTCTCGCACTTGATGATCTTACTCAGGTAGGCGTTTGAGACTGTTGATGAGATGGTGTTTCTTGCGAAGCTGTCCAGTCCAGCTTGTTTTCGTTCTTCTGACGAGTAATCCTTCTTTGGCTTGAGAATTGGCCGGTATTCTGGTTGTCCTCCATCATGGACAGGTACGAGTTTATTTCCTTGTTTATAAATAAGGATGGGTCCGTCTGTGATGACGTCCCACATCATGTCGTGATGTGCACAAAGGAAGCTTTTCAATCTGAATTTCCAGATTGCATAGTCGTCTACCGAGAAGGTGGGGAGATTCCTATTAAGATAAGAATCCATAGACGTGTGCAGTATGTAATAAAATGAGTTTTCTGAAAAAAAACGGATCTGTTCAGTTGACCACTGACACAGAGTGTCAAGAGAGATCTCTTGATACAGAAACGGTGGTCTTTTGAACCACTGCTCTGATACCAATTGATGGTCCCTGAGCTGGGTATTTGGTGTAGAGGGGGGGGGGGGTGAATACACCAAATAGATTTTTCGAAACTTTTTCAAGTTAAATCACAGAGTTGGTGAGCTCAGTTATCGATCCAGCTGGGGAGGGTCAGCTGGGTAAATAATTCAGCTGGCGGTGCGGAATGTGGTGGTTTGAAAACTTAGCTCGGTTACTTAGAAAAACTCAGTTTGAAAATATTAACTTAATGTTTTCAGCTTAGTCAGGTTGTGCAACTTTTAGAGTGACACAGCTGTCTTTGGAGAGGAGCTGTGTGTGCAGTTTTGAACAAATATGCAATGATATGAAGAAGTTAGTACACAGCTGAATATAAAGCGAAAGTAAAGAGAGAGAGAAGAAACACGCGAGTTTTACGTGGTTCGGAGTAACACCTCCTACGTCCAAGACCAGGTTCACTGGTAATTCACTACCACTTGGTTTCCAAGTACCAAGCAACTTCACAACTCTAACCCGAGCTGTGTTTCAACAGTTTGCGGGCACTGTCAAGCCTACACCTTCAGTTTCCGGGTACTGATGAAATCAGACCTAGATTATATGTCTCCATACATATAATCTCTCGTATTCCGCTGAATGATAAGATGTTCATTTCTGAAGTTTGATATTGTATAATGTTATTGATGATGTTGGATTCTAGAGTCGAATTATGCTAAAGTCGAACTCTTTTTGTCAAGTACTTTTGAAACTCAACCACTTGAATCATATGTTCATAAGTTGTTCGTTGTTTTAAGAAAGTTTTGTCGAACTTGAAATAGTTTTCTTTATCGTGCTTTCTTGATCCTCAAGTCAGCTCGTCATTCCTTGATCAATGTCGATTATTTGGTTGATCATGTCTTTTGATTCTGAGCTGATTTGAGTTGTATTCGTTGACATGCATGTTGTTATTGAAATCAGTTGATCGTCTCGTTGATCTTGAGTTATGCATGCCGTAATTATTCTAAGATTGATGAATTGTTGAGTAGGAATGTCCTTTGTTATTCTTCAACGATAGCCGGGTCGCTATCTTTATCCTTTTGTTAATCATAAATTGTGTAAGTCGTGGGACCTACCGGCTTTGTTATCTAAATTCTAAGCCGGGCTGCGACAGAGTGGTATCAGAGCAGGTCTGTTTGCTCTGAGTTATTTCTTGAAAGTCTAGTCTAGTTAAATTCCTAGACTAGTCGAGAGCAAGGTCTGTTGCTCTAAGTTCATAGTCTTCAAGTCTAGTCTGGTTTGAATTCTAGACTAGTTAAGTTTCAACAACAACAAAAGTCTAGCACCTCATCTCATCCGGCAAACCAGGTACGCATTTAAAAGTTCCTATGTTTAAGTTTAAAATTTGAAGTTCCATGTGACTGACGGACTGTTATGTGGACCTGATCAACCCACATAACTAGAAACTCAGTAATATGGTTCTTCCGCATTCATAATAAAGTTAATTAATAAGATGAAGTTAGAAAGTTTGAGATATGAGATTGTGTAGTGGAATTGAGATCTTAATGAGGTTGTAAGTTGGCGAATAATTGTGCAAGTAAGT
The DNA here is from genome assembly GCA_031470985.1 of Agastache rugosa. Classification (NCBI taxonomy): domain Eukaryota; kingdom Viridiplantae; phylum Streptophyta; class Magnoliopsida; order Lamiales; family Lamiaceae; genus Agastache; species Agastache rugosa. Next base: position 4,158,620 of record CM062604.1, on the reverse strand, counting down.
TGGTTGTTTAACTTTGGAATGTACCGTGAGTTTGGTACCATCGTTTGGAAGCGAAATTAGCTTCTCGGAGTGACGAGGCCATGAGAGAGTTTTAGCATATGCGTATGAGTACATAAAGACGTTATCTTCAGCATGTTTCCATCGTGGTTGCATGGATATTAATAAGACTATTATTTCAGGAGTTCTCGAAATAGTAATATTAATTCCTCTTTTTCCCGACGAGTGAATGGAGCAGGACTTCAAGATTCGATGTCGCAAGACAACCCAATTCCTTTTCTTATTCCTCAAGAGAATTTCGAGTCATTATTTCTCCTCGTTCTAATAATTATAGTTTTGATGAAAACTTATTTATTTCTCAGCCGTTGTCGAATGGCTATGTTTCATCTCCACCTTTATTAAATATTTTTGTTTCTATTTCCGAGCCTTCTGTTTCGGTGAATAGCTTGGTTTCATCTCCCTCTATTGATATAGTTCCATTATATCCTTCTTTGGATACTCTTCCAGTTTTGAATTCTTCAAGGCTTGATTAATTCTTTGGAACTCAGCTTGTTCCTTTCGTTTTCACGAGAGGAGTAAGTCTGGACTGCGTCGCCATAACAATAATGAGGATACCGTTGACCCCAAAGTCGGAGCAACCAAAGGATATTCTCATTTTCGTCATATGCCGTTTAGCCATTTAGAGTTCAGCCTAGTTTCAGGCCTTTTTCGGGTGTGGTCGACGTAAGTGCCATCCGTTTGACGTTAGATAAAGTGGAGAGTGAGCCGAGGAGAGTACCGATTCTGAAAGTGAGGAGGATCCGAGTGAAAAAGAAGAAGAAAAAGAAGAAAATCCATTAGAAATGAGCAGAGAGAGAGAGAGAGCTCGAGAGTGGCGTTAATTTAATAGATTAATAATCAAACACATTTTACGTTTTGTCGTTTTTAAGTTTTACGCTTTGATGGTTCCTGAGCTGGGTATTTGGCGTAGAGAGGGGGTGAATACACCAAATAGATTTTTCGAAACTTTTTCAAGTTAAATCACAGAGTTGGTGAGCTCAGTTATCGATCCAGCTGGGGAGGGTCAGCTGGGTAAATAACTCAGCTGGCGGTGCGGAATGTGGTGGTTTGAAAACTTAGCTCGGTTACTTAGAAAAACTCAGTTTGAAAATATTAACTTAATGTTTTCAGCTTAGTCAGGTTGTGCAACTTTTAGAGTGACACAGCTGTCTTTGGAGAGCAGCTGTGTGTGCAGTTTTGAACAAATATGCAATGATATGAAGAAGTTAGTACACAGCTGAATATAAAGCGAAAGTAAAGAGAGAGAGAAGAAACACGCGAGTTTTTACGTGATTCGGAGTAACACCTCCTACGTCCACAACCAGGTTCACTGGTAATTCACTACCACTTGGTTTCCAAGTACCAAGCAACTTCACAACTCTAACCCGAGCTGTGTTCCAACAGTTTGCGGGCACTGTCAAGCCTACACCTTCAGTTTCCGGGTACTGAAGAACCTATCCACTTGAATTACGCGCTTCGAGCAAGCGTACCTTTACCTAACCTTTCTGGGTTTGTGTTTGGATATGGGGTTCCAACTATGAACGAGTTCTTTCAATTAAGAACTTTTAGAGTATGATGAACTCGTTCGAAATCTAGGCTAAAGATATACAATGAGTTTGGCCTAGGGAACAGACGAAAAACTAAGCAGTTTCTTAACTAGAAACACTTTAAGATAAAGTGTTCTTTGATCTATCTAGAACTACTTGAGAGCTTTGGAAAGAATGAAGATTTCAGATAATGAAAGCTTGTAGAGAGTTTTTCGTATCTAATCCTGAGGTTGAAGGCGGGTTTATATAGGTAGAGATTCAAGACTAGCCGTTGGAGGAGCCGTTTGAATCTTACCTACTCTTCTTAAATGCAAGATCTGCCGTTGAGCGTATCTGTACCTGTCTTCATTTGTGTCACATCCTAGGTTCTGAAGTCTAGGATGCTGATTTGGCAATCCCTCATTGGTCGAGGTAGGTTGACTTCCTCTGATTCCGGGATCTTCTACCTTTAGAGCTGGCTTTTGAATTCAGAGCTGGACTGTCTTGAAGTGAAGTCTTCAGAGATAGTTCCCTTTGTTCACTGGACCGTGTGTTTTGAACTCGGCTCGAATTCTCTTCGACTTGATCGGGCTCGCTTGGATCGCTCGAGTGAAGGTTGATGCTCGTCGTCTTTTGCTAGCCGACTCATTTGTAAACACACGGGTCGGCATTGTCGTCTTCGCTAGGCGACTCCGGTAAACACAAATTTGGGTCGACTGCTGTCTTCCGCTTCCTTAACCTGTAAGCCTAGAAAATCTAAAGCTCAAACAGGCGAGCTGGAAAATACTATTTAGGTTGACGCGATCATCTATTCAGTTGGAGAATCAGTTGGGTTTTGGTATCAAATCGAAACCTTATAATTTTCCCAACACGCTTGTTTAGTAAGCTTTCGTGAAAAGATGCATAAAATGTTAAGTTTTTAAAGATTCGGTAGCGATGTAGAATTCCGCTCCGAGAAAATGTTTTGTGTGATGTTAGAGTATCACGGTAAATAGGGAATTGTTAATGTAAATAATTCCTTATCTTTTGTAAAAGTCCTCGAAGAGGCAAAATTTTCTAGTAAATGAAGAAGCATGACCATGATTGGGTCATTTGATAATTTTCCGAGTTATCGATAATTTTCGTTGTTTGAATTTCGAATTAATTGTCTCAAGAAGAAAGAAAGAAAATGAAGTGAAGTAAAGATTAAATATAGTCGAGGAGAGTTAAACAAAGTAAGATGAAACGTATTTGACGAAGAAGAACGTTAAAATCAAGTAAAGAAAGGAAGAAAGTAAAGTAGAACGAAATTTAATTAACGTTGAGGAAGCGTAAGAATAATTAAAATGAAGAGTAATCGAAGAAGAAGAACGATGAAAAGCAAGAGATGTAGGAAGAAATCTTGTCAAATGCATGAAAATAAGAAGAAGCACGTTCAACTTGACTTTCCAGCGCCGGCTGGAAAGCAACGCTCGTTGGAAAGCAGCGCTTGGCGTAAAGCAGCGCTCGCTGGGACGAAAATGCCGAAGACCACTCCATCGGTCGCCGGAATCCAGCGATCGCCGGAAACCAGCGGTCGCTGGAATAGTGAATCCGGCGGCAGCAGCGGCTGGAAAGCTGGGCGGCGGCTGTTCTGCCACCTTTTACTCCGGAGGCCATAACTTCCTGATCGTTTAACGAAATTCAGATCCGTAAATTGGGTTGGAAACTAGACATCCGTAGCTTTCTAATGATACTCTGCACGCCCCATGGTTCTAAATATTCTGTTCTGAAATTCAGTTTTAATCTGCTGCAGTTGTGCAGATTTTTCTATAAGTTGTTTTTTTTCAAGTTTAATCAATTTATTTTGATTTCTTGGAACTTTCTAAATCAAATTCTTGCTCATCGATGTAAGCTTGAGATCCTTTATGTGAGGAGCTTTCGTAAGTGAGATGATGAATTAATTTTAAGAAAGGCGATTTTTTTTTTCGGAAGTAAAGTGATCGGGAGACACCGTTGGAAAATGACAAGAAGATGAAAGCAATCGGAGAAAAAAAAGAAAAATGAGTATGAAAAAGAGAATTGAAATAAGTAATGAAGGGTGAAAACATAGCTTAAAGTATGAATGATCGAAAGAAGCAGTACAGTAACTCGACTCAGCGTCGGTTGGGCAGGAGCGACCACTGACCATGAAAGGTCAGCCATGGTTGAGCCCAGCAAACGCTGGACTTGGGCAGGTCAGCCCAGGTTTTCTTCGTCCATTCCATTCTTCGTTCGTTATTCGTTTCATTCATCGTTAATTTAGTTCTTGGTTGTTTTGTTGTTTTCTTGTTTTATTTTCCGTTAGTTATATTCTAGTTATGATTTAGAAAAAAAAAAAACAAAACAAAAGGAGTTTGAGATGAATTTAATATCTCAAAAGAGTTTATAATGAAGTTTATATGTCAAGATGATGTTATTCATTTCTTAAATTATTAAGAATTATATTTAGCAATTTTGAGCATGAAAAATAATTGCTACTTGAATTATTTTTATGCTTAATTATTGAATTGATTATATGAAGAAAATGAATCGTGTGATTCATTATTTATGATAATGAGAGTGAATCGTTTGATTCATTAATTATGATGAGCATGTTATGTGTTAATGATGTGATTAAGAATTTTTCTAAAGTTTTTAAAACCTAGAAAAATTTTATCTCTTTAATTTTATTTAAAGAAAGTAAGAATTTTACTAATTAACGAACTTAGCAAGTAAAATTCGTTTTAAAGGAAGTAGAATTTTTCAGAAAAACCTTAGTTGTTTAATCAGAATGCCTCCAAGAAATATACCAAGAGGAAGAGGAAGAGAAAGGGTGGATGGCGAGCAAGAAAGAGAACCTACCCCACCTCCTCAGCCTAAGAGAAGAGTTGAAGAACTTTTTCGTCGACAAAATCCTCCGACCTTCGACGGAAAAGGAAATCCGTCAGTAGTAGAAGAGTGGATTCGCGCTTTAGAAAGAATCTTTAGGTTTCTTCGATGTGATGACCGTGAACGTCTCACATGTATGACATATCAGCTGAAAGGATCTGTCGACTACTGGTGGGAAACCCGTCAGAGAATTTATACTCCCGAACAGTTTGAAAATCTCACTTGGGAGCAACTCAAAGAAGCCCTCTTTGAGAAGTACGTTCCGAGAAGTTATCGCAAGCAAAAAGAAAACGAGTTTGCAAGTCTCAACCAAGGAAATAAGACGGTGTCAGAGTACGATCGTGAATTTTGTGAGTTAGCTCGTTTCACCCCTGATAAAGTTGATTCAGATGAGAAGATGTCCGAACTTTTTCGTGCCGGACTTAGACAAGATATAAAAGTGGTCTTAGCAAGTCAGAGTGCTATGACCTACGCTGAAGCGTTAAATCGAGCCTTAGATATGGAGTTGGCAATGCAGCCAGAAAAACCAGTTCAGACACCAGCACCTTCCCCAAATCAATCACCAATGGCCGATAAATCACAAGCTTCACACCAAACTCATATTCAAAAGGGAAAAAGGAAGTGGAATGCTGAAAATCAACCTAACAAGAAGTCATGGTATGGGCAGAGTCACCAGCAATCGACCTAAGAAAAATATAGACCTCCTATTGTTGGTCAAGATAGCTCGTCTCAGAGACAGCAAGGAATTTCTCCATGCTCTAAGTACGGAAAAATGCACCAGGGAATTTGCAGAGCAGGAAGTAACAGGTGCTATGCATGTGGGCAACCCGGTCATTACTCTTATCAGTGCCCAAATAAGCAGGAAAGGACTGGTGGAGGAAGACCTAATCAGTCTCAGCCTCAGCATCTAAAGGCCATTGAAGGAGTTCCTCAACCAAATCAGCAGCAGTCACCAGAGCAGCAGCATCAGAGAGATTTTGATCTCAATCAGGAAACATGCGTTAAGGATCAGGGCAATTTGGCAGGTATGGGTTGGTTAAGTGGTGTACCTGTAATAATTCTTTTGATACTGGTGCAACACATTCCTTTATATTAAGTGCATGCGTAGATACTCTTAGCCTTAAAATAGAATAAGTTAGACAAAACTTAAGAGTATCGACCCGATAGGTAAAGCTACCTCAGCCACACATGTTTGCCCTAATCTAGAATTTGAGGTTGATTCCCTTAAGATGTCAGCAAACCTTCTTGCCATACCTCAGAAGAGCTTATGTTAAAGCCAATACCTCAGGATAATGTGTATAGACTACAGAGAGTTAAATAAGTTGATGTTGAGGAATAGATATCCTTTGCCAAGGATAAATGATCTGTTTGATCAGCTCAGAGGAGCCAGTATTTCCTCAAAGATTGATTTAAAATCTGGCTATCATCACTGGAAGAACCATCAAGAAGGAGTGACCCTAGAACCAAACCTCAGTTATGAAGAAAAACTGGATGCAATATTGGATCAAAAGGTCCAGCTGTGTAAAAATAAATCGATTGCGTTGGTAAGGGTTAAGTAGAGACATCACGGGCCATAGGAAACAACGTGGGAACTTGAAGATAAGATGAAGGAAAGTATTTCCATGTTTTTCCCTCGAGATAAGCAAATTTCGGGACGAAATTTATTTTTAGGGGGAGAGAATGTAGTATCCCGCTTTTTCGTAACCTATCTTAGTAATTAATTAAGAGCTAGTCAAAAAGAATTAAGTTGTGCGAACTTAGAAAGAAAATAAGTTCCGGCAATTAAAATTTTTCGGCAGCCCTAATTTGCCGAATTTTAATAATTTAAGATTTATTCTCGTTCCGATTAATCCGAAATGAGATAATGAAGATGTTTATGACTATGTGCTTATATGCTTGAAGTTATTTGAGAAATATATGCTATGATTTTGATTTCTTCGAAAATCATAAAATCTCTTCGATAATTTATTTTATTTTATTTTCGGATTTTATTTCCGGAAATTCATAAAGAAAGCTTATATTAGAGTTTGAGAAACCCTAATAATTTTTATAGTTCGAGAGCTTTTTAATTAAAGCCGTTATGATTGACTGATTGATGTTTGATTAATTAGAGAATTAATTAATCCATTTAAATTAATAATTATATGCATAATGTTTAATTAATTAATGTAGTATTCCATATTTCTTGAGTATTAAGATTTATTAAATTAGTAAGCAACATTAGATTTCAGTAAAAGAAAAATTTTCGTTCAGAAAATTTTATCCGGCAGATATATTCTACCGGAAAAATGAGTTTTAATTAAGAATGATCGTCTCGGTTAATCCGAAACGAAGAAGTTTTTACATTTATCAATAAATGATAAATATTTATTCATAAATTGACTGAAAGAAGAATTTAATTTAATTACGTAAAATTTTACGTAATTTAACGCTTAAAAATTTAGTTTCGGTCGATTTGAAAATGTTGCAAATCTCCGATTCTTTCTGTGAAATTTTTATGTAAGGTTCGTGAAACCTTAATCTAAATTACTGTATTGAGAAATTAGAGGTTTATTATAAGATTAGTTGTTATTAATTAATTGGAATTGATTAATTACTTAACTAATTACTTAACTTATGAATTAAGTAATAATAAAATATTAGACCTACCCTATCTCTACCCTATGCATGAGATGAATATATCTCTCTCCCACCCCTCAACTCTCACGCACAAAACACACAAAGCAGCAGCAACTCTTCATCTCTCTCTCACACTCTCTCGAACACACACTCACACACACTTAAGCAAATTCTTCTATTGTTGATCCATCTTTGAGCTCAAGAAGCAAGATCAATCCATCCTTAAGCTATTAATCAAGGTTGGATTTATGTTTTTGAAGTTATTATCTCAAGATCAATGGTGGAAATCTCTTTATATATATATGTCGAAAATTTTGGAAGAAATTGAAGAAGTAGTTAGATGATTATAATCTCTTAGTATGATGCTTATATGATGATTATATGATGATTGGTATGATTAAATCATGAGAAAGAGAACCCTAACCATAGTTTTATTATTTTCGAATTTATGATGAAAATGGTTAAGTTATGATTCATGCATTGAATGATGTTTTGATCTTCATGAATTATGCTTAGAATATGCTTAGAAGATCAAATATGTAGTTAGATTAAACATGAGAAAACCCTAGCTACTACTTTCATTATTTTCGAAAAAAATGAGAAAAATGGAAAATATTGGATGCATGTCTTATATATTCATTTTGATGATATAAATGAGTTTAGATAGTTATTTTAAGAATGTTTCATGTTGGAAGTAAGTATAAATTCCCAACCAATTTCATTTTGTTAAAAATGTCGATCAAATGAATATGAAAATTTGAATTTAATGGATTTATGAGATATGATGATTATGATGGATAATGTGATGTTATGTGATGTTAATGAAGTAAGTTTAATCAATAGATAATGAAAATTGAGCTTAATTAATCCTAAAAACCCTAGAAATATTCAAATTAGGGTTCTTAAATTAGGGTTGGAATATTAATGCTTAATTGATTGAAATTTAATAAAGGAATGAGCTTATAATGTTAATTAAGAATATTAGAAATTAAAAAAAAAGAGAAAATAATTATAGAAATCTTAAATTCAAAATAACCGAAAATTAAAATAAATAAATAAAATATTAATTAATTTTTAATTAATAAACTAATTGCATTTATGAACTAATTATTAAAAATGTAATATTGTGTGATTTTCTGGAAATTTAATTCAGAATATTAAAGATTTTCTATTTTTGGATGATTTTCCCGATTTGGGAGTTTATGTGTTAAATGGTGTAAATGTGTGTTATAAATGTGTAAAGATGTGTGTTGTATTGAAAAATATGCATAGATTTAAATTAAGAATTTTATGAGTCCGTTAGACGGATTAAAATTGACTTAGTCGATTATGATGAATGTTTATGAATGTCGTGTTAAGTGATTATTTGATGTTTGATTGATATTTGATTATTAATGATGGATTAAGATAGGTTAAGTACGTTTAAGAAATTAAGTTAGAAATTATCGAGTTTCACCGAGTTTCGACGTAGGATTCCGAAGCGAATTAAGTTAAGAATATCGAAGTTGTTTATTCGATAGGAATTATTCTCGTTTTGAAGTTCGTATTTCCATTTCGATTAAAGGAGCAAGTGGAAGTGGAAGCTGAAGCGTAAAGCACAAATTTAGCGAGCGTTAAAGTTAAGACAAAAGCTTAAGTGTATCAGGTGGGCTTTTCTAACCAAAGAAATGACAAATGATATACATATATATGATTATATATATATATGATGTTTTTAAGTTGATTAACTTGCCAAATGTTTGTATGATACCATCTACTGTAGCAAGATGAATTCAGTCCTACGCAAGGTAGGATTTGTGTACACTTAGTTGTAATCATGTGCCTTCGAAAAGGTGGGCCGATTACAAGTGTTTGAGAAGGAGGCCTCCTTCTCAACACTATCACTATGTGATTATAGATCTGGTACATACCTCATAAAGTATATGTCTGGCCAGACAAACATGATTTACAGAAAAGAAAATGTTGAGCATGCACAGGTTTGTTTTTGAGAAAAACTACTTATGCTTCTGCTATATGGCAAGTTAAATCCCTAACTCTAAGAAGTAAAATTTTAAGTATTTTAGCATGTGCCCACTGAGTACTTCGTACTCAGCCCCACGTATTATTCTAAAATGTGCAGGTTAGCAGAGATGGAGATGACGTGTGCTGGATGGACTGTGTTGTTGATAAAGTGTTTAGGAGTTGTTTTGATGAAATCAGACCTAGATTATATGTCTCCATACATATAATCTCTCGTATTCCGCTGAATGGTAAGATGTTCATTTCTGAAGTTTGATATTGTATAATGTTATTGATGATGTTGGATTCTAGAGTCGAATTATGCTAAAGTCGAACTCTTTTTGTCAAGTACTTTTGAAACTCAACCACTTGAATCATATGTTCATAAGTTGTTCGTTGTTTTAAGAAAGTTTTGTCGAACTTGAAACAGTTTTCTTTATCGTGCTTTCTTGATCCTCAAGTCAGCTCGTCATTCCTTGATCAATGTCGATTATTTGGTTGATCATGTCTTTTGATTCTGAGCTGATTTGAGTTGTATTCGTTGACATGCATGTTGTTATTGAAATCAGTTGATCGTCTCGTTGATCTTGAGTTATGCATGCCGTAATTATTCTAAGATTGATGAATTGTTGAGTAGGAATGTCCTTTGTTATTCTTCAACGATAGCCGGGTCGCTATCTTTATCCTTTTGTTAATCATAAATTGTGTAAGTCGTGGGACCTACCGGCTTTGTTATCTAAATTCTAAGCCGGGCTGCGACACTTCTTGTCGACGCACACGATTTGGTTCTCTCTTGTTTGGAGGGTTTTTTTGGGTGGGCATAGAGGGTATAGAAAAGGGTTTTGTGTTTTAGATGAGAATAACGGGAGTTATTCAGCCAAAATTTAATTACTAACTTTTGAGCGAAGAGTGCCCCTTTAAGTTCATAAAATTTAATAAATTTGAGAAAATGCCCCGAAAATAAATTTTAGAGGCACTTAATAAAATCTGTCTCTAAATAAGTGTTTCAATATCTGTTTTTTGTTGTAGTGAGTTGAAGATCCAATGGTAAGAGTTGTTGATCTAGGTTTTATTAGACCTAGTGTTTTCCCTAGAGAAGTACCAATCTTGTTTGTCAAGAAAAAGAACGGTAGTTTGAGAATGTGTATCGACTACCGAGAGTTAAACAAGTTAACTTTTAAGAATAAGTATTCTTTGCCGAGAATAGATGATCTTTTTTATCAGCTCAAAGGAGCTAGAGTATTCTCGAAGATTAATCTGAAATCGGGTTATCATCCGTTAAAGATCAAGTAAGAGAATATACAGATGATGGCTTTCAGAACATGATTCGGTCACTACAAGTTTGAAGTAACACCGTTTGTTTTATGGATCTCATAAATTGTGTATTCCATAAATTTTTGGACAAGTTTGTCGTAGTCTTCAATGATGATATTCTCATTTATTAAAAGAGTAATTTTGATCACGAGGAACATCTCCGAATTGTATTGGAAAAGTTGACAACCGAGAGGTTTTATGCCAAGTTCAGCAAATGCAAATTTCAGCTAAGAAAACTACATTTCCTTGGACATGTTGTTTCCTCTGAAGGAATCAAAGTCAATCCGACAAAAGTGCAAGCAGTCCAGGAATGGAAGGTTCCAACTACGCCACATGAGATTAAGAATTTCGTAGGTCTAGCAGGCTACTATCGAAGATTTATCGAAGGATTTTCAAGATAGCCAAGCCAATGACCCAACTCCTAACGAAAGAATCAAAGTTTGAGTAGTCTAGCGAGTGTGAAGAAAGTTTTCAAGAGCCCAAGAAAAGGCTAACCACTGCTTCAGTTCTAGCAGTTCCAGAATCAGATAATGATTTTACCATTTTCACGGATCCATCAAAGAATGGACTAAGTTGTGTCCTGTTGCAAGATGAAAAAGTAATTTCTTATACTTCTAGACAGCTTAGACCTCACGAGGTAAGCTATCCAACTTATAATTTGGAATTAGCAGCAGTAGTGCATGCTATAAAGATTTGGAGACACCATTTATTTACAAAGTAAAATGTGAGATCTTCACAGATCATAAGAGTCTCGAATACTTCTTTGAGTAGAAAGAGTTAAAAATAAGACATCGAAGATGGCTCGAGTTAGTCAAGGACTACAATTATAAAATTTTCCATCATCCAGGAAAAGCAAACGTAGAAGTTGACGCATTGTTTAGAAAGAGTAAATCTGAGTTAAGATTTCTTCTAACTCAAGAGAAAGAACTCATTAAGAGTTTGGAGAGTTAAGATTAGAAGTTATTCTACCACCGCAATCTGTAGAGTATATGCTTGCAGCCATGGAAGTAATTCCAGACCTAAGATTGAGAATTTCCATTGCTCAGAGAAAAGATGAAAAGTTAGAAAAGTTGCGATTAAAGATTAGTCAAGAAAAGGTTAAAGATTTTCGAGAAAAAAAAAAGATAATGTTCTCTTGTTTAGATAAAAAGGCATTATGGCCCTAATGATGGAGAGCTAAGATATGAGATCATGAGTGAAGCTCATGAAACTCCATATACAGCCATTCCGGAAGCAGCAAAATGTATTAAGTTTTAAAACAGAAATTTTGGTAGGAAGGAATGAAGCGGGATATAGCTTCTTTTGTAGAAAGATGTTTATGCTTTCAACATGTGAAGGTATTGCATCAAAGGCCGTATGGGAAGCTACAGTCTTTAGAGATCCCAGAGTGGAAGTGGAATGATATAACAATGGATTTTGTTACAGAGTTACCCAAATCCAAAAGAGGAAATACAACAATATGGGTGATAGTTGACAGATTGACCAAAATCTGCTCACTTCATACCTATTCCAATCACTTATGGAATAGATAAGTTAGCTCAATTGTATGTTCAAGAGATAGTGCATTTGTACGGAGTGCCTAGATCGATCATTTCTGATCAAGATTCTAAATTTACTTCTCGTTTCTAGAGAAGTATGAAGATCAATTAGGCATCAAATTGAACTTTAGTACAGCCTTTCATCCTCAAACAAATGGTCAATCAGAAAGAACCATTCGAATCCTATATGATGTTAATGTATGTATTTGAGCATGATTTAAAGAAATAAAACCCTAGAGATTCGAATTAGGGTTCATGAATTAGGGTTTTTAATTTGATGATTAATTGAATGAAATTGATTGAAGAATTGAGTTTATGTTAATCATATAAGCATTTTAGAAATTAAAATGAATAGAAAAGAATTCTAGAAACCCTAAATTCAAAATAGCCGAAATTAAATAAAGAAAAATAAGCTATTAATTAATTTTTAATTAAGAAACTAAATGCAATTATGAATTTTTTAATAAAAATTAAGTGTTGTGTGATTTTTTTGGAAATTTATTTTAAAATATTAAAGATTTTCTATTTTTGGTTTATTTTTCTGAGTCGAGAGTCTATATGTTTAATCGAATCGAATTTATGAATTGAATATACAATTGTGTGTAATGTATTGGAAAATGTGCATGGATTTAATTTGAAAATTTTCTGGACCCGTTAGATGGGTTAAGATTGACTTAGTCGATTAATATGAATAGTTGTGAAGTATGCTTTATGTTAAGTGTTATGATTAAAGTTAAATGTTTAATTAGGAGCTAAGTTAGATTTGAGAATGTTTTAAGAAAGTTAAGTTAGTATTTTTTGGGTTAAGCCGTAGAAATTCGAAGCGCAGTAAAGTTAAGAGAATCGAAGTCATTTCTTCGATAGTCGTTAATTCTCATTCTAAATTCGTGAATTCCTTTTTCGAATAAAGGAGAGAGTGGAAGTGTGAATCCGAGGATGCAGGATCAATAAAGGTTAAGTCCAAAGCTTCAGTTATCAGGTGGGCTTTCTAAACAAAGAAATGATGAATGCTATATATATATGATTATATATATATATGTGATGTTTTTAAAAGTAATTGGCTTGCCAAATGTTTAAGTTTTGTATGTTACCATCTACTATAGCAAGACGAATTCGGTCCTACGCAAGGTAGGATTTGTGTACACTATTTTGTAATCGGGAGCCTTCCGAAAGGAGTGGACGATTACAAGTGTTTGAAAATGAGGCCTACTTCTCAGCACTATTTTATTGTAGACATGGTACATACTCTGATATATATATATATATATATATATATATATATATATATATATATATATATATATGTTCTTTTGAACATGCACAAGTTTGATTTCAAGAAAAATACTTGTGCTATGTTTTCCGGCAAGTCCAATTTATAGCTGTATTCAGCAAGTTTTCAAATTATTTTGGCATGTGTCCACTGTGTACTTTGTACTCAGCCTGCATGTTATTTCTAAAATGTGCAGGTTAGCTGGGATGAAGATGATCGTGTGCTGGACAAACTTGTTGCAGTTGTTGTTGATGTTTAAGAGTCGTATTTGAAAAGCTTAGACCTAGAGTATATGTCTTCATACATATATTATCTCGTTTTTCCGCTGCAAGATTATGATGTTTAAGTTTAGTATAAATTTATGAAGTTGATTAAATTCTGAAATCTCGAACTTTGTTCGTTAATTCTTTTTGAATCCGGTCGACCTAAATATATATATCAGTTGCACGTTGTTTAGAATTTCGTTGAGTTGAAACTGTTTTTCTTATCGTGCTTTCTTGATCTTGAGATCAACACTTAAATTCTTGTCCAACTGCCGTTGAAATTGTTGATAAGATTATTGTTTTCAAGGCTGGATGAGTTCGTATTCGTTGATATGTTTGTTATTCTTGAACTCAGGTGATTGTTCCATAAATCTCAAGTCTTGCATATCTTAAATCCCCTAAGTTTAATGAATGGTTGAGCATGAGTTGTCTTTCGATATTCTTGACTGATAGCCGGGTAGCTATCTTAATCCTTTTGTCAATAGTGCCCTCTCAGATACCAAAGCAATACAAAAAGACATACGAAGACTCGATCTGGACAACCTAAACACACTCATAATGAACACAAAATACGGGTTCATCATATTATTTTCAAATTTCATTATTGTGATTAATAGAATAAAAGTTTTTAATATACTTATTTTGACGAAACTTACAAAATAATTGGAAATAAAATCGAATTTTTTTTATTGTGATCATGACCACTCTGATTATATTAATCTTAATTAATTTATGCGTGTTTTTCTCAATAAAATAAAATAAAATAAAATAAAATAAAATACATGTACAACTCATTCATTTTTATTTTATTTTTTGTAAAAATGGTTGAAATTGTCGAGTAAATATTTGTTCAAAAAATGTTACTAGTATTTATCAAAAGGCTACTATTTGAATTAGAGCCACTAACTTTACCCTTCTCCCTCTAAACCCTAAACCGTACTCTCTCCCCCTTTCTCTCTATCTTCTTTTCACATTAACTCACCCGGCACATCATCTTTCTTCTTGGCGGTAATTACAATCTCTTTCCCAAGGTAGAAAATAGATTAAGGAGCCCTACACTACCCTACCGATTTTTCATTTTGTTTATCTATGCTGTTTCATAATCTTGCAATAAATTATTTATTTAGTCATTTTAACTGTTTCCTAATTGGCTTCGTTTATTTTATTTTAGAAGATGGTCAATAGGAGGTGGACTCTTGTGCTAGCATATGTTGCTTCATTTTTAGAGTGCTCTGGTATCAAGTGTACGGCACGTTCTGCATTGGACTCTGAACAAAACCGTCTAAATCAACTTCAAGCTCGAAGAGTGGCATCCATTGATAAAGAGACTCACTATTTCCATAAGGCTCTGATAGCAACCAACGCCTTCAGATTTGTAAAATACACTTACAAATATGATAATAGCAGAGCACTAACTGCTCATTACGGCCAAAAAATAAACCTGGTCCAACAGAGAGTGGCGGAGTTGACTTTACGACTCGGCCAACTTCAAAAATTGTCAACATGCCGAAAATACATTGAGGATGATGTATCGTTAGTACTCGGATCTTCACTGTGATCGAGTTACTATTCTAGACAAACTATGTGCGTTGGCACATAAAAAACAATTATTAGTATTTGAGTATTTTATTTTAGTTTTGATCCTATTTATTATATTTAGCACTTTTTGAATCAATTGTTGATTTTTTTTTAAAATTCACACGAATGAACGCAATTACTTAATGCTTGATTTTTTATTGTTTCCAACACAATTTTAAATGAGGTCAAGCATCCTTTCCTATTTATACTTAAAGGACTACTTAAATCAATTATTAAGATATTCCGAACACATATTTGATCCAATAAAACAAAGCAGAAGTGCATAAAAAAAGTCATTCCCGTCATGGCTGCGGCCATGCACCCTATTATAGGCGTAGATATGCTAAGGTTTGGGCTTCCGGTCCTTTGCATGGAAGGTTCCATGAGCTACCTTAGAGTGCAAGTAATTACTTGTTAAGCACGACCCCAACATGGTTTTGGAGTGCAAGTAATTACTTGTCCAAGATCTTCTTAACCTTATCCTCATAGGTTTTGGAGAGAGACACGCTTGTTTCCCCTAGCATCTTGCCTTCTATGTCAGCACGTCTTCTGCTCTGCTTCCTGCCCAAAATGATAGAAAAGGCCAACACTGCATCTGGTATGGAGATTGAGCCAGCGAATCCACTCAATAGCTATGCGTCTGATGTCATCATACTTGCCAAAGCTGGAGGTCCATCGGTTGTTCATTACCTCGTATCGATGGTTGTACCATTTCAGCAGTGTTTTGCCATGTCTTGCCCTCTAATGCTTCTGCCGTGTCCAGATCCACCTGTTGCCCAAGTAGTGCCCTCCCAGACACTAAAACAATACAAAAAGACATACAATGGCTCGATCTAGAGTACCTAAACACACTCAAAATGAACACAAAATACGGGTTCATCATATTATTTTAGAATTTAATTATTGTGATTATTAGAAAAAAGTTTTTAATATACTTATTTTGACGAAACTTACAAAATGATTGGAAATTAAATCGAATTTTTTTTATTGTGATCATCACCACTCTGATTATACTAATCTTAATTAATTTATGCGTGTTATTCTCAATAAATAAAATAAAATAAAATAAAAATAAAATGCATGTAAAAGCTCATTCATTTTTATTTTATTTTTTGTAATAATGGTTGAAATTGTAGAGTAAAAATTTGTTCAAAAAATATTACTAGTATTTATCAAATGGCTACTATTAGAATTAGAGCTACTGACTTTACCCTTCTCCCTCTAAATCCTAAACCGTACTCTCTCCCCCTTTCTCTCTCTCTTCTTTTCACATTAACTCACCCGGCACATCATCTTTCTTCTTAGCGGTAATTACAGTCTCTTTCCCAAGGTAGGGAACAGATTAAGTACACTACCCTATCGATTTTTCGTTTTGTTTATCTATATTGTTTCGTAATCTTGCAATAAATTATTTATTTAGTCATTTGAACTGTTTCCTAATTTGTTTCGTTTATTTTATTTTAGAAGATGGTCAATTGGAGGTGGACTCCTGTGCTAGGACATGCTGCTTCATTTTTAGAGTGCTCTGGTATCGAGTGTACGGCACGTTATGCATTGGACTCTGAACAAAACCGTCTAAATCAACTTCAAGCTCGAAGAGTGGCATCCATTAATAAAAAGGCTCACTATTTTCATAAGGCTCTGATGGCTACCAACGCCTTCAGATTTATTAAATACACTTACAAATAGGGGTAATGGCCTACAAATACCTCAACTTTCAGCAATTTCTGGTTTTTGCTCCCCACCTAAAGATTCTGCCTGTAAATTCCTCAACTTTCAACAATTTCTGGTTTTGCTCTTCAACTAATGATTTTGCATTTAAATTACTCAACTTTCAATTGTTTCTGATTTTGCTTCCAGCGATGAGATCCGGCAATAATAGTTTTGAAAATTTATAGACGTGGCTTAAATTAATATATGTGGCACTCTCGTGGCATATATGAAAATAAAAAAAATAAAAAATATATCATGTCATCATCTTCACCCCTCTATCAGTCTCGTTCTCCCCTGCTTTCTTTCATTCTCGCAGAGATAATTCAATCGAGAAAATACAGGTCATGCACTAGAAGGCACCCATAAATCACAAGAATTTTAAATCCTACTCACACCCATACAATCTTGCGCATGATCTATATTTTCTCGGTTAAATTCTCTCTGCGAGAATGAAAGAAAGTAGGGGAAAACGAGATTGAGAGAGGGGTGGGGATGATGACATGAAATATTTTTTATTTTTTTTAAATTACATATATGCCACGAGAGTGCCACATAGATTAATTTAAGCCACATTTATAAATTATCAAAACTATTCTTGCCGGATCCCATCGCTGGAAGCAAAATCAGAAACAATTGAAAGTTGAGGAATTTACAGGCAAAATCTTTAGTTGGAGAGCAAAACCAGAAATTGTTGAAAGTTGAGGAATTTACAGGCAGAATCTTTAGGTGGAAAGGAAAACCAGAAATTGCTGAAAGTTGAGGAATTTACAAGCCATTACCCCTTACAAATATGATAACAGTAGAGCACTAACTGCTCATTACGGCCAAAGAATCAACCTGGTCCAACAGAGAGTGGCAGAGTTGAGTCTGCGACTCGGCGAACTTCAAAAATTGTCGACATGCCGAAAATACGTTGAGAATGATGTGTCGTTAGTACTCGAAGCTTCACAGTGATCGATTTGTTATTCTAGACAAACTATGTGCGTTGGCACATAAAAAATAATTATTAGTATTTGTGTATTTTATTTTAGTTTTGATCCTATTTATTATATTTAGCACTTTTTGAATCAATTGTTGATTTTTTTTTTAATTTCTCACGAATGAACGTTATTACTTAATGCTTGATTTTTATTTCTTTTGTTTTCAACACAATTTTAAATGGGGTCAAGCATCATTTCCTATTTATATTTAAAGGACTACTTAAATCAATGATTAAGATATTTCAAACACATATTTGATCCAATAAAATAAAGCAGAAGTGTATAAAATAAGTCGTTTCCATCATGGTTGCGGCCATGCACCCTATTTATAGGCGTAGATGTGCTAAGGTTTAGGCCTCCGGTCCTTTGTAAGGAAGGTTCCATGAGCTACCTCGGAGTGCAAGTAATTACTTGATAAGCACGACCCTAACATAGTATGTCACTTAGATATTCAAGATCCCTTCCGGATCCTCTACCTAATCGGATAAGGAAAGAAATTTTGATTAGATCTTCTTATCCTTATCCTCATAGGATTTGGAGAGAGACACGCATGTTGCCCCCAACATGTTGCCTTCTATGTCAGCACGTCTTATGCTTTGCTTGCTACCCAAAATGATAGACAAGGCCGACACTGTATCTGGTATGGAGATTGAGCCAGCGAATTCACTCAACAGTTTCGCGTCTGATGTCATCATACTTGCCCAAGCTGGAGGTCCATCGGTTGCTCATTGTCTCGTATTGATGCTTGTACCATTTCAGCAGTGTTTAGCCCTGTCCAGATCCACCTGTTGCCCAAATAGTGCCCTCCCAGATACCAAAACAATACAAAAAGACATAAAAAGACTCGATCTAGACTACCTAAACACACTCATAATGAACACAACTTACGGGTTCATCGCATTATTTTCGAATTTAATTATTGTGATTATTAGAATTAAAGTTTTTAACATACTTATTTTGACGAAACTTACAAAATGATTGAAAATTAAATCGAATTTTTTTATTGTGATCATCACCACTCTGATTATATTAATCATAATTAATTTATGCGTGTTATTCTCAATAAAATAAAATATATGTACAAGCTCATTCATTTTTATTTATTTTTTGTAATAATGTTTGAAATTGTCGAGTAAATATTTGTTCAAAAAATGTTACTAGTATTTATCAAACGGCTACTATTTGAATTAGAGCCTCTGACTTACCCTTCTCCCTCTAAACCCTAAATCGTACTCTCTCCCCCTTTCTCTCTCTTCTTTTCACATTAACTCACCCGGCACATCATCTTTATTCTCGGCGGTAATTACAGTCTCTTTCCCAAAGTAGGGAACAGATTAAGTACACTACCCTATCGATTTTTTGTTTTGTTTATCTATTTTGTTTCATAATCTTGCAATAAATTATTTATTTAGTCATTTTAACTGTTTCCTAATTTGCTTCGTTTATTTTATTTTAGAAGATGGTCAATTGGAGGTGGACTCCTATGCTAGCACATGCTGCTTCATTTTTAGAGTGCTCTGGTATCGAGTGTACGACACGTTCTGCATTGGACTTTGAACAAAACCGTCTAAATCAACTTCAAGCTCGAAGAGTGGCATCCATTAATAAAGAGGGTCTCTATTTTCATAAGGCTCTGATGGCAACCAACACCATCAGATTTGTGAAATACACTTACAAATATGATAACAGCAGAGCACTAACTGCTCATTACGACCAAAGAATCAACCTGGTCCAACAGAGAGTGGCGGAGTTGACTCTGCGACTCGGCCAACTTCAAAAATCGTCGATATGACGAAAATATGTTGAGGATAATGTATCGTTAGTACTCGGAGCTTCACGGTGATCGATTTGCTATTCTAGAAAAACTATGTGCGTTGGGACATAAAAAATAATTATTAGGATTTGTGTATTTTATTTTAGTTTTGATCTTATTTATTATATTTAGCAATTTTTGAATCAATTGTTGATTTTTTTTAAAATTTCACACGAATGAACGTTATTACTTAATGCATGATTTTTTTTTTTTGTTTCCAACACAATTTTAAATGAGGTCAAGGAAGTATCCTTTCCTATTTATACTTAAAAGACTACTTAAATCAATGATTAAGATATTTCGAACACATAAATGATCCAATAAAACAAAGCAGAAGTGCATAAAATAAGTCGTTCCCATCATGGCTGCGGCCATGCACCCTATTTATAGGCATAGATGTGCTAAGGTTTGGGCTTCCGGTCCTATGCAAGGAAGGTTCCATGAGCTACCTTGGAGTGCAAGTAATTACTTGATAAGCACGACCCCAACATGGTATGTCACGTAGATCTTCAAGATCCCTCCCAGATCCTCTACCTAATCGAATAAGGAAAGGAATTTAGGTTAGATCTTCTTATCCTTATCCTCATAGGTTTTGGGGAGAGACACGCCTGTTGCCCCCAACATCTTGCTTTCTGTGTCAGCACGTCTTCTGCTCTCATTCCTGCCCAAAATGATAGACAAGGCCAACACTGCATCTGGCATGGAGATTGAGCCAGTGAATCCACTCAACAGCTTCGTGTCTGATGTCATCATACTTGCCCAAGTTGGAGGTCCATCGGTTGCTCATTTGTCTAGTATCGATGCTTGTACCATTTCAGCAGTGTTTAATCCTGTCCAGATCCACCTGTTGCCCAAATAGTGTCATCCCAGATACCAAAATAATACAAAAAGACATACAAAGACTCGATCTAGACTACCTAAACACACTCATAATGAACACAAAATACGGGTTCCTCACATTATTTTCGAATTTAATTATTGTGATTATTAGAATAAAAGTTTTTAATATACTTATTTTGATGAAACTTACAAAATGATTGGAAATTAAATCGAATTTTTTTTATTGTGATCATCACCACTCTGATTATATTAATCTTAATTAATTTATGCGTGTTATTCTCAATAAAATAAAATAAAATAAAATAAAATATATGTACAATCTCATTCATTTTTAATTTATTTTTTGTAATAATGGTTGAAATTGTCGAGTAAATATTTGTTCAAAAAATATTACTACTATTTATCAAACGGCTAGTATTTGAATTAGAGCCACTGACTTTACCCTTCTCCCTCTAAACCCTAAATCGTACTCTCTCCCCCTTTCTCTCTCTCTTCTTTTCACATTAACTCACCCGGCACATCATCTTTCTTCTCGGTGGTAATTACAGTCTCTTTCCCAAGGTAGGGAACAGATTAAATACAATACCCTATCAGTTTTTCGTTTTGTTTATCTATTTTGTTTCATAATCTTGCAATAAATTATTTATTTAGTCATTTTAATTGTTTCCTAATTTGATACATTTATTATATTTTAGAAGATGGTCAATTGGAGGTGGACTCCTATGCTAGCACATGCTTCTTCAATTTTAGAGTGCTCTGATATCGAGTGTACGACACGTTTTGCATTGGACTTTGAACAAAACCGTCTAAATCAACTTCAAGTTCGAAGAGTGGCATCCATTAATAAAGAGGCTCACTATTATCATAAGGCTCTAATTGCAACCAACGCCTTCAGATTTATGACCCTCCACACTTAAACTTTTGCTTGTCCTCAAGCAAACACCAAACCAACAAAACAGAGGGAAAAAAAAATCACGCAAGCTTATTATTGCAATTCAAACTAACTAGCGAATTTTTCAACAATGTACAAAAGATAAACATCAGGACAAAGATAAAAAAATTGAATTGAACTGCAATATGTTTCCCCTCTATACAAATTATCAATCGTATCAGACCTGACTCCCCATTAAAAGTGATTTAACTAATGTGACCGCTTTTACCAACAAGTTTCATTTTTCATTTTTTTTTCTTAGAACTGTGAAATTTGAAATGGAATTTTGAACAATATTCGTTAGGTATAATTTTAGAGAAATCCAAACTCCCTAACGTGGTTTCTCATGCTCATTTATCACTTTGTAATAAAGAGGAGCAGAATTCAAATTCCATCGAATTTTAACACACAAGTTCACTTTTGAGAATTTTTTTTTCTTTTTCTCTTTTTTTTAGAAACGAGTATCTAAGCAGTCACAATGTTAAAACTCCCTCAAACTTCAGTCAGACAAATCACCTCAATTTAATTTGCATAAACAAGTCTCATATCACAATTCAACCAATAAAACTAAGTCCCAAAGCATATCACTCCGACATTAGCAACAAAATTCAACCCAGTAAAGTCAAAATCACATAATTCAATTGCATAAAATTTAACCTCAGATAAGTCAAATTTGGCGCAACAAGAAGAACTCACAAATAATCCAGAACAAGCAAAAAAAATTCAAAATCCACAAAAACATGCATCCCACACAAGCAATATAAACATTCCCCCCTCCACACTTAAAACAAAGCAATGTCCTCATTGCACAGAAAACAAGAAAGGGAAAGAACTTGACTGCCCTGATTTCTCGGCTTGTGTGGTACTTGTAGTTCCTTTCATTTTGCTCGATCCGCCTCAATTCAGGGTTTGTCGGCCTCCTAAAATAAAATAGAAAAGAACAAAACAAAACAACTTAAATAAAACAGAAAATAACAAAAATAATAAAAATAAAGCAATTAAAATCGTGGGTTGCCTCCCACGCAGCGCTAGGTTTTAAGTCGCCAGCCTGACTAAGCCAATGTTATCCAAATTTCATTTCGAGCTTGAGCCGTTCCATCATTTGGATTAGCTCATCTTCATCATCCACGTCTGCCGGTCCTGAAATAATTAATAGGACAAAGGTTGTTCTATTTTCCCGTGTGGAATCTCCCTCCACACTTAAAGTGGCAGCGTGGGCCGGTTTCACCTCTCCTCCACATATGTAATCCTGCCATGAAACACGAAAGAAAGTATCCGAAGCAATAATATAATGGAAATACTGATCAACTGGAGGTAAGGGTTTAGAAATTTCACAAATCATGGCATCACAGAGTGTATTTATTGTAGCCATAGACAGCTCCTCAAACCACTCTGTGACTTCCTCTTCATCTTCCTCCAAGATATCCATTCCACTACTCATTGCATCGTGCTCATTCTCATAATCATCCTCCTCTGTAATTTGCTCTTCCTCTCTATTATGTTGCACGAGTTTGCCCACAATGTCAACCAACTCTCCAACACGAGTTTCAATGCGCGCAATGGACGCATCAATAGACTCAAATCTTTGTGTGGTCGACTGGATGAAAGATTGGAGCGTATCTTCTAAAGAAGATTCTTAAGGTGGATGTTGTAGTGAATTCGGATACTGGGCACTTTCATTCCAACCAAAATACGGGTTGGAAATCCAACCAAAATCATGGCATATGTTAGCTCTGTGCCCATGTTCTCCACTATACGCTACCGAACACTCCGTGTAATCATAGCTCAGATGTCTCTCTATCTCAGGATAGGTGAAATCCCACATATCATCCTCCAGTTTCGCTAATCACTGCGCAAACAAAAATACAAAACCGATCAAGTGCACCTGGGGGAGAAATAAGAATAACAAAAATAAAATAAAAATAATTACAAAATTAAATACGGAAAATAAAATAATACAAGAAAACAATTCGCCTAAAGCCTTCCCCGGCAGCGGCGCCAAATTTTGTTTCAACTCAAAACACCTTCGAATTGACTCGCAAGAGAACGAGGTCAATATAGGGCGACAAGCTGACCCAAGTCGTATTCTCAAGGAAGGCTCAACAGGGCTAATGCCACTTGTATTATTCACACAGAAAATAATAAACAATCCTAAACATTCTAAACTAGAGAATTTGAAATGGCGAGAACCAAACTAATAAAAGCAATAAAATAACAAATAAAAAACAAAAAGAACAAGAAGAAAGAAAAGTGTTAGGGATTAGATTCTTCTCATCGAATATATAAAATCGCGTACGAAACGGGCGTTACAAGTCGACGCCCAGCGCTCGCTCGAACTCATCGCTCGCCGACTTCCACCGCTCGCTCAAGTCCACCGCTCGCTGAGGATGAATCTGTGAAGGGCACCTCCAGCATCCTCTCAAGTTCAGCGGCCACTGCTTGCCGGATTCCAGCGCCGGCTGGAATCCAGCGGCCGCTGGGTTGCTGCTGCTGTGATCTCTTGTTGTCCTTCTTCAGCTCGTCTTCTCCAGTGGCAACTCCCAGCGGCAGCAGCAGCTCCAGCGGTGGCTGGGCTCCAGCTTCCAGCAGCAGCTGCAGCAGATTCCCGCAGCAGCTCCAGCGCTCTCTCCACTCCAGCGATCGCTCACTTCCAGCGCCGGCTGCTTTCTTCTCCAGCTGCTGTTCCTCGCATGTTGCTGCTGTGTTCTACTACTTCTAGTCGAGCTGTGGCTATCGTTCTTCTCCAGCTATGGTCGAGCTGCTGTTGCTGTGGTCGAGCTGCTGCTGTCCAGCGTGAGTGGTCAAGAAGCTGTACTGCTCGTGTGCTGCTCGTGAGCTGCTGCTGTCGACCAAGAGAGAGAGCTGCTGGGTTGCTTCTGTTCGTCGCATGTTGTTGTTCAGCTTCCAAACGTGAATGATAAGAATGAAAACCCTAGCTGCTGATGTTCGTGAAGTTGCTGTGTTCGAGCTTAACGTCTCCTCTTCCGTCACTTTTCAACCAAAAACTCGACAACCTACACTAACCACAAGAAAAACCAAAAAGAATAAAACAAAGCCAAAATACGAGTAAAATACACGGGAAACATAAATGCAAGCACAAAAATACGGCGAACTAAACCCCTAAAAACGACACAAATAATGACTAAACACGGCCATGCACCCTATTTATAGGCATAGATGTGCTAAGGTTTGGGCCTCCGGTCCTATGCAAGGAAGGTTCCATGAGCTACCTTGGAGTGCAAGTAATTACGTGATAAGCACGACCCCAACATAGTATGTCACGTAGATCTTCAAGATCCCTCCCAGATCCTCTACCTAATCGAATAAGGAAAGGAATTTAGGTTAGATCTTCTTATCCTTATCCTCATAGGTTTTGGAGAGACACACGCCTGTTGCCCCCAACATCTTGCTTTCTATGTCAGCACGTCTTCTGCTCTCATTCCTGCCCAAAATGATAGACAAGGCCAACACTGCATCTGGCATGGAGATTGAGCCAGTGAATCCACTCAACAGCTTCGTGTCTGATGTCATCATACTTGCCCAAGCTGGAGGTCCATCGGTTGCTCATTTGTCTGGTATCGATGCTTGTACCATTTCAGCAGTGTTTAATCCTGTTCAGATCCACCTGTTGCCCAAATAGTGCCCTCCCAGATACCAAAATAATACAAAAAGACATACAAATACTCGATCTAGACTACCTAAACACACTCATAATGAACACAAAATATGGGTTCCTCACATTATTTTTGAATTTAATTATTGTGATTATTAGAATAAAAGTTTTTAATATACTTATTTTGACGAAACTTACAAAATGATTGGAAATTAAATCGAATTTTTTTTATTGTGATCATCACCACTCTGATTATATTAATCTTAATTAATTTATGCGTGTTATTCTCAATAAAATAAAATAAAATAAAATAAAATATATGTACAATCTCATTCATTTTTAATTTATTTTTTGTAATAATGGTTGAAATTGTCGAGTAAATATTTGTTCAAAAAATGTTACTACTATTTATCAATCGGCTACTATTTGAATTAGAGCCACTGACTTTACCCTTCTCCCTCTAAGCCCTAAATCGTACTCTCTCCCCCTTTCTCTCTCTTTTCTTTTCACATTAACTCACCCGGCACATCATCTTTCTTCTCGGTCATAATTACAGTCTCTATCCCAAGGTAGGGAACAGATTAAATACAATACCCTATCAGTGTTTCGTTTTGTTTATCTATTTTGTTTCATAATCTTGCAATAAATTATTTATTTAGTCATTTTAACTGTTTCCTAATTTGATACATTTATTTTATTTTAGAAGATGGTCAATTGGTGGACTCCTATGCTAGCACATGCTTCTTCATTTTTAGAGTGCTCTGATATCGAGTGTACGACACGTTTTGCATTGGACTTTGAACAAAACCGGCTAAATCAACTTCAAGTTCGAAGAGTGGCATCCATTAATAAAGAGGCTCACTATTATAATAAGGCTCTAATTGTAACCAACGCCTTCAGATTTATGAAATACACTTACAAATATGATAACAGCAGAGCACTAACTGCTCATTACGACCAAAGAATCAACCTGGTCCAACATAGAGTGGCAGAGTTGACTCTACGACTCGACCAACTTCAAAAATCGTCGATATGCCGAAAGTATGTTGAGGATGATGTGTCGTTAGTACTCGGAGCTTCACGGTGATCGATTTTCTATTCTAGACAAACTATGTGCGGTGGCACATAAAAAATAATTATTAGTATTTGTGTATTTTATTTTAGTTTTGATCTTATTTATTATATTTAGCACTTTTTGAATCAATTGTTGATTTTTTTTTTAAATTTCACACGAATGAACGTTATTACTTAATGCATGATTTTTTATTTTATTTGTTTCCAACACAATTTTAAATGGGGTCAAGTATCCTTTCCTATTTATACTTAAAAGTATACTTAAATCAATGATTAAGATATTTCGAACACATATTTGATGCAATAAAATAAAGTAGAAGTGCATAAAATAAGTCGTTCCCATCATGGCTGCGGCCATGCACCCTATATATAGGCGTAGATGTGCTAAGGTTTGGCCCTCCGGTCCATTGCAAGGAAGGTTCCATGAGTTACCTTGGAGTGCAAGTAATTACTATATGAGCACAACCCCAACATGGTATGTCACGTAGATATTCAAGAACCCTCCCGGATCCTCTACCTAATCGGATAAGGAAAGAAATTTCGGTTAGATCTTCTTATCCTTATCCTCATAGGTTTTGGAGAGAGACACACCTATTGCCCCCAACATCTTGCCTTCTATGTCAGCACGTCTTCGGCTCTACTTTCTGCCCAAAATAATAGACAAAGTGTTGGTCCCAAGACGGATACCTTGGTGTAGAAGGGGGGGTGAATACACCAAGGTTTATAAACTTTTCCAAGTTAAATCTCTTTTCAGAGAGCTGGCTGTGTTCGATCCAGCTGGATGGCAGCTTGATCAACACAGCTGGCTGTGTGTGTGTGCGGAATGTGATGGATTTGGAAAGTCCGTCTGTTGCTTCAAATATATTGCAAACCTCTGTTTCACTTTTCAGTTAGTCAGTTTATGCAGATTGAAATGTATGCTCATGAAGGTTAGTAACATGCATAAAACAAAGCGATAAATAACACCGCATTTTTAACGTGGTTCGGAGTAACCCCTCCTACGTCCACGACCAGATTCACTGGTAATTCACTACCACTTGGTTTCCAAGTACCAAGCAACTTCACAACTCTAACCCGAGCTGTGTTCCAACAGTTTGCGGGCACTGTCAAGCCTACACCTTCGGTTCCGGCACCGAAGAACCTAACCACTCGAATTACACGCTTCGAGCAAGCGTACCTTTACCTAACCTTTCTGGGTTTGGGTTTGGGTATGGTTTTCCAACTATGAACAAGTTCTTACAATGAAGAACAAGGAGTATGATGAACTCGTTCAAACTTGGCTTAAGATATTTATTCTGATCTATTCTGCCTATGACTGAATATGTGAACAACTAAGAACACAGCTGACTGGCTGGGTGTTCTTGAAAGATTTGTCTTTGAAGATCGTTGTTCATTTTTCTGTTTTCTTCTATTTCTTCAGTCGTCTTGCCAGCCTCTCCTCTTCAATGGTGGATGAGAGATATATATAGGTGGAGATTCAAACTAGCCGTTGGAAGAGAGCCGTTTGAATCTTACCTACTCTTGTTGACTTCTGGCCTTTATCTACGAAGTAGGTCTGCATCTGCAGAAGCTAGTTCTTCTCTGATCTGACTGCGTCAGATAAGATCTTCTGATATCGGGATCTTGTCTTTGAGAAGGTCTTCATCTTCGAGCTGCTAAGCGTCTCTGCTGTATCTTCAGTGGCTTGGACTCTGCTGTGTCTTGATTCTGAGCTGTCTTTAGACCTGTGCTGTATCATCAACCTGAGCTGTGTCTTCAACCTGAGCTGTGTCACTGACCTGAGCTGTGTTTTAGACCTGAGCTGTGTCATCGACACAAAGCTGGGTCTTTTTCACTGAGCTGGGTCTTTGACACTAAGCTGGGTTTCCGTCATTGAGCTGGGTCTTGATACTGCAAGATCTTTGACTCTGCTTGGTCTTGTTCTGCTGAGTCTGTTCTGCTGAGTTCTTAAGCGGTCTGCTTAGCTGTGTCTTCTGCTGTCTTCAGCGAATCTACCTGTAAACTAAGAAACTCTATAAGCTCAAACAGGTGAGCTGAAAAACACTTAGGCTTGTGCGATCATCTACTCAGTTGGGGTCAGCTGGGTTTTGGTATCCAATCAAAACTCTATTAATTTTCCCAACAATTTCCCCCTTTTTGATGATGCCAAAACCTAACTGAGAAAAACAATTTACTTCCCCCTTAACAAGAAAACGGGTTTTCAAAAGTTTAAACATACACAGCAGGTAAATTAAATTCAGAGTTCAGTGCCTGGACAAAGAGTTATTGTCATCAGGATGAGCTTGAGAGCAAAAATGAATCTTTCATTAATAAAAGATAATATTATAATTTTACATTTTACAGAAATTCAAAAGACAAAAATTCCCAGATGACTGGGTCTTCAACTCTGCTTCTTCTGCTGCTGATTCTTCAGTCTTTCTTCTTCAAGCTGTTCATCTGTTCTTAACCTGTACCGGTTGAAGATCATCCGTTCCAGCTTCCTATATTCTTCTTCATTACTTACCTTGGAAATTTTTCTCCTGATTGCCAATTTGTTTACTTCTGCGATTACTTGCGATTTGTCAGGGAAATCGGTTCCAGGTATTAGTGGAGGCTGGAGATGATACAGCTGGGGAGCAGAAAATTGGATCTTTGCGGTCTCTGCAGCATTGAAGAATGCTTTCGCAGTCATCCTATCTTGATGGAAGAGCTCATTCAGATGCATCTTGAAAGCAACACCTGGAGGCGTATTTGGGTAGGCTCCCAGATAGTAGTAATCTTCAATGAACTCGAATTTTGTATGTTCCCAATCGTCGTTTAATTCTTCTGGGATCCATTCATCTATTCTTCTCCAGTTCATTGGCATCTGAGTCTTTTTCTTTGATGCTCTGATGTTTGCTCTTTTCTTCTTCTGCTTCTTTTCCTCAGCATCGAGCAAACTTTCCTTCTTCTTTTGCTGCTCTTGAAAGTTCCTCATCTCTTGCTTTTGTTTATTTACAAAGTTGCAGAGCCATTGAGTATCATTTATTTCTTCTGGCTTGGCTCCGCTAGCTTTGGCAATAGGGATGATCATTTTGCTCCATTTTCCTTTTCGTCCAGCTGGTTCTTCTGCTTCCAGCTCAGCAACAACTTCATCAATCTCAGACTGCAGCACTTGGATTTCATCTTCAGCTACAGCTTTTCCTTTGCCTGCCCTTGATGTTTTTCTCTTGTCATTTCCTTTCCCCTTATCTTCCCCCTTTTTGGCATCATCAACAAGGGTGGAGGATAGGTTGACGATTGTCTCCTTTAGCTGGGCCAGGGAAATGTCAACATCAGCAAGCTTGGCTGTGTTGTCTACTGTGATGAGGTTGAGTTGTGCTGTGCTGGTACTTCCAACTTTGAACTGAGTGTCCAGCTCTATGTAGAGATTGAACAGCTTTTGAATGTCAGTCCTGTTGGAGAGGGTTTGTTGTTGTAGAGCTTGCAGCTGGTTGGATAAGTCGTTGACGCTTCTTTCCAGTGGAGCTTGGAGGTTTGAGATGATCTCAGGGACTCTCTTCTCTAGATGATTTGACTGATCAATTTGATGAGATACAAGAGATTGCTTGAGATCTTCACTGGAGCTTCTTTGTAGGTTCTGGGCAAAAGAGTAAACTTTATCAATGGACTGTCCATGACAATGGACTTGCCATTCTACAGCTGTGATGCGCAGAAGGGTGTCAATATCTGATTTGAGTCTATCCTGGAATAGGATTTCCTCAACTTGTTTGGCTATCTCCTCCTTCATTGGATCAGAAAGCACGGCATTGGAATCCGTTTGGGTTCCGGATTCGACTTGGCTGGGTTTGACTTCCTCGATCTCGACCAGTGAGCGAGTGTCATTGGCAATTGGACTAGGTGGTGCAGCTTCTGCGGGCTCAACTGTTGCAGAAGTTGGCTCGTTTTCAGTCACCATTGCCTCAGCTGTGTCTGCATGTACAGCTTCCTTGGCAATCTCAACTGGAACAATCCAGCTGAGAGTGTGGAGGTAGGAGTTGGCTCTTGCGATTACCTCCTCAGATGGTGATACTTCATCTTGCTTAGTCTTCTGGATGAGAGTTTGGATTAGCTCGTCTTGATGCAAGAAGGCATCTTGAAGACTTCCAAATCCGAAGATCTCCTGTAGAGCAGCTTCTTCGGCTTTGAGCTTGTTGAAGGAGTAGAGCTCCACAAGTTCCTCATTTACGTACCAAGTAGTCATCTTGGTAGCGAGGTAAAATTTGAAGTCGCTTACGGCGACTAATGCAGCGGGAAGTGAAACAAGAGACGGGTATTGTTGCAGTGCGCTCTTTACTTCTTGAAGCCTGAGGTCATTGAACCTCATGATGGTGGCAGCACGTGCAACGGCTCTGGGACTGAGGATTTCAACTTCCTCATAAGTAGTGGGACTTGAAGGTTCAGTTTGGTTTTCATCATCCAGCTGGGAAGGAACATCAGCTGGACGGGGCTCTTTAGGTGAGCTGGGAAGAGAAGATAGTTCAGCTTGGGAGTCAGCTGGCGGTGAAGACGCTTCAGCCAACTGAATGTCTGTCAGCTCTCTTAAAGGAGATGGTTCTTTGGAAGGAGAGCTGGGTGCTGAAACTTGGGTGTGTGGAAGCAAGGAGGTTTCAGGCACTGAAGAATTGAAAGGGGAATCTGAGATGTGTACCTGAGGATGGGATGGAAGAAGAGATTGTTGAGGAGAAATTCCAGCTGGTTTGTAGTCAGCTGGAGTGGGGTGTGAGAATGCTTGAAGAATTTGACGAAGGGGAATAGCATCCTCTGGGTCTGGGTCAGTGACCACTATTTGTGATTCTTCAGCTTCTCGTGATGTTCTCACGAACTCCCTTCCATTGTCTGAGCTGGAGGAGGATCCCTGAGCTGTCTCTTCAGTAACTGGTCTCCACTCAGTTTTCTTTTTTTGGACAGGGGAGGCTGTGGGAGTGGATTCCGATCCAGCTGTCTCAACAACTGGTTTCTCTGTTGCCTCCTTAGCTGGTTTGATGGCTGCCTTGAATTTTAGCTTCTTCTTGGCAGGTGGAGATCCAGCTGGCTGTGTCTCCTCTGATTGCTTCATTTTTCTTGCTTGAGAGGGGGAAGCAGTCTGATGCTTTGCCTCTAGCGCCCTCTTCTTCCCTTCAGGGGCTGCTTTCTTCAACAAGTCAGTGAGCTGACTTGGCTTTTCAAAGAGTATTCTGGACACAGAAAATTCTTCTGCGTTATGCCACTTGATTTTCCTTCCAGTAGAGTAACTTTCTATTATGCACGCTACTTTGGTGCATAGATAGATTGTCTCTTTACAGGTGTACCGGGTGAAGCTGTCATCTTCAAAATGAATCTTTTTAGATTATTTTTCCAATTTTCCCATGACGTATGAGAACCAATCCACAGGGTCATTTCTGAGAATGGCTATCATTGGTTTCAGTTTGGGTATGCTGATCTGTCCTTGAGATCCAGCGATACCGAGGATGCATTTCTGTGTGACATCCATAAGTAATCTGTACTTGGGCTTGAGCAGGAGCTTGGACATGCTCGCCCTGTACGGTTCTGGCTTGAACAACATCTTATCCAGTTCGATCTGGATTTCTTCTCTGGTGTAATTATCTGGGGAGCGGTTCCCAAGAGTTTTCAGGCAGAACAGCTTGTTCATCATCCGGTTGATGTTGATGTCAACGTCCCACGGAGTTGTATGTCCAGTCTTCTCCTTGATTTGTAGAGAGACGTTGGAACGGAGTCGATCATCTCGGTTAGATATCTCTAAGAAGAACTCTGCCACTTCCCGGCGGAAGATGTTCTTCGGTCTTGCAGTCACCCACTGCAAAAGTCCGGCATTTTCGATGAGATCCAGAACTTCCTGGAACTCCCCGTTCTGGTAGTTCTTGAGAGTCAGACAACTCTCAAAATGAAGTTTTGACATCAAGTTCTCAGTCTGGCTTGCTCCTGGTGTAGTCTTCTTTGGTGCCATGGTTTTCTTCTGTAGTAAGAGGTTAGAAAGACGAAGATACTCGGGGAGCGTATTAGCAAAAAGATAACCAAGAATCTGAGATATAAATTTCAGA
Organism: Agastache rugosa; assembly: GCA_031470985.1. NCBI lineage: Eukaryota > Viridiplantae > Streptophyta > Magnoliopsida > Lamiales > Lamiaceae > Agastache > Agastache rugosa. The sequence continues at coordinate 4,126,608 of CM062604.1, read as the reverse complement.
TAAGTATGAGCAATAGTAAATATGGCGAAGATTTGCAAAAATTTGATAAATATATCAATTGCCCATTTTGATTAATGGTTGAGATCTTCGCAATTGTATTGAAGATCTGCGGCTGAGAGAGATTTGCGCAACACGTCCTATGACTTGTGAATATTGAGTATATGTCAAGCGCGCGTGAGGAAGTCGAAACGTTCTGACTTCTGACTCAGTTCTCTTGAGCTACAGTATTCTGCATGCTTTTCATTAAATGCGATGGGATGTATAGCTTGCAGAATAATCCATTTAAGGAATGTTTGGAAGTTTGAATTAAATTCAAATAATTTTATCCTTATATTGTATTACAACAGGAAATATAATAAACAAAATCTGTGTTGGGAAAATTATAAAGGTTTCGATTTGATACCAAAACCCAACTGATTCTCCAACCGAATAGATGATCGCGCCAACCTAAATATTGTTTTCCAGCTCGCCTGTTTGAGCCTTAGATATTCTAGGATTACAGGTTAAGGAAGCGGAAGACAGCAGTCGACCCAGCTGTGTTCACAGCTGGAGACAGCTAGCAAAAGACAGCAGGCGTCAACCTTCAGCTGAGTGATCCGGCGAGCCTGATCAAGCTGAAGAGAATTCGAGCTGAGTTCAAAACACAGCTGGTCCAGCTGTACAGAACAAAGGAACTATCTCTGAAGACTCCACGACGAGACAGTCCAGCTCTGAATTCAAAAGCCAGCTCTAAAGGCAGAAAATCCCGGAATCAGAGGAAGTCAACCTACCTCGACCAATGAGGGATTGCCAGATCAGCATCCTAGACTTCAGAACCTAGGATGTGACACAAATGAAGACAGGTGCAGATACGCCCAACGGCAGATCTTGTATTTAAGAAGAGTAGGTAAGATTCAAACGGCTCCTCCAACGGCTAGTCTTGAATCTCTACCTATATAAACCCGTCTTCAACCTCAGGATCAGATACGAAAAACTCTCTACAAGCTTTCATTTTCTGAACTCATTATTCTTTCAAAAGCTCCCAAGCAGTTCTACATAGATCAAAGAACACTTTATCTTAAAGTGTCTTTAGTTAAGAAACTGCTTAGTTTTTCGTCTGTTCCCTAGGCCAAACTCATTGTATATCTAAAGCCTAGATTTCGAACGAGTTCATCATTCTCTGAAGTTCTTAATTGTAAGAACTCGTTCACAGTTGGAACCCCATACCCAAACCCAAACCCAGAAAGGTTAGGTAAAGGTACGCTTGCTCGAAGCGCGTAATTCGAGTGGATAGGTTCTTCAGTACCCGCAAACTGAAGGTGTATAGGCTTGACAGTGCCCGCAAACTGTTGGAACACAGCTCGGGTTAGAGTTGTGAAGTTGCTTGGTACTTGGAAACCAAGTGGTAGTGGATTACCAGTGAACCTGGTCGTGGACGTAGGAGGTGTTACTCCGAACCACGTAAAAACTCGCGTGCTTCTATCTCTCTCTCTTTACTTTTGCTTTATATTCAGCTGTGTACTAACGCCATCATATCATTGCATACTTGTTCAAAACTACACACACAGCTGCTCTCCAAAGACAGCTGTGTCTCTCGAAAAGTTGCACAACCTGACTAAGCTGAAAACGATAAGTTACTATTTTCAAACTGAGTTTTCATAAGTAACTGAGCTAAGTTTTCAAACCACCACTTTCCGCACCGCCAGCTGAGTTGTTTACCCAGCTGACCCTCCCCAGCTGGATCAATAACTGAGCTCTCACTCAACTCCGTTTTAACTTGATAAAAGTTTCAAAAAATCTACTTGGTGTATTCACCCCCCCTCTACACCAAGTACCCAGCTCAGGGACCATCAATTGGTATCAGAGCAGTGGTTCAAAAGACCACCGTTTCTGTATCAAGAGATCTCTCTTGACACTCTGCGTCAGTGGTCAACTGAACAGATCCGTTTTTCAGAAAAACTCACTCTAGTGCATTCTGTACATCTCTTCATGGATTCCTATCTTAACAGGAACCTTCCCACCTTCTCAGTTGATGATTATGCAATCTGGAAATTCAGATTGAAAAGCTTCCTGTGTGCGCATCACGACATGATGTGGGACGTCATATCAGACGGACCCATCCTTATTTATAAATACGGAAATGAACTTGTACCTGCTCAAGAAGGACAACCAGAATACCGGCCAACTCTCAAGCTAAAGAAGGAATATTCTTCCGAAGAGCGAAAGCAAGGCGGATGCAGACAGCTTCGCAAGGAACACCATCTCTTCAACAGTCTCAAACGCCTACCTGAGCAAAATCATCAAGTGCGAGACAGCCAAAGAGATGTGGGAAACACTCGCCAAGCTATGTGAAGGATCAGAAGAGATCAAAGAAAACAAATTCACAATAGCGTGCCAAAAATTTGACAACTTCAAGCAGCTAGCCAACGAGTCCATCGAAGCGATGGAGCTAAGGTTCTCAAACATAGTCATTGAGAGAGAGACAATCGGGCGGGAAGTATACCCGGCGGGAAAGAATCTAAAGGTTCTTTCGGCTCTTTCGAATTGAATGGAACACTTACAAGGTAGTTCACCAAAGTCGAAGTGACTTGGGTGATCTATCTACAGAAAGATTGTTCTCACTCCTAAAAGCCAACGAGTACAACTTGAAGATCACTCAAGAAGAATCTTCAAGCGAGACGGAATGACGGAGAACTCACCCCGGCTCCAAAAGAAATAGCTTTCGAGCCAACTACGAAAAGTCGGCTCATGTCAAGTCAGCTGAGTCCTCCAAGATGAAGAAGGACAAAAAGGATATGAGCAAAGAGGAGCTACTCGAAGAAATTGCCATGATGGTGAAAAGTTATAACGGACTCAACACCGGCAAGGGCAAATACAAGAAGTTCTTCGGGAATTACGAGAGATAAGTACGCGACGGTGATGAGAAGTCGGTCGACAAACGAAGCGAAGAAGGTTGCTTCATCTGCAAGGAACCGAGGACACTACCGACAAGATTGTCCAAAGTTGTCCAAGAAAGATAAAGACCAATTAAAAGCTAAGGCGGTGACCGAAGAAGAGCTTATATCGGCGATGAAGAATCGAGTGCAATAAAATGGATGACATGCCATTTTCGGACTCGGAAGAAGAAGCCACGATGGTCAATCATGAACACGATTGGGATACTTGCTTCATGGGACAAACGGACGGCATCGATGAAGATGAGGTAACTTCTCGAACTCTAAATCTATCTAACACCTCACCATCACACGAACACTCTACACGGGACTCGAATGCGGACTACTGATTGGAGTTTAGTAGAGAAAGTAATGAACGATTCCAAGGAGCTTCAAGAGATCCTTGACGTCATTATGTGTGAGAATGCCGAGGCGAAGGCGGAGCGGAAAAGACAAAAGTATCGGACACGAGTGATACAACTCGGCTCCAACGGGAAGTCGTTTCACTAAATGACAAAATAGTGAAACAAGATCGAGTGATGAAGAAAGCCAACAACGAGAAGAAACGGTGATAGAAGATGTGGAAAAGGTCACAATTTGAATCGGAAAGGAAGTCGAGTGAGATCATTGGTGAAAATCACCGAAGAGGTACTATCAAAGAAGATAGTAGCTCTCATCAAAGCCACGTCAACAATGGACGAGATCATTAGTGCTCAGCGCCCAGCAGCACTCAAAGCGGGACTGGGATACAACGAATCAAAGGATGCCTCAAACATTGCCTCCACAAGTGGAACAAAGGTTATGTTTGTACGAGCAAATGAACCTTCAACCCCAGCAGCTCAGCATCAACAATCGAGGACACAGCAGGCGTCGGGAAGAACAGCTGTGAAACATTCTCAAGCTCCGTTGAGGACACAGCAGACGTCAAACAGAACAGCTGTGAAACAGTCTCAAACTCCGTCGAGAACACAGCAGACATCAAGAAGGTCAGCTGTGCGGCAACCTCAAGCTCAGCTCAGACAGCAACGTGCTCAACCTCAACGAAGACCACAAGCTGGATTTTACAGATACCAGCCACAGCACCGACGTTGATCGATATCAACCAAGATATCGAGAGATACCCGGTGGATACCACTCATACGAGTATCAGCTGGATAATCATTTCCAGCCACAGCATCAGAGACAGCAGAGACAAAGGAACGTCTCAGCTAGGCACACAGCTGGAAATCAAACAAGATACAGACAACAACACAAGAAGACACGAAGATCAAGACCTCGCCAGCAACAAAAGAAGAACACAATGAATGTGTATATCGACTCAGCTGGGAGAATTATCAGATCTAATGACCCAATTCGAGTCATCAAGCAGATCTGGGTCGTCAAAGGATCTCTGTCTAACCCACAAGGACCCAATTAAGCGGGTACACGAATTTTAACTTTTGTTTAGGTTGCAAGGAATCGACGCATCTCTGAGGAGTCGATGAGAACGCTTTGGTACTTGGACAGTGGATGTTCCAAGCACATGACGCACCTAAAGCATCTACTCCAGGAGTATATTGAGCGTACAGGTCCACAAGTAACATTTGGTGACAACTCCAAAGGCCTAACCAAAGGTTATGGTACATTTAAAACTAGAAATGTCATAATCCCAAATGTTTCTTATGTACAAGGATTGCAACATAACTTGCTTTCCATTAGCCAATTCTGCGACAATGGTTTTTGTCAAGTTTGATGCACGGGGATGCACGGTGAAGCACGGGGAAACCAAGCGAGATACTCCTAAGAGGGAAAAGAGAAGGAAATATGTACTTCGAGGCGGAACGGCGGCCCTCCGGAGACTTGTCTTGTATCAAAAAGCGGCAATGAAGTCGGTGGTACATCAGCACGAACGGCCGAATCATCTCAACTTCAAGACAATCAACAAGGCGGCTAGGAACCAGCTCGCTAATGGAATTCCAGATCAAGTATATGACAAAAGTCATATGTGCAGCGCGTGTCAACAAGGAAAACAAACAAGAATTTCATTCTCTCTCAAGCCAGCTCAGCCAACTGATCGAGTTCTTCAACTTCTTCACATGGATCTTTTTGGTCCAGTTACTCCAGCAAGCTTCAATGGCAGAAAATATACTGCGGTCGTTGTGGATGATTTCTCAAGATTCACATGGGTATCATTCTTGTACCGAGAAGAGCGAAACGAGAACTAAGCCGCCTATCCTGTGGAAAGATTATCAACACGAAGGAGTGCAAGATAATGGCAATAAGATCGGATCGTGGAACGGAGTTTCTAAATGAAACTATTTATGACTTTTGCGAGAAGAACGGAGTTCAACACCAAACATCTGCGGCTCGCACACCTCGGCGAGAATGGTGTAGCGAACGAAGAAACGAACTATCAAGGAAGCGGCTACCTCAATGCTAGCTAGCTCGCCATTCCAAAGAAGTTGCGGCCGAAGCAATCAACACAGCTTGCTTCACTCAGAATCGCTCCCTACTCACATCAAGACAAGGAAAGACACCGTATGAGCTATGGAACAACAGAATACCATACATTGGATATTTCAAGGTATTCGGATCCAAATGTCACATTCTCAATAATGGGAAGACACAGCTCAAGACGTTCGACGAAAAGACAGACCGAGGAGTATTCCTTGGTTACTCCGCTGTGAGTAAAGCATACAGAGTCTTCAACAGAAGAACTCAAATAGTCGAAGTAACTCCACATGTTACCTTTGACGAATCCTCCTTCGAATATAGAGATTCTATCAAACGAAGAAGCGAAGGAGAATCTTCAAGATTGATTCAGACAAGGGCTCAAGAGAATAGAATCAGGAATCTGGCCGAACCATTAATTTGGGACAATGAGCCAGAGGAGGAAATTCAAATCAACCAAGAAGCTCCACCAGCTGGAAATCAAGAAGAAGCTTCAACGCCAAATCAAGGGGGAACATCATCAGCTGGAAATCCAAACACAGCTGAGTCCCCAGCTCCATCTCCAGCTGAGCCTCTACAGACATCTCCTCAAAATCCAAATCAAAGAGAGCCAAACTCTCAAGACTTAACTCCAGAACAACTCCAAGACAGACGAAATTTAGCCACTTCAAGCATCAATCAACTGGAAGAAGAAATTCGTAAGAGGAGAAGATGGATTGAAGATCATCCATCATCAGCAATCATTGGAGAACCTTCTGACCAAGTCAAAACCAGAAGCTCAGTTGCTCAAGCTTCATCGGATCATCAAGAGGCAGCTGACACAGCTCAACTCTCAGTAGAGCTAGAACTGACGGTCTATGATGAAGACACAGCTCTAATGGCGTGTTACGTAGCTCAAGTGCCAGAGCCTCAATCAATTCTCGAAGCTTTGAAGAGTGTGCCTTGGACAAATGCCATGCAAGAAGAGCTAAACGAATTCCTCAGAAATCGTGTCTGGGAATTAGTCGACAGACCTCAAGAAGTCAAAGTCATAGGACTCAAATGGATATTCAAGAACAAGTTGGATACCCTGGGAGTCGTCATCAGAAACAAAGCTCGACTCGTTGCCAAGGGCTACACTCAGCAGGAAGGAATTGACTTCGAAGAATCTTTTGCTCCAGTAGCACGATTGGAAGCAATCAGACTATTTCTCGCCTTTGCAGCACATCACAAATTCAAGGTCTATCAAATGGATGTGAAGTGTGCATTCCTAAATGGAGAAATCAAAGAAGATGTCTACGTTGAACAACCTCCAGAATTCGAAGTAGAAGGAAATAAAGTCTACAAACTAAAGAAGGCTCTTTATGGATTAAAGCAAGCACCTCGAGCTTGGTATGACACTCTGTCAAATTTTCTCATATCCAAAGGATTCAAGAAGGGCTCAGTAGACAGAACTCTCTTCACCATCAAGTCAGGAGAAGATATCCTGGTTGTTCAAATCTACGTAGACGACATCATCTTTGGATCAAGATCAAGCTTCTTATGCCAAAGATTTGGAGAGATGATGTCAGAGAAGTTCCAAATGTCCATGATGGGAGAAATGAGTCTCTTCCTAGGACTTCAAGTCAAGCAATCTTCAGAAGGGATCTTCATAAATCAATCCAAATACGTGAAAGACTTGATCGCCAAGTATGGAGTTCAATCAAGCAGAGAGCGTAAAGATTCCAATGAACACCAAGCGGAAGATTGAACCGGGAAGCGAAGGGAAGTCGATTGATTCCAAAGCAAATACGGAGGGATAATAGGATCCTGCCGTATCTAACGACAAGTCGTCCGGACATCTCTTTCGTGATCGGTGTGTGTGCCGGATTTCAAGTTGATCCAAAGGAAGCACACATGCAAGCAGCCAAGAACATTCTCAAATACCTCAAAGGAACTCGGAATGTTGGGGTACATGGTACCCATTGAAGACAATCTACGGCCGGCGGATACTCGGATTCGGACTTCGCCGGAGATCGATTGGACGAAAAATCAACTTCGGGAACTTGTCGGTTCTTAGGAAGTAAGTTGATCTCATGGTTTTCAAAGAAACAAACGTGCGTCGCAACTTCCACGACGAAGCGAGAATATATGGCCGGCTGGAAGGCTGTCGCTCGCAAATTCTCTGAAACATCGAGTGGATGACTATGAAGTAAAAGCGGGCGAGTTCCAATTTTCTGTGATAGCTCAAGTGCAATTGCCATTTCAGAGAATCCAGTACTTCACACAAGATGCAAGCATGTAGACGTACGACATCATTTCATCAGAGATCACGTAGAAAAGAAGGATGTGATTGTTGAGAAAATTCACACAGACATACAGCGGGCTGATATTCTCACAAAACCGCTGATAGAAGCAAGATTCAAAATGCTGTGCGGATTACTTGGACTTCTCAACCCAGACGATGCTTCACCCAGCTGAATGGAAGCAGACCAAGCTGAATGGAGACGACCAGTGAATGGAAGTAGACCCAACGAAGCAGACCAATTGAATGAAAGCAGACCAAGCTGAATACAAGCAGTCAACTGAAAATCAGAATCAATGTCACTGATATCAGATGAGAAAGAATTCAGCTAAACCAGATGCTGAAAGGAAGGGATTATTCAGCTGAGGGGGAACCAGCTGGAACCACGATGACCCAGCACACCCACTCAACCGAGGTATCAGCTGACTACAATGATCAGCTGAGAGGTTTGAAATAACTTTAATTACACCTACTCAATCTGTTTTATGTCAATTCACATCTTGTCATTTCTAATCAATATTAATTAAAAGTCTGCAAAGAATTAAATAATGGGAGATTCGAGGCAAAAGTCAAAGCGCCTCAACCGTTTTCTCTCGCATTAAATTGACATGACGTGAGAATCACTCCCAGTCGTAGATCTTCTTATCAACAGACAAATCTTGATCGTCCATTCTTTCAAGAAATCTCTTTAAATATGCTAGAAGATATACGCATCAAACGTAGAAAGTTTTTTTTTCATTCTTTCTTATTTCCATCAATTGGTATTGTTTGTTTCTACTAACAAAAGATGCAGAAAAAGAACATGGAATCCAGAAAGATGTCTCCCAAAGCCAATCAAACCTGAAGAATCTGTCAAAGCTTCAAGATAAGAGTTGCTTAAACTCTCAGGAACCTCAAAGAAGACGGAAGTCCAGAAGAAGGTGAAGCTCATCGACAAAACCAGGCCAGCGCAGAAGGAGACTGCAAAGCTCAAGAACGTCATCCACCAGGAAGGTGCAGAAAACTTTCTGGGAATGACAAAGGAAAAAGACCTCCTCAGCCCCACTGCTTCTCTCATCTCAAAAGAGAGAACGGGACACACAACTCCCTGGGATGCAAAAATCAACGTCAACAGACCTGGACCAGATGTTGATGAAACCGGAGTATTAAGGAGCAGTCATTTCAAAGCTCCTGCTCCGCCACAGGAGGCACAGAAAAAGATGCAGGAATCAAAGCAGCATGCATCTAACTCCGTCCCAGCTGGGAATCGGAAACAACTTGAGGAGACAAAATATACTGAAGCACTGTCTTCAAACCGAAGACTCAAGTCAAAGGTGCTCAGTCAGTCAGCAGAGAAGCCAGCTGACATTATGAGAGAATTCGTAATCACTCTCCGAGGAGCAGAAGGCCCACAAGCGGTCGTTTCTTACGGTGGAAGAGAAGTTCACGTCCATGCTTGAACATAATCATCACCAACACCGCAACGGAGTATTCAAGCTGAACAACCAAGCTTAAACCCCATGACAGATGGGATACTTCAACCGCCTTCTCTTCAGTTTCCTTCAGCTCCACAGGGACACCTTCTTCGAGATCTTTCAATAAAAGATGCTCAAGTCCCTGCACCAAGCTCAAATGAGAAACTTCACCCAGCCAACGATCACTGCTCTTTGGATGATGATGATATGAGCTGAATACAAATCCCTCAAGTGCTGTATCAGACTTTCTCATTCAATCTAAGAAGTCTGAAGAAGCAAAATTGCAAGGAATGAAGTTATGCCCGACTCAGAAGATGCTATCTCCCGTGCTAACTCATCCCTCCAAGCACTCAGCTGGACTGCCCCAGCTGAATCAGGCCAAGGACGCTGTGTCTGCAATCACAGCTGAGGCTAATGCAACTAAAGAAGAGCCAGCTAATACAACAGCTGAGCCACTAAGACTCTAAACCTCGCTGCTCAGAGCTGAAAACCACAGTTTCGCCAAACTAAAACATCGCAACAGCCGATGGTGAATATCTCCCACCCTGTTTTGATCATGCCAAAAAGGGGGAAGTAAGGGAGAAGAGAGACAAGTCAAAGAGAGACAAGTCAATAGAGGCAAACTGTTGAGCTAGAGGAACCAGCTGGATCAGAATCAGCTGAAGAAACGAGTCAAAAGAAAGAAGCAACGGATGCAGAAGAGAAGACCCAGCCAACTGGGATTGAAGTCTGAAGGATTGAAGACTGAAATTTTTTTTTTCTCTTCTTTCTTTTTCCTGTGTTATAATGTATTTTCTTACATTAATAAAACACAAGTTTCTCTGCATCATAAGTTGTCTCAGTTAGGTTTTGGCATCATCAAAAAGGGGGAAATTGTTGGGAAAATTATAAAGGTTTCGATTTGATACCAAAACCCAACTGATTCTCCAACCGAATAGATGATCGCGCCAACCTAAATATTGTTTTCCAGCTCGCCTGTTTGAGCCTTAGATATTCTAGGATTACAGGTTAAGGAAGCGGAAGACAGCAGTCGACCCAGCTGTGTTCACAGCTGGAGACAGCTAGCAAAAGACAGCAGGCGTCAACCTTCAGCTGAGTGATCCGGCGAGCTGATCAAGGCGAAGAGAATTCGAGCGAGTTCAAAACACGGCTGGTCCGGTATGCAGAACAAAGGAACTATCTCTGAAGACTCCACTTCGAGACAGTCCAGCTCTGAATTCAAAAGCCAGCTCTAAAGGCAGAAGATCCCGGAATCAGAGGAAGTCAACCTACCTCGACCAATGAGGGATTGTCAGATCAGCATCCTAGACTTCAGAACCTAGGATGTGACACAAATGAAGACAGGTGCAGATACGCCCAACGGCAGATCTTGTATTTAAGAAGAGTAGGTAAGATTCAAACGGCTCCTCCAACGGCTAGTCTTGAATCTCTACCTATATAAACCCGTCTTCAACCTCAGGATCAGATACGAAAAACTCTCTACAAGCTTTCATTTTCTGAACTCATTATTCTTTCAAAAGCTCCCAAGCAGTTCTACATAGATCAAAGAACACTTTATCTTAAAGTGTCTTTAGTTAAGAAACTGCTTAGTTTTTCGTCTGTTCCCTAGGCCAAACTCATTGTATATCTAAAGCCTAGATTTCGAACGAGTTCATCATTCTCTGAAGTTCTTAATTGTAAGAACTCGTTCACAGTTGGAACCCCATACCCAAACCCAAACCCAGAAAGGTTAGGTAAAGGTACGCTTGCTCGAAGCGCGTAATTCGAGTGGATAGGTTCTTCAGTACCCGCAAACTGAAGGTGTATAGGCTTGACAGTGCCCGCAAACTGTTGGAACACAGCTCGGGTTAGAGTTGTGAAGTTGCTTGGTACTTGGAAACCAAGTGGTAGTGGATTACCAGTGAACCTGGTCGTGGACGTAGGAGGTGTTACTCCGAACCACGTAAAAACTCGCGTGCTTCTATCTCTCTCTCTTTACTTTTGCTTTATATTCAGCTTGTTCAAAACTGCACACACAGCTGCTCTCCAAAGACAGCTGTGTCTCTCGAAAAGTTGCACAACCTGACTAAGCTGAAAACGATAAGTTAATATTTTCAAACTGAGTTTTCATAAGTAACTGAGCTAAGTTTTCAAACCACCACTTTCCGCACCGCCAGCTGAGTTGTTTACCCAGCTGACCCTCCCCAGCTGGATCAATAACTGAGCTCTCACTCAACTCCGTTTTAACTTGATAAAAGTTTCAAAAAATCTACTTGGTGTATTCACCCCCCCCTCTACACCAAGTACCCAGCTCAGGGACCATCAATCTGCAAACCCGTCAGCTGATCATTGTAGTCAGCTGATACCACTGTTGTATTCTCTTCTGCTAGATTGAAGGTTCTCCTCAGCTGAGTATCTTGGTGATTAGCTTGAAGCTTCTTCAGCTGATTTCCCTTTAGCTCTTCGATTGTTTGTCCAGCTGAGCTTTATTTCCTTTTAGCTGGATAATCTTTCTGATCTGAGCTTTTGGGATCTATCTGGGTTTGTTCCCCCTCAGTTGGTGACTCCAGCTGAGTCTATCTTGGTGAGTGCATCCTGCTGGGTATTCTACTTGATTTTGCTGATTCTTTTCAGCTATGTAGAGTTCCCCCACGATTTGATAGTAGGTGGCTTTTTCTTCAGTTGCATCCTACTTCCTTCTAATGAACAGATCTTCTCACCATCGGCTCATTTCTTTGAAGAGGTCTCTGATTGTATAGCAGGTTGTCAGCTGTTCCAAATCCAGCTGATTCATCTGCTGTTTCTTTATTCTGTTCTTGAGACCAATGTGCTCAGCTGTATGACTGGCTGCATCTTCCGTTATGCATCCCGCTGTCTTTATTTCTTAGCTGGTCGCAATCAGCTAGCTGGATTTCTTCATCTTCTTTGCTCCTCTATTGAGAGATTCCTGCACAAGGAGGATTTCACGACAGTATGCAATATAATGATTTTTTTAAAAAATTGAAGCTTTGAAAGATCTGTTCAGGTGACCACTATCAGCAATGAAATGCTGACTTGACAGATACAGTGATCTTTTGAACCACTACTCTGATACCAATTGTTGGTCCCAAGACGGATACCTTGGTGTAGAGGGGGGGGAGTGAATACACCAAGGTTTAAAAACTTTTCCAAGTTAAATCTCTTTCCAGAGAGCTGGCTGTGTTCGATCCAGCTGGATGATAGCTTGATCGACACAGCTGGCTGTGTGTGTGTGCGGAATGTGGTGGATTTGGAAAGTCCGTCTGTTGCTTCAAATATATTGCAAAGCTCTGTTTCACTTTTCAGTTAGTCAGTTTATGCAGATTGAAATGTATGCTCATGAAGGTTAGTAACATGCATAAAACAAAGCGATAAATAACAGAGCATTTTTAACGTGGTTCGGAGTAACCCCTCCTACGTCCACGACCAGATTCACTGGTAATTCACTACCACTTGGTTTCCAAGTACCAAGCAACTTCACAACTCTAACCCGAGCTGTGTTCCAACAGTTTGCGGGCACTGTCAAGCCTACACCTTCAGTTTCCGGGTACTGAAGAACCTAACCACTCAAATTACACGCTTCGAGCAAGCGTACCTTTACCTAACCTTTCTGGGTTTGGGTTTGGGTATGGTTTTCCAACTATGAACGAGTTCTTACAATGAAGAACAAGGAGTATGATGAACTCGTTCAAACTAGGCTTAAGATATTTATTCTGATCTATTCTGCCTATGACTGAGTATGTGAACAACTAAGAACACAGCTGACTGGCTGGGTGTTCTTGCAAGATTTGTCTTTGAAGATCGTTGTTCATTTTTCTATTTTCTTCTATTTCTTCAGTCGTCTTGCCAGCCTCTCCTCTTCAATGGTGGATGAGAGATATATATAGGTAGAGATTCAAACTAGCCGTTGGAAGAGAGCCGTTTGAATCTTACCTACTCTTGTTGACTTCTGGCCTTTACCTACGAAGTAGGTCTGCATCTGCAGAATCTAGTTCTTCTGCGATTCATTGCGTCAGATAAGATCTTCTGATATCGGGATCTTGTCTTTGAGAAGGTCTTCGTCTTCGAGCTGCTAAGCGTCTCTGCTGTATCTTCAGTGGCTTGGACTCTGCTGTGTCTTGATTCTGAGCTGTCTTTAGACCTGTGCTGTATCATCAACCTGAGCTGTGTCTTCAACCTGAGCTGTGTCACTGACCTGAGCTGTGTTTTAGACCTGAGCTGTGTCATCGACACAAAGCGGGGTCTTTTTCACTGAGCTGGGTCTTTGACACTAAGCTGGGTTTCCGTCACTGAGCTGGGTCTTGATACTGCAAGATCTTTGACTCTGCTTGGTCTTGCTCTGCTGAGTCTGCTCTGCTGAGTTCTTAAGCTGTCTGCTTAGCTGTGTCTTCTGCTGTCTTCAGCGAATCTACCTGTAAACTAAGAAACTCTATAAGCTCAAACAGGTGAGCTGAAAAACGCTTAGGCTTGTGCGATCATCTACTCAGTTGGGGTCAGCTGGGTTTTGGTATCCAATCAAAACTCTATTAATTTTCCCAACACAAAGCCACCACTGCATCTGGTATGGAGATTGAGCCAGCGAATTCACTCAACAGTTTCGCGTCTGTTGTCATCATACTTGCCCAAGCTGGAGGTCCATCGGTTGCTCATTGTCTCGTATCGATGCTTGTACCATTTCAGTAGTGTTTAGCCCTGTCCAGATCCACCTGTTGCCCAAATAGTACCCTCCCAGATACCAAAATAATACAAAAAAGAGGACATACAAAGACTCGATCTAGACTACCTAAACACACTCATAATGAACCCAAAATACGGGTTCCTCACATTATTTTCGAATTTAATTATTGTGATTATTAGAATAAAAGTTTTTAATATACTTATTTTGACGAAACTTACAAAATGATTGGAAATTAAATCGAATGTTTTTTATTGTGATCATCACCACTCTGATTATATTAATCTTAATTAATTTATACGTGTTATTCGCAATAAAATAAAATAAAATAAAATAAAATATATGTACAGCTCATTCATTTTTATTTTATATTTTGTAATAATGGTTGAAATTGTCGAGTAAATATTTCTTCAAAAAATGTTACTACTATTTATCAAACGGCTACTATTTCAATTAGAGCCACTGACTTTACCCTTCTCCCTCTAAACCCTAAATCGTACTCTCTCCCCCTTTCTCTCTCTCTTCTTTTCACATTAACTCACCCGGCACATCATCTTTATTCTAGGCGGTAATTACAGTCTATTTCCCAAGATAGGGAACAGATTAAGTACACTACCCTATCGGTTTTTCGTTTTGTTTATCTATTTTGTTTCATAATCTTGCAATAAGTTATTTATTTAGTCATTTGTTTCATTTATTTTATTTTAGAAGATGGTCAATTGGAGGTGGACTCCTATGCTAGCACATGCTGCTTCATTTTTAGAGTGCTCTGGTATCGAGTGTACGACATGTTTTGCATTGGACTTTGAACAAAACCGTCTAAATCAACTTTAAGCTCGAAGAGTGGCATCCATTAATAAAGAGGATATCACTATTTTCATAAGGCTGTGATTGCAACCAACGCCTTCAAATTTGTGAAATACACTTACAAATATGATAACAGCAGAGCACTAACTGCTCATTACGACCAAAGAATTAACCTGGTCCAACAGAGAGTGGCAGAGTTGACTCTGCGACTCTGCCAACTTTAAATTTCACACGAATGAACGTTATTACTTACTGAATGATTTTTTGTTTTATTTCTTTCCAACACAATTTTAAATGAGGTCAAGTATCATTTCCTATTTATACTTAGAAGACTACTTAAATCAATGATAAAGATATTTCGAACACATATTTGATCCAATAAAACATAGTAGAAGTGCATAAAATAAGTCGTTCCCATCATGGCTGCGGCCATGCACCCTATTTATAGGCGTAGATGTGCTAAAGTTTGGCCCTACAGTCCATTGCAAGGAAGGTTCCATGAGCTACCTTGGAGTGCAAGTAATTACTTTATAAGCACGACCCCAACATGGTATGTCACGTAGATATTCAGGAACCCTCCCGGATCCTCTACCTAATTGGATAAGGAAAGAAATTTCGGTTAGATCTTCTTATCCTTATCCTCATAGGTTTTGGAGAGAGAGATGCTTGTTGCCCCCAACATCTTGTCTTCTATGTCAGCACGTCTTCGGCTCTACTTCCTGCCCAAAATAATAGACAAAGCCACCACTGCATCTGGTATGGAGATTGAGCCAGCGAATTCACTCAACAGTTTCGCGTCTGATGTCATCGTACTTGCCCAAGCTGGAGGTCCATCAGTTGCTCATTGTCTCGTATCGATGCTTGTACCATTTCAGCAGTGTTTAGCCCTGTCCAGATCCACCTGTTGCCTAAATAGTGCCCTCCCAGATACCAAAATAATACAAAAAGAGGACATACAAAGACTCGATCAAGACTAATTAAAAACACTCATAATGAACACAAAATACGGGTTCCTCACATTATTTTCGAATTTAATTATTGTGATTATTAGAATAAAACTTTTTAATACACTTATTTTGACGAAACTTACTGTTGGGAAAATTATAAGGTTTTGATTTGATACCATAACCCAACTGATTCTCCAACCGAATAGATGATCGCTTCAACCTAAGTAGTGTTTTCCAGCTCGCCTGTTTGAGCTTTAGATTTTCTAGGTTTACAGGTTAAGGAAGCGAAAGACAGCAGTCGATCCAGCTGTGTCAGTCGACCCAGCTGTGTCTACGGCTGAAGTCATCTAGCGGAAGACAGCAGGCGTCAACCTTCAGCTGAGTCCTCCAGCAGAGCATGATCAAGCTGAAGAGAATTCGAGCTGAGCTCAAAACACAGCCGGTCCAGCTGTACAGAACAAAGGGAACTAACTCTGAAGACATCACTTCAAGTCAATTTGCCCAATCCAGCTCTGAATTCAAAAGCCAGCTCCAAAGGCAGAAGATCCCGGCGTCAGAGGAAGTCAACATGCCTCGACCAATGAGGGATTGCCGAATCAGCATCCTAGACTTCAGGACCTAGGATGTGACACGAATGAAGACAGGTGCAGATTCGCCCAACGGCAGATCTCGAATTTAAGAAGAGTAGGTAAGATTCAAATGGCTCCTCCAACGGCTAGTCTTGAATCTCTACCTATATAAACCCGTCTTCAACCTCAGGATCAAACACGAAAAACTCTCTACAAGCTTTCATTCTCTGAAATCATCAATCTTTCAAAAGCTCTCTCAAGCAGTTCTACATAGTTCAAAAAACACTTTATCTTAAAGTGTTTCTAGTTCAGAAACTGCTTAGTTTTTCGTCTGATCCCTAGGCCAAAATCTTTGTATATCTTAAGCCTAGATTTCGAACGAGTTCATCATACTCTAAAGTTCTTAATTGTAAGAACTCGTTCACAGTTGGAACCCCAAACCAAACCCCTCTTTACCCAGAAAGGTTAGGTCAAGGTTACGCTTGCTTGAAGCGGGAAATTCAAGTGTGTAAGGTTTTTTCAGTACCCGTAAACTAAAAGGTTAGGCTTGACAGTGCCCGCAAACTGTTGGAACACAGCTCGGGTTAGAGTTGTGAAGTTGATTGGTACTTGGAAACTAAGTGGTAGTGAATTACCAGTGAACCTGGTCGTGGACGTAGGAGGTGTTACTCCGAACCACGTAAAAACTCGTGTGCTCTTTTCTTTCCTTTTAAATTCAGTTTTGTACTAACTCTTTCATTACATTGCATATTTGATCAAAACTGCATACGCAGCTGCTCTCCAAAAGGCAATTTGTGTCTCTCAGAAAGTTGCACAACTTGACTAAGCTGAAAACATAAAGTTAATCTTTTCAAGCTGAGTTTTTCTAAGTAACCGAGCTAAGTTTTCAAACCACCACATTCCGCACCGCCAGCTGAGTTATTTACCCAGCTGGATCAATAACTGAGCTCACCAACTCTGTTATTTAACTTGAAAATGTTTTCAGAAATCTATTTGATGTATTCACCCCCCTCTACACCAAATACCTAGCTCAGGGACTATCAATTGGTATCAGAGCAGTGGTTCAACAGACCACCGTTTCTGTATCAAGAGATCTCTCTTGACAATCTGTCAGTGGTCATCTGAACAGATCCTCTTTGTGAAAAACTCATAATATTACATACTGCATATTTCTATGGATTCTTATTTTAACAGGAATCTTTCCACCTTCTCGGTAGACGATTATGCAATATGGAAGTTCAGACTTAAGAGCTTTCTCTGTGCGCATCACGATATGATGTGGGACGTCATAACAGACGGACCCATCATCATCTACAAACCAGGGAACGAGCTTGTCCCAACTGAAGATGGCGAACAACCAAGATATCAGCTCATTCCCAAGCCAAAGGGTGAGCACACCTCAGAAGAAATGAAGCAGGCTGGACTAGACAGCTTCGCGAGGAACACCATATCCTCAACGGTCTCCAACGCCTACCTCAGCAAAATCATTAACTGCGAAACAACAAAGGAGATGTGGGAAACCCTAGCAAAGCTATGCGAAGGGTCGGAGGAGATTATGGAAAATAAATTCACGATTGCATGCCAGAAGTTTGATAACTTCAAGCAGCTGGTCAACGAGTCCATCGAAGGGATGGAACTCAGATTCTCCAATATAGTGGTGGAAATAGAAACCATCAGAACTGGGAAATACACCCAGCGAGAAAAGAATCTAAAAGTTCTTTCTGTGCTCACAGCTGAATGGAACACCTATAAGGTGGTACACCAAAGTCGAAGTGACTTAGGTGATCTTTCAACAGAAAGATTATACTCCCTGCTCAAAGCCAACGAATACAATTTGAAGATTACCATGAAAGAATATTCCAGCAATCAGAATGATGGAGAGCTGACACCTGCAACAAAAGAGATTGCGTTCAGAGCCAACTATGAAAAATCCGCATACATACAGTCAGCTGAGTCATCGAAGAAGGATAAGAAGGACATGAGCAAGGAAGAGCTACTTGAAGAAATAGCTATGCTGGTCAAAAACTACAACAGACTCAACACCAGCAAGGGCAAATACAAGAAGTTCGCAAGAACTTACAAAGACAAGTACGCAGCAGCTGATGAGAAGTCAGCTGACAAACAAACAGAAGAAGGTTGCTTCAACTGCAAGGAACCAGGACACTACCGGCTAGATTGTCCAAAGCTGTCCAAGAAAGACAAAGACCAACTGAAAGCTAATGCAGCTGACAGAAGGAGAGCTTACATCGCCGATGAGGAATCAAAGTGCAACAAAATGGATGACAACATGCCATTTTCAGACTCGGAAGAAGAAGCACTGATGGCCCATGATGAACCTGATTGGGATACATGCTTCATGGGACAAACCGACGGCATCGATGAAGATGAGGTAATGTCTCGAACTAAAAATCTATCTAACCTCTCACCATCACACGAACACTCTACACAAGTTTCAGAATCAGGGCTACCTGATTGGAGTCTAGTAGAGAAAGTAATGAACGATTCCAAGGAACTTCAAGAGATCCTTGACGTCATTATGTGTGAGAATGCCGAGCTGAAAGTGGAACTGGAAAAGACAAAGGTATCAGAAACAGCTGATATAACACAGCTCCAACAGGAAGTTGTTTCACTAAAAGACAAAATAGTGAAACAAGATCAGCTGATGAAGGAACTCTACTATGAGAAGAAACAGCTGATGGAAGATTTGGAAAAGGTCACAGCTGAATCGGAAAAGAAGTCAGCTGAGATCATTGAGCTGAAGAGCACCGAAGAGGTACTATCTAAGAAGATAGTAGCTCTCATCAAAGCCACTTCAACAATGGACGGGATCATTAGTGCTCAACGTCCAGCAGCACTCAAAGCGGGACTGGGATACAATGAACCAAAGGACGCCTCAAACATTGCCTCCACAAGTAGAACAAAGGTAATGTTTGTACGGGCAAAAGAACATCCAACCCCAGCAACTCAGCATCAACCATTGAGGACACAGCAGGCGTCAGGAAGACCAGCTGTGAAACATTCTCAAGCTCCGTCAAGGACACAGCAGGCATCAAGAAGGCCAGCTGTGCGACAACCTCAAGCCCAACTCAAACAGCAACGTGCTCAACCTCAACAAAGACAACAGGCTGGATTTTACAGATACCAGCAACAGCAGCAACACGTTGAACGATATCAACCGAGATATCAGAGATACCCAGCTGGATATCACTCATATGAGTACCAGCTGGATAATCATTTCCAACCACAGCATCATATGAGACAGTAGAGACAAAGGAATGTCTCAGCTAGGCACACAGCTGGAAACCAAAAGAAATCAAGACATCAAGATAAGAAGACACTGAGATCAAGACCCCGCCAGCAACAACCGAAGAACACAAAGAATGTGTATATCGACTCAGCTGGAAGAATTATCAGATCATATGACCTAATTCGAGTCATCAAGCAGATCTGGGTCGTCAAAAGATCTCTGTCTAACCCTCAAGGACCCAATTAAAACTGGGTACCTAAATTTTAATCTTTTTCTAGATTGCAAGGAATCGACGCATCACTGAGGAGTCGATCACTACTAGGAAAATAATAATACATGACACTGCATAGATGACAATTTGTTGACGAATGTCATCTATGTGCATCTGTTAATGTTACATGACGCTTCTAAAATAAATCGTCATGTATGTGCGTGCTTCATTTGGTATAAATGACGGTACCTATTAGCCCGTCATGTACAAGCGTAATATATGTGCATAATTTGTTTAAATTAATATTAAATAAAATAAATCTCTCTCCCTCTACCTTCGTCATTCCTTCCTCTCATCTCCAACACACCTCTTCCTCCACCACCGTCCCTGTCCTCTTCTTCTGCCTAAAATTTAAATCCACCACCACCACCACCACCATTCTCTCTCTCTCTCTCTCTCTCTCATACCAACAACAATGCACCACCACTACTCAATCTCTCTCTCTCTCTCTCATACCAACAACAATGCACCACCACTACTCAGCCACGACCCCCACTCTATTTACCTCCCCAAATTAAAGCCCTAAAATTCTTTAATTTGACACCCACGTTTTTTTTTATCAAATTTATACGTGAACAATTTGCTACAGATTCAACCAAGGAGAGAAGAATGGAGAGGAGAAAGGAAAGACCTAAATTAGATTCGCGCCCTAACTTTTTTCCCCTTTCAGCAACAGTCGTCCACCACCATTTTTGGCCGACCCGTGTTGTCCGCTGCTTCGATTTCTACTGCTGCTTTTCTCGCACTACTATAGCCATTGTTCACACCGTCGTTTCAACCACCAGAACCGTGCACTCGAGCTATCCCCGAGCACTATCTCTTATCTCAAGATAAATCAAACATATTTCTAGCTGTACGGTTTTTTTTTCCTTTATTGTTGGAAATTTTCCATTTATGATGATTGTCTACGCAGTTTTCTTAAAATTTTGCTGAAGCTGGTCAAGTTTCTGCCGAGGTATCTATTTCAGTTTTTAGTTTTTTCTGAGATTGGTTTTGGTTTAATTGTGACTTGGTTTCAGCTTGTTGAATTTTTTTTGAGTTGAGTACTTGATATAGTTTATTGGTAGTTTTAGAGTCCTATTTTTGCATTTTTATGAAGTAACTACAATTATTGTTTAGTATAACCACAAGAATTGAAGAAAGCACTTGGCAAGAGTGGACCGCCCATTATCGTCATAGCTCCATCGTCTATTCTATTTCTTCTGTTTTCTTCTTATTCTTGTTGGAGTGTACTAGTTTCTCTTTCTCCCTGCTCATCATGATCTCTTCTGTTTGTTGACTGGTAATATTAGTCTACAATGAATTTTATAGGAGACTTATGATCTAAAGTGCAATGCAAAGGAGCTTAGAGTAAACAGAAAGAAACAACTAAAGAAAGACACTACAACCAAATTAAAGTCATTAGCAGATGAGGTAAAGCCATTTGGCGTAAGTAGCTTTCTTGATTATCTTCCTCTTGTATGTTATTAAGCTACTAAATTTGTTAATTAAAAACATACGCAGAATAGCAGCAGTAAACACTATCCTTGTCTTTTAATGAGTGTGATTCACCTTTCTTCCTCACATGCTGCTATTTCTGTTTATAGCTAGTTTTATAATTGGAATCATTTCAATTATATATTATGCGAGGATTATATTTTTTAATGGATTGTGTATCAAGAACCAAATTTACCATAACCTTCTTGTTAGTAGATGGTCTTAACATTAGATGCTTTGATGAAAAGAATGATTAAGCTAACTGGTATCTTACAAATGACATAGTCTTCCTATGTTCCTTACAGTGTATGTTACACACTTCGTATTGGTTTGATATAACAATCTTTTATCATAGCTGCCTAAGTCTATATGCTGCCATAGATTGATTTGTTATGCCAGTCTACTATGATTTAATTATACATGCTAGTGATTTACTTCTAGCTGACATATCATTTGATCTTTGGCTGTTATAAGATCCTTTCCTGATTCAAGGTAAATGCTTTTGAGTATCTTAACATTCCATTTACTTCCTGTAGAAGATGTGAAAAGGCAATACCGTAAGGTGACTTTATGGTATTATGAAATTGTTAAGTATATGTTGATTAGTATCTGTGAAAAAAAATGGCAGGTTTAATGCTATTTTTTGCTCTTACAATTATCTTTGCTTCTTCATCCTGACAAATGCAAACATATATTCACAAGCAAATGAGGCAATTGGAGGTAAATATCCTTTGCTTGTGAATATGAATTACCTTTTTATAATGAGCATACTTTTGAAATGTGTTCAGTGTGGAGCAAACTTTTGAAATGTTTGATACTTTATTTGGAATATATTTAGTAGGAGTCTTTCAGTTTTATACACGTATGTACTTAATTCATTCCATCAAAATCTGGTACACTGCGTAGTGATTCTTATTATATACACCTATCGATTTCCACTGCTGACAATATGATCTTTTTTATCACCTTGAGCTTAATGCATCTGTCGGTCAAACTCTATATTGTAGCATAGTATTATATGTTTCTAATTTGGAACTTTTTTTTATCTCTGAGTTTTAGAATCTTCCTCCAGTTACTGCAATTTTGAAAATTTGACTCAATTCTTAATTTGGAATTTTCTTTCTCTGGACAGCATTAGCAAAAGCTCGACAATTTACTCGATCAACAACAGAGAGATTATCTTCTGAACTAGGTTAATGTTGTTGGAAAGAAACAAAGGTCATAGAAGTTCTAATGAGGTTATTGAATGGAGATTGTAGTTTGTATCTTTTTTTATTAGTTTTTATTGATTTAAGTACATTTTTATTTTATGGCTATGTATCGATGACAATATATGTATATTTGGATGTTTGGATGATCAATATATAAAATTTTGGATGTTTGGATTATAGTATAATTCTGAATATTTTACTTTATTGGTTTTTTGAAAATAAATGAAGAAAAAAACAAAAAAATAATAAATTATTATCGGACATTAGATGACAGTTCTACAAAAAGAGTCATCTAAGGTCTACATATTACATGACTGTACAAACAAAAAGATAACGGTTATTCAGTGTCATGTATGTATTTCATTAAAGATAAACATGATAATTCATGACGGTATTGTACGCACAAAGATGACGGGAAATCATTGTCATTAATACGCACATAGATGACGCTAATTCCGCGTCATGTAAAGTACCTACTATAGATTACACCCGCCTACTTGACTCTTTGGCACGCACATAGATGACGCTAATTCCGCGTCATGTATGCCCGTTTTTCTAGTAGTGGATGAGAACGCTATGGTACTTGGATAGTGGATGTTCCAAGCACATGACGCACTTAAAGCATCTACTCCAGAAGTATATCGAGCGACCAGGCCCACAAGTAACATTTGGTGACAACTCAGAAGGCCTAACCAAAGGTTATGGTACATTTAAAACTAAAAATGTTATAATCCCAAATGTTTCTTATGTACAAGAATTACAACACAACTTGTTTTCCATTGCCAATTCTGCGACAACGGTTTTTCTGTCAAGTTTGATGCACAGGGATGCACAGTGAAGAACAGGGAAACCAAGCAGATACTCATAAGAGGGAAAAGAAAAGGAAATATGTATTTTCTTGGAACGAGCAATGACCCTCGAGCTTGTCTTGTATCGAAAAGCGAAAGCGAAATCAATTGCATGGCACGAACGGGCCGAATCATCTCAACTTCAAGACAATCAACAAACTGGCTAGGAACCAGCTCGCTAATGGAATTCCAGATCAAGTATATGATAAAAGTCATATGTGCAGCGCATGTCAACAAGGAAAGCAGACAAGAATTTCATTCTCTCTCAAGCCAGTTCAGTCAACTGATCGAGTACTTCAACTCCTTCACATGGATCTTTTTGGTCCAGTTACTCCAGCAAGCTTCAATGGCAGAAAATATACTCTGGTTGTAGTGGATGATTTCTCAAGATTCACATGTGTATCATTCATGTACCAGAAGAGCGAAACCAGGACTAAGCTGCCTATCATGCTGGAAAGATTATCAACATAGAAGGAGTGCAAGATAATGTCAATAAGATCAGATCGAGGAACGGAGTTTCTGAATGAAACTATTTATGATTATTGCGAGAAGAACGGAGTTCAACATCAAACATCTGCAGCACGCACACCTCAGCAGAATGGTGTAGCAGAGAGAAGGAACAGAACACTCAAAGAAGCAGCTACCTCAATGCTAGCCAGCTCTGCCATTCCAAAGAAGTTCTGGGCTGAAGCAATCAACACAGCATGCTTCACTCAGAATCGCTCCTTACTCACATCAAGGCAAGGAAAGACACCGTATGAGCTATGGAACAACAGAATACCATACATTGGATATTTCAAGGTATTCGGATCCAAATGTCATATCCTAAACCATGGAAAGACACAGCTCAAGACGTTCGACGAGAAGACTGACCGAGGAGTATTCCTTGGTTATTCTGCTGTGAGTAAAGCATACAGAGTCTTCAATAGTCGAAGTAACTCCACATGTTACCTTTGACGAAACATCTTTCGAATATAGAGACTCTATCAAACGAAGAAACGAAGGAGAATCTTCAAGACAGATTCAGATAAGAGCTCAAGAAAATCGAATCAGGAATCTGGCCGAACCACTAATTTGGGACGATGAGCCAGAGGAGGAACTTCAAATCAACCGGGAAGCTCCACCAGCTAGAAATCGAGAAGAACCTTCAACGCCAAATCAAGGGGGAACGCCATCAGCTGGAAATCCAGACACAGCCGAATCCCCAGCTCCATCTCCAGCAGAGCCTCTACAGAAGTCACCTCAAAATCCAAATCAAGGAGAATCAATCTCTCAAGACTTAACTCCTGAGCAACTCCAAGACAGACGAAATTTAGCCACTTCATGCATCAATCAATTGGAAGAAGAAATTCGTAAAAGGAAAAGATGGATTGAAGATCATCCATCATCAGCAATCATTGGAGAACCATCTGACCAAGTCAAAACCAGAAGCCCAGCTGCTCAAGCTTCATCGGATCATGAAGAAGCAGCTGACACAGCTCAACTCTCAGTAGAGCTAGAACTGACGGTCTATGATGTAGATACAGCTCTAATGACGTGTTACGTAGCTCAAGTGCCAGAGCCTCAATCAATTCTCGAAGCTTTGAAGAGCGTGCCCTGGACTAACGCCATGCAAGAAGAGCTGAACGAATTCCTCAGAAATTGTGTCTAGGAATTGGTCGACAGACCTGAAGAAGTCAAAGTCATAGGACTCAAATGGATATTCAAGAACAAATTGGATACCTTGGAAGTCATCATCAGAATTAAAGCTCGACTGGTTGCCAAGGGCTACACTCAGCAGGAAGGAATTGACTTCGAAGAATCATTTGCTCTAGTAGCGCGATTGGAAGCAATCAGACTCTTTCTCGCCTATGCAGCACATCACAAATTCAAGGTATATCAAATGGATGTGAAGTGTGCATTCTTAAATGGAGAAATCAAAGAAGATGTCTACGTTGAACAACCTTCAGGATTTGAAGTAGAAGGAAATAAAGTGTACAAGCTAAAGAAGGCGTTTTATGGATTGAAGCAAGCACCTCGAGCTTGGTATGACACTCTGCCAAATTTCCTTGTATCCAAAGGATTCAAGAAGGGCTCAGTAGACAGAACACTCTTCACCATCAAGTCAGGAGAAGACATCCTGGTTGTTCAAATTTATGTAGATGACATCATCTTTGGATCAAGATCAAACTTCTTATGCCAAAGATTTGGAGAGATGATGTCAGAGCAGTTCCAAATGTCCATGATGGGAGAAATGAGTTTCTTCCTAGGACTTCAAGTCAAGCAATCAGCAGAAGGGATTTTCATAAATCAATCCAAATACGTGAAAGACTTGATCGCCAAGTATGGAGTTCAATCGAGCAGAACTGTAAAGATTCCAATGAACACCAACTGGAAAATTGAACCAGGAACTGAAGGGAAGTCAGTTGATTCCAGCAAATACAGAGGGATAATCGGTTCCCTGCTGTATCTAACAGTAAGTCGTCCAGACATCTCATTCGCAGTCGGAGTATGTGCCAGATTTCAAGTTGATCCAAAGGAAGCACACATGCAAGCAGCCAAGAACATTCTCAAATATCTCAAAGGAACTCAGAATGTTGGGCTGTGGTACCCAGCTGAAGACAATCTACAGCTGACTGGATATTCAGACTCAGACTTCGCTGGAGATCGGTTGGACAGAAAATCAACTTCAGGAACTTGTCAGTTCTTAGGAAGTAAGTTGATTTCACGGTTTTCAAAGAAGCAAACGTGCGTCGCAACCTCCACAACAGAAGCAGAATATATGGCCGCCGGAAGCTGCTGCTCACAAATTCTCTGGCTGAAACATCAGCTGGATGATTATGAAGTGAAAACTGGACAAGTTCCAATTTTCTGTGACAGCTCAAGTGCGATTGCTATTTCAGAGAATCTAGTACTTCACACAAGATGCAAGCATGTGGACGTACGCCATCATTTCATCAGAGATCACGTGGAAAAGAAGGATGTGATTCTTGAGAAAATTCACACAGACATACAGCGGGCTGATATACTCACAAAGCCGCTGATAGAAGCAAGATTCAAAATGTTGTGCGGATTACTTGGATTACTCAACCAAGACGATGCTTCACCCAGCTGAATGGAAGCAGACCCAGCTGAATGGAAGCAGACCCGGCTGAATGGAAGCAGACCCAACTGAGTGGAAGCACACCCAGCTGAATGGAAGCAGACAGCTGGAATTCAGAATCAACGTAACCGGTATCAGCTGAGAAAGAATCCAGCTAAACCAGATGCTAAAATTGAAGGACTATTCAACTAAGGGGGAACCAGATGGAACCACGATCACCCAGCACACCCACTCAACCGAGGTATCAGCTGACTACAATGATCAGCTGAGAGGTTTGCAACAACATTAACTACTCCTACTCAATCTGTTTTCAGTCAAATCATATCTTGTCATGTCTAATCAAATTTATTTAAAAGTCTGAAAAGAACTGAATCATGGGAGTTTCGAGGCAAAAGTCAAAGTGCCCCAACCGTCCTCTCTCACGCATTAAGCCGCAATTTCTAAACAAGAAATTGACAAATCTTGATCGTCCATTCATCAAGAAATCTATATAAATATGCTAGAAGAGATACGTAAAAAAAAAATTTGCAACAACCCTAAAAAGTCTTTTTGCATTCTTTCTCATTTCCATCAATTGGTATTATTTGTTTCTACTAACAAAAGTTGCAGAAGAAGAACATGGAATCTAGAAAGATATCTTCCGAAGCCAATCAAACTTGAAGAATCTGTCAAAGCTTCAAGATAAGAGTTGCTTAACTCTCAGGAACCTCAAGAAGACGGAGTTCCAGGAGAAGGTGAAGCCCATCGACAGATCCAGTCCAACGCAGTGAGAGACTGTAAAACTCAAGAACGTCACTCACCAGGAAGGTGCAAAAAACTTCCTGGGAATGTCAAAGGAAAAAGACCTCCTCCACCCCACTGTTTCTCTCAAAATAAAAGAGAGAACGGGACATACAACTCCCTGGGATGAAAAAAATCAACGTCAACAGCTGGTGTGGAGGGGGGTGAATACACCAAGGTTTAAAAACTTTTCCCAGTTTAAAACTCTTTTCAGAGAGCCTGCTGTGTTCGATCCAGCTGGATGGCAGCTTGATCAACACAGCTGACTATGTGAGTGTGTGCGGAAGTTGGTGGGTTTGGAAAGTCCGTCTGTTGCTTTAAATCATATTGCAGAGCTCAGTTTCACTTTTCAGTTAGTCAGTTTATGCAGCTTGAAATAATGCTCATGAGGGGTTAGCAGAATGCATAAAACAAAGCAATAAAGAACAAAGCAATTTTATCGTGGTTCAGAGTAACACCTCCTACGTTCACGACCAGATTCACTGATAATTCACTACCACTTGGTTTCCAAGTACTAAGCAACTTCACAACTCTAACCTGAGTTGTGTTTCAACAGTTTGCGGGCACTGTCAAGCCTACACCTTCAGTTTTCGGGTACTGAATAACCTAACCACTTGAATTACACGCTTCGAGCAGGCGTACCTTTAACTAACCTTTCTGGGTTTGGGTTTGGGTATGGGTTTTCCAACTATGAACGAGTTCTTACAATGAAGAACAAGGAATATGATGAACTCGTTCAAACTAGGCTTTAGATATTTCTATTCTAATCTATTCTGCCTATGACTGAATATGTGAACAACTAAGAACACAGCTGATTGGCTGGGTGTTCTTGAAAGATTTGGCTTTTAAGATCGTTGTTCATTTTTCTGTTATCTCTTTTATTTCTTCAGTCGTCTCGCCAGACTCTCCAGTCGGTTACTTCTCTTCATTGGTGAGGAGATATATATAGGTGGAGATTCAAACTAGCCGTTGGAAGAGAGCCGTTTGAATCTTACTTACTTTCATTGACTTCTGGCCTTTAACCTACGAAGTAGGTCTGCATCTGCAGAAGCTATTTCTTCTCTGATTTGACCGCGTCAGATAAGATCTTCTGACATCGGGATCTTGTCTTGGAGAAGGTCTTCGTCTTCGAGCTGCTAAGCGTCTCTGCTGTGTCTTCAGCGTCTTGGACTTTGCTGTATCATTAACCAGAGCTGTAACTTCAACCTGAGCTGTGTCATTAACCTGAGCTGTCTTAGACTTGAGCTGTGTTATTGACACTCGGTGAGTCATTACAACGATTTGGGTTTTTGACCTTTGGTAGGTATTGATCTTCTTGGGTCTTTGACTCTGCTTGGTCTTGCTCTATTTGAGTACGCTATCTTTGAATACTTAATTTGTGTCGGCTGTGTCTTCTGCGACTCTACCTATAAACTAAGAAACTCTATAAGACTAAAAAAGGTGAGATAAAAAACGCTTAGGCTTGTGCGCATCTACTCAGTTGGGGTTAGCTGGGTTTTGGTATCAAATCAAAACTCTATTAATTTTCCCTACAATTTCTCCCTTTTTGATGATGCCAAAACCTAACTGAGAAAAACAATTTACTTATCTCTTAACAGGAAACGGGGTTTCAAAAGATTAAACATTCATAGCAGGTAAACAAATTCAGAGTTCAGTGCCTGGACAAGGAGTTGTTGTCATCAGGGTGAGCTTGGTCTTCATTTCTGCTGCTGCTTCTGATAAAAGGAAATTTTACAAAAGAAAATTCCCAGTTGGCTGGGTCTTCATTTCTGCTGCTGCTTCTGATTCTTCCGTCTATCTTCTTCCAGTTGCTCATTTGTTCTCAACCTGTACCTGTTGAAGATCATCTGTTCCAGCTTCCTGTATTCTTCTTCATTGTTTACCTTGGAAATTTTTCTTCTGATCGCCCATCTATTTACTTCTGCGATGATTTGCAATTTGTCAGGAAGATGAGTTCCAGGTATCAGCGGAGGTTGGATATGATACAGCGGGGGAGCAGAGAACTGGATCTTAGCGGTCTCTGCAGCATTAAAGAATACTTTCGCAGTCATCCTATCTTGATGAAAAAGCTCACTGAGGTGCATCTTGAAAGCAACATCTGGTGGCGTATTTGGGTAAACTACCAGATAGTAGTAATCTTCAATGAACTCGAATTTTGTATGTTCCCAGTCGTCGTTTAACTCTTCTGGGATCCATTCATCTGTTCTTCTCCAGTTCATTGGCACCTGAGACTTTTTCTTCGATGCTCTGATGTTTGCTCTTTTCTTCTTCTGCTTCTTTTCTTCAGCATTGAGCAAGCTTTCCTTCTTCTTCTGTTGCTCTTGAAAGCTTTTCATCTCTTGCTTTTGTTGATTTACAAAGTTGCAGAGCCATTGAGTATCATTGATGTGTTTTGGCGTTGCTCCGCTCGCTTTGGCAAGAGGAATGATCATTTTTCTCCATTTTCCTCTCCGTTCAGCTGGTTCTTCTGCTTCCAGCTCAGCAACAACTTCATCAATCTCAGACTGCAGCACTTGGATTTCATTTTTAGCTACATCTTTCCCTTTGCCTGCCCTTGATGTTTTTCTCTTGTCATTTCTTTCCCCATTTTCTTCCCCCTTTTTGGCATTATCAACAAGGGTGGAGGATAGGTTGATGATTGTCTCATTCAGCTGGGCCAGGGCTTTGTCAACATCAGCAATCTTGGCTGTTTTGTCTGCTGTGACGAGGTTGAGCTATGTTGTGCTGTTACTTCCAGCTTTGAACTGAGTGTCCAGCTCTTTGTAGAGGATGAATAGCGTTTGAATGTCAGTTCTGTTGGAGAGCGTTTGCTTTTGGAGAGCTGCCATCTGGCTGGATAGGTCGCTGATGCTGCTTTTCAGGGGAGCTTGAAGTTTTGAAATGATCTCAGGGACTCTCTTCTCTAGATGAGTTGACTGATTAATGCGTTGAGAGACGAGAGATTGCTTGAGATCTTGACTGTTGCTTTCCTGTAGATTCTGGAAAAATCTGTGAACTTCATCAATGGACTGTCCATTACAGTGGACTTGCCATTCTACGGCTGTGATGCGCAAAAGGGTGTCAACATTTGATTTGAGTCTATCCTGGAATAGGATTTCCTCAACTTTTTTGGCGATTTTGTCCTTCATTGCATCAGAAAGCATGGTATCAGGATCCGTCTAGATCCCGGATTTGACTTGTGTGGGTTTGTCTGCCTCGATCTCGACCAGTGAGCGAGTGGCATCGGTAATTGAACTTGGTGGGCCAGTTTCTGCGGGCTCAACTGTTGTAGTAGTTGGCTCGTCTTCAATTACCATTGCCTCAACTGTGTTGGCAGGTGCAGCGTCCTTGGCATTCTCAACTGGAACAATCCAGCTGAGAGTGTGGAGGTAAGAGTTGGCTCTTGCGACTACCTCCTCATACGCTGGTACTTCATCTTGCTTGGCCTTCTGGATGAGAGTTTGGATCAGCTCGTCTTGATGCATGAAGGCATCCTGAAGACTTCCAAATCCAAAGATTTCCTGTAGAGCTGCTTCTTTGTCTTTGAGCTTAGCGAAAGAGTAGAGCTCCACAAGTTCCTCATTTGCATACCAAGTAGTCATCTTGGTAGCAAGGTAAAATTTGAAGTCGCTGACGTGCGGCGGGGAGCGAAGAAAGAGAAGGTTACAGTTGCAGTGCGCTCTTTACCCCTTGAAGTCTGAGGTCATCGAATATCATGATAGTGGCAGCACGTGCAACGGCTCTGGGACTGAGGATTTCAAACTCCTCAGAAGGGCTGGTAGGTTCAGCTTGGTTTTCATCATCTAGTTGCAAAGGAGCGTCAGCTGGATGGGGTACTTTGGGTGGAGAGCTGGGTTCTGGATTTTGGAGTTGAGCGGTTTCAGGTACTAAGCAAATGGATGGGGAATCTAAGAGAGTTACCTATGGATGAAGAGGAAGGAGAGGATAGTCTTGTTTAGTGGTTCCAGCTGATGTGGGATCAGCTGGAGCGGGTTGTGAAGATGCTTGAAGAAATTGTCGAAGGGGAATAGCATTCTCTGGGTCAGAGCGAGAGACCACTAAATGTGGTTCTTCAGCTTCTCGTGATGTAATCACGAACTCCCTTCCATTGTCTGAGCTTGAGGAGGATCCCTGAGTTGTCTCCTCAGTGATTGGTCTCCACTCAGTTTTCTTCCTTTGGACTGGGGAGGCTGTGGGAGTGGATTCCGATCCAGCTGGCTCATCAACTGGTTTCTCTGTTGCTTCCTCAGCTGGTTTGCTGGCTGCGTTGAATTTCAGCTTCTTTTTGGCAGGCGGAGATCCAGCTGGCTGTGTCTCCTCCGGTTGCTTCCTTTTTCTCGCTTGAGAGGGAGAGGCAGTCTTCTGCTTTGCCTCTTACACCTTCTTCTTCCCTTCAGGGGCTGCTTTCTTCAACAAGTCAGTGAGCTGACTTGGCTTCTCAAAAAGTATTCTGGACACAAAAAATTCCTCTGTGTCGTGCCACTTAATTTTCCGTCCAGTAGTGTAGCTTTCTATTATGCACGCCACGTTGGTGCATAGATATATTATCTCCCTACCGCTGTACCGGGTGAAGCGGTTATCTTCAAAATGAATCTTTTTAGATTCTTTTTCCAATTTTCCCATGAATTAGGAGAACCAATCCACAGGGTCATTCCTGAGGATGGTTATCATCGGTTTCAGCTTGGGTATGCTGATCTCTCCTTGAGATCCAGCGATACCGAGGATGCACTTCTGGGTGACATCGAGAAGTAGTCTGTACTTGGGCTTGAGCAGGAGCTTGGACATGCTCGTCCTGTACGCTTCCGGTTTAAACAGCATCTTATCCAGTTCGGCCTGGATTCTTCTCTGGTGTAGTTATCTGGGGAGCGATCCCCATGAGACTTTAAGTTGAACAGCTTGTTCAATATCCGGTTGATGTTGATGTCGACATCCCACGGAGTTGTATGTCCAGTCTTCTCCTTGATTTGCAGAGAGACGTTGGAGTGGAGTCGATCATCTCGGTTAGTCATCTCTAGGAAGAACTCTGCGACTTCTCTGCGGAAGATGTTCTTCGGTCTTGCAGTCGTCCATTGCAAAAGTCCGGCATTCTCGATGAGATCCAGGACCTCCTGGAACTCTGAGTTCTAGTAGTTCTTGAGAGTCAAGCAATTCTCAAAATGAAGCTTTGACATCAGATTATCAGTCTGGCTTGCTCCTGGTGTTGTCATCTTTGGGGCCATGATCTTCTTCTGTTAGCTGATACCACGACTGTGTTTTCTTTATGTTGAATGAGCTTTTCTTCAGTTTTATTATCCAGCTGAGCTTGAATTCCCCACAGCTGGTTGACTTTTCTTCATCCGGATTGAGTAGTCCAAGTAATTCACACATCATCTTGATTTGGATTTTCAGCATTCTGAGCTTCTGTGAATTTTCCCAATAATGGTATCCTTCAGATGTTGAGTAATCTCTTGGGTGTTTTTCATGTCGTCAGCTGGATTAGAGAATCAGCTTGATTCTTCCACTGGATCGGGTTATTCTTCAGCTGGTGATTCCAGCTGAGTCTGTCTTTGTGAATGCATCCAGCTGGGTATTCTTCTTGATAATTTTCCTTTGAGCGGATCTTCTCATTATTGGCTCATTCTTTTGAAAAGGTCAGCTGTCCCGATATCCAGCTGATTCATCTGCTGCATCTGAATTCTTCTCGAGACCAATGTACTCAGCAGTGTGTCCAGCTGTGTTTGCTTTTCACAGCTAGGTTTGGGAGTCTCATGAAGCAGGCATCTTTAATGAAATGCTTCATCTTCTGAGTCGGAAGAAAATACTTGATCTTCTTATCTTGCTCGACTTGCGCTTTTTATCTTTTCTTGGGGAGGTCGACTCAGCTGGGGTTTTCTTTGGGTAAACTTGCTTGTCAAGATGAACCTTCATGATCTTCTTGTACCTTTCCTTGCTGTGTTCCAGCCTATTGATGTTTCGTACAAGCATAGCAACTTCTTCGTGCAATTCTTCTCCGCTCATTGTTGGTCCTTCCAAGCTGAGCTGATTTTTTTTTTTGATTCTGCACTCTGAAAGCTGTATCTATTGCCTTGGGAACAATTTATTCATCTGGCTAGATGATTCTTCTTTTTATGACCCCCAGATCAATTTTGTTGGTTGCATCTCTTGGACATTCTTCAGAAAATCAATCAGATATTATGATGTCTCTGATGGTTGTCTCTTATGGTGTCATATACTCTGAGTATGAGACGTTCCAAGTCGTCAATCAGCCTTTCTGTTCTTCTCATCTCCTGGTGGCTTGAGACGATTGCATCACAGTCCATCCGGTTTGTTGCTGAGTGAAATTCTTCTCTCCAGTGCTCCAAAATACTTTGGTATCTTGTTCTTCGTACTCCGAAGTCATGGAAATAGTTTCTGTAACATTCGCATCTCAGACAAATACCCGGATTCATGATTTCTCAATACAGTATGCAATAATGATTTTCAAAAAGATTTTGAAACTTTGAAGGATCTGTTCAGGTGACCACTATCAACAAAGAAATGCTGACTTGTCACAGATACAGTGATCTATTGAACCACTGCACTGATACCAATTGTTGGTCCCAAGACGGATATCATGGTGTAGAGGGGGGGTGAATACACCAAGGTTTAAAATCTTTTCCCAGTTTAAAACTCTTTTCAGAGAGCCTGCTTTGTTCGATCCAGCTGGATGACAGTTTGATCAACACAGCTGGCTGTGAGAGTGTGTGCGGAAGTTGGTGGGTTTGGAAAGTCCGTCTGTTGCTTCAAATCATATTGCAAAGCTCTGTTTCACTTTTCAGTTAGTCAGTTTATGCAGCTTGAAATAATGCTCATGAGGGGTTAGTAGAATGCATAAAACAAAGCAATAAAGAACAAAGCAATTTTAACGTGGTTCAGAGTAACACCTCCTACGTCCACCACCAGATTCACTGGTAATTCACAACCACTTGGTTTCCAAGTACCAAGCAACTTCACAACTCTAACCTGAGCTGTGTTCCAGCAGTTTACGGGCACTGTCAAGCTTACACCTTCAGTTTCCGGGTACTGAAGAACCAAACCACTCGAATTACACGCTTCGAGCAGGCGTACATTTACCTAACCTTTCTGGGTTTGGGTTTGGGTATGGATTTTTCAACTATGAACAAGTTCTTACAATGAAGAACAAGGAGTATGATGAACACGTTCAAACTAGGCTTAAGATATTTCTATTCTAATCTATTCTGCCTATGATTGAATATGTGAACAACTAAGAACACAGCTGACTGGTTGGGTGTTCTTGAAAGATTTGGATTTTAAGATCGTTTTTCATTTTTCTGTTTTCTCTTTTATTTCTTCAGTCGTCTCGCCAGACTCTTCAGTCGATTACTTGTCTTCAATGGTGAGGAGATATATATAGGTGGAGATTCAAACTAGCCGTTGGAAGAGAGCCATTTGAATCTTACCTACTTTCATTTACTTCTGGCCTTTAACCTACGAAGTAGGTCTGCATCTGCAGAAGCTATTTCTTCTCTGATTTGACCGCGTCTGATAAGATCTTCTGACATCGGGATCTTGTCTTGGAGAAGGTCTTCGTCTTCGAGCTGCTGAGCGTCTCTGCTGTGTCTTCAGCGTCTTGAACTCTGCTGCGTTTTGACACTGAGCTGTCTTATACATGTGCTGTATTATTAACCTGAGCTGTGTCTTCAACCTGAGCTGTGTCATTAACCTAAGCTGTCTTAGACCTGAGCTGTGTTATTGACACTAAGCTGGGTCCTTTACACTAAGCTGGGTTTTTGACACTTACCTGGGTTTCCGTCACTGAGCTGGGTCCTGATACTGCTGGGTCTTTGACTCTGCTTGGTCTTGCTCTGCTCAGTCTGCTATGCTGAATACTTCAGCTGTGTCAGCTTAGCTATGTCTTCTGCGACTCTACCTGTAAACTAAGAAACTCTATAAGGCTCAAACAAGTGAGCTGAAAAACGCTTAGGCTTGTGCAATCATCTACTCGGTTGGGGTCAGCTGGGTTTTGGATCAAATCAAAACTCTATTAATTTTCCCAACAAATTACTTGATAAGCACGACCGCAACATGGTATGTCACGTAGATCTTCAAGATCCCTCCCGGATCCTCTACCTAAGGATAAGGAAAGAAATTTAGGTTAGATCTTCTTATCCTTATGCTCATTGATTTTGGAGAGAGACACGCTTGTTGCCCCCAACATCTTGCCTTCTATGTTAGCACGTCTTCTACTCTACCTCCTGTCCAAAATGATAGACAAGGCCAACACTGCATCTGGAATGGAGATTGAGCCAGCAAATCCACTCAACAGCTTCATGTCAGATCACATCATACTTGCCCAAGCTGGAGGTCCATCGGTTGCTCATTTGTCTGGTATCGATGCTTGTACCATTTCAGCAGTGTTTAGCCCTGTCTTGCCCTCTAATGCTCGTGCCCTGTCCAGATCCACCTGTTGCCCAAATAGTGCACTCCCATATACCAAAACAATACAAAAAGACATATAAAGACTCGATCTCGACTACCTAAACACACTCATAATGAACACGAAATATGGGTTCTTCATATTATTTTCAAATTTAATTATTGTGATTATTAGAATAAAAGTTTTTAATATATTTATTTTGACGAAACTTTCAAAATGATTGAAAATTAAATCGAATTTTTATATTGTGATCATCACAACTCTGATTATATTAATCTTAATTAATTTATGCGTGTTATTCTCAATAAAATAAAATAAAATAAAATAAAATAAAATGCATACACAAGCTCATTCATTTTTATTTAATTTTTTGTAATAATGGTTGAAATTGTCGAGTAAATATTTGTTCAAAAAATGTTACTAGTATTTATCAAACATCTACTATTTGAATTAGAGCCACTTACTTTACACTTCTCCCTCTAAACCCTAAATCGTACTCTCTCCCCCTTTCTCTCTTTCTTCTTTTCACATTAACTCACCCGGCACATCAACTTTCTTCTCGGCGATAATTACAGTCTCTTTCCCAAGGTAGGGAACAGATTAAGTACACTACCGTATCGGTTTTTCGTTTTGTTTATCTATTTTGTTTCATAATCTTGCAATAGATTATTTATTTAGTCATTTTAACTGTTTCCTAATTTGTTTCGTTTATTTTATTTTAGAAGATGGACAATTAGAGGTGCACTCATATGCTAGCACATGCTGCTTCATTTTTACAGTTTTCTGGCATCGAGTGTATGACACGTTCTGCATTGGAGTTTGAACAAAACCGTCTAAATCAACTTCAATCTCGAAGAGTGGCATCCATTAATAAAGAGGCTCACTATTTTCATAAGGCTCTGATGGCAACCAACGCCTTCAGATTTGTGAAATACACTTACAAATATGATAACAGCAGAGCACTAACTGCTCATTACGACCAAAGAATTACCCAGGCCCAACAAAGAGTGGCGGAGTTGACTCTGCAACTCGGCCAACTTCAAAAATTGCCGATATGCCGAAAATACGTTGAGGATGATGTGTCTTTAGTACTCGGAGCTTCACGGTGATCATTTTGCTATTCTAGACAAACTATGTGCGTTGGTACATAAAAAATAATTATTAGTGTTTGTGTATTTTATTTTAGTTTTGATCTTATTTATCATATTTAGCACTTTTTGAATCAATTGTTGATTTTTTTTTAAAATTTCACACGAATGAACGTTATTACTTAATGCATGATCTTTTATTTTTTTTTGTTTCCAACACAATTTTAAATGAGGTCAAGTATCCTTTCCTATTTAAACTTAAAAGATTACTTAAATCAATAATTAAGATATTTCGAACACATATTTGATCCAATAAAACAAAGCAGAAGTGCATAAAATAAGTCGTTCCCATCATGCATCCTATTTATAGGCGTAGATGTGCTAAGGTTTGGGCATCCGGTCCTTTGCAAGGAAGGTTCCATGAGCTATCTTGGAGTGCAAGTAATTATTTCATAAGCACGACCCCAACATAGTATGTCACGTAGATCTTCAAGATCCCTCCCGGATCCTCTACCTAATCAGATAAGGAAAGAAATTTAGGTTAGATCTTCTTATCCTTATCCTCATAGGTTTTGGAGAGAGACACGCCTGTGGCCCCCAACATCTTGTCTTCTATGTCAGCACGTCTTTAGCTCTGCTTCCAGCCCAAAATGATAGACAAGGCCAACACTGCATCTGGCATGGAGATTGAGCCAGCGAATCCATTCAACAACTTCGTGTCTGATGTCATCATACTTGCCCAAGCTGGAGGTCCATCGGTTGCTCATTTGTCTGGTATCGATGCTTGTACCATTTTAGCAGTGTTAGACCTATCTTGCCCTCTAATGCTTCTGCCCTGTCCAGATCCAGTTGTTGCCCAAATAGTGCACTCCCAGATACCAAAACAATACAAAAAGACATACAAAGACTCGATCTCGACCACCTAAACACACTCATAATGAACACAAAATATGGGTTCATCATATTATTTTCGAATTTAATTATTGTGTTTATTAGAATAAAAGTTTTTAATGTACTTATTTTGACGAAACTTACAAAATGATTGGAAATTAAATCAAATTTTTTTATTGTGATCATCACCATTCTGATTATATTAACACTAATACTTTTCCGGACATAAAATGAATATATTAATAATTTTAACTTATAATTTATCAAATAAAATAATGGTGTTGGTTAGTACTCTAATGTATTTACTTAATTAATCTAAACAACCATTTTTAAAGAGAGAAATATGAATACAAAAAATACCAAATTAAACTAATAAAGTTATTTTGTGATTTTCATTAATCTTTCGTAAATACTATTACTTAATAGATATTTATGCATTCACTTGAATTAAATTACTCAAAAAATAATAAATTGAATGAATGTGGAGAAATTACAAAATTAAATAAATAAGTTAAACGGATCGAACCGATTCATTTACCTAAACTAGCTAGATTATGTCCGGACATTTATGTCCGAATAGCATCACTCTTATATTAATCTTAATTAATTTATGTGTGTTATTCTCAATAAAATAAAATAAAAAAAAGTAAAATAAAATGCATACACAAGCTCATTCATTTTTCTTTTATTTTTTGTAATAATGGTTGAAATTGTCGAGTAAATATTTGTTCAAAAAATGTTACTAGTATTTATCAAACGGCTACTATTTGAATTAGAGCTACTAACTTTACCCTTCTCCCTCTAAACCCTAAATCGTACTCTCTCCCTCTTTCTATGTATCTTCTTTTCACATTAACTCATCCGGCACATCATCTTTCTTGTCGGCGGTAATTATAGTATCTTTCCCAAGGTAGGGAACAGATTAAGCAGCCCTACACTACCCTACCGGTTTTTCGTTTTGTTTATCTATTTTGTTTCATAATCTTGCAAAAAATTATTTATTTAGTCATTTTAATTGTTTCCTAATTTGCTTCGTTTATTTCATTTTAGAAGATGGTCAATAAGAGGTGGACTCTTGTGCTAGCACAAGGTGCATCATTTTTAGGGTGCTCTGGTATCGAGTGTATGGCATGTTCTGTATTGGACTCTGAACAAAACCGTCTAAATCAACTTCAAGCTCCAAGAGTGGCAGAGTTGACTCAGATGGCAACCAATGCCTTCAGATTTCTGAAATACACTTACAAATATGATACCAGTAGAGCACTAACTGCTCATTAAAAATCAACCTGGTCCAACAGAGAGTGGCAGAGTTGACTCTGCGTCTCGGCCAACTTCAAAAATCGTCGATATACCGAAAATACATTGTGGATGATGTGTCGTTAGTACTCGGAGCTTCATGGTGATCGATTTGCTATTCTAGACAAACTATGTGCATTGGCACATAAAAAATAATTATTAGTATTTGTGTATTTTATTTTAGTTTTGATCATATTTATTATATTTAGAACTTTTTGAATCAATTGTTGATTTTTTTTTTAAATTTCACTCGAATGAACGTTATTACTTAGATTTTTTATTTTTTTTGTTTCCAACACAATTTTAAATGAGGTCAAGTATCCTTTCCTATTTTTACTTAAAAGACTACTTAAATCAATGATTAAGATATTTCGAACACATATTTGATCCAATAAAACAAAGCAGAAGTGCATAAAATAAGTCGTGCCCATCATGGATGCGCCCTTGCACCCTATTTATAGGCGTAGATGTGCTAAGGTTTGGGCCTCCGGTCCTTTGCAAGGAAGGTCTCATACCTTGGAGTGGAAGTAATTTCTTCCTAAGCACGACCCTAACATGGTATGTCACGTAGATCTTCAAGATCCCTCCCGGATCATATACCTAATCGGATAAGAAAAGAAATTTAGGTTAGATCTTCTTATCCTTATCCTCATAGGTTTTGGAGAGAGACACGCCTATTGCCCCCAACATCTTGCCTTCTATGTCAGCACGTCTTCTGCTCTACTTCCTGCCCAAAATGATAGACAAGGCCAACACTGCATCTGGAATGTAGATTGAGCCAGCGAATCCACTTAACAGCTTCGTGTCAGAAGTCATCATACTTGCCCAAGCTGGACGTCCATCGGTTGCTCATTTGTCTGGTATCGATGCTTGTACCATTTCAGCAGTGTTTAGCCCTGTCTCGCCCTCTAATGCTCCTGCCCTGTCCAGATCCACCTGTTGCCCAAATAGTGCACTCCCAGATACCAAAACAATACAAAAAGACATACAAAGACTCGATCTCGACTACCTAAACACACTCATAATGAACACAAAATATGGGTTCATCATATTATTTTCGAAGTTAATTATTGTGATTATTAGAATAATAGTTTTTAATATACTTATTTTGACGAAACTTACAAAATGATTGGAAATTAAATCAAATATTTTTATTGTGATCATCACCACTCTGATTATATTAATTTTAATTAATTAATACGTGTTATTCTCAATAAAATAAAATAAAATAAAATAAAATGCATGCACAAGCTCATTCAATTTTATGTTATTTTTTGTAATAATAGTTGAAATTGTTGAGTAAATATTTGTTCAAAAAATGTTACTAGTATATATCAAACGGCTACTATTTGAATTAGAGCCACTGACTTTACCCTTCTCCCTCTAAACCCTAAATCGTACTCCCTCCCCCTTTCTCTCTCTCTTCTTTACACATTAACTCACCCGGCACATCATCTTTCTTCTCAGCGGTAATTACAGTCTCTTTCCCAAGGTAGGGAACATATTAAGCAGCCCTAGACTACCCTACCGGTTTTTTGTTTTATTTATCTATTTTGTTTCATAATCTTGCAATAAATTATTTATTTAGTCATTTTAACTGTTTCCTAATTTGCTTCGTCTATTTTATCTTTGAAGATGGTCAATAGGAGGTGGACTCTTGTGCTAGCACAAGCTGCTTCATGTTAGTGTGCTCTGGTATCGAGTGTATGGCATGTTCTGCATTGGACTCTGAACAAAACCGTCTAAATCAACTTCAAGCTCCAAGAGTGGCGGAGTTGACTCTGATGGCAACTAACGCCTTTAGATTTCTGAAATACACTTTCAAATATGATAACTGCAGAGCACTAACTGCTCATTACGACCAAGAATCAACCTGGTCCAACAGAGAGTGGCGGAGTTGACTCTGCGACTCGGCCAACTTCAAAAATCGTCGATATGCCGAAAATACATTATGGATGATGTGTCGTTAGTAATCGGAGCTTCATGGTGATCGATTTGCTATTCTAGACAAACTATGTGCATTGGCACATAAAAAATAATTATTAGTATTTGTGTATTTTATTTTAATTATGATCCTATTTATTATATTTAGAACTTTTTGAATCAATTGTTGATTTTTTTTTTATATTTCACACGAAGGAACGCTATTACTTAATGCTTGTTTTTTTATTTTTTTGTTTCCAACATAATTTTAAATGAGGTCAAACATCCTTTCCTATTTACACTTAAAGGACTACTTAAATCAATGATTAAGATATTTCGAACACATATAATTGATCCAATAAAATAATGCAAAGTGCATAAAATAAGTCGTTCCCATCATGGCTGCGACCATGCACCCTATTTATAGGCGTAGATGTGCTAAGGTTTGGGCCTCCGGTCCTTTGCATGAAAGGTTCCATGAGCTACCTTGGAGTGCAAGTAATTACTTCATAAGCACGACCCCAACATGGTATGTCACGTCGATCTTCAAGATCCCTCCCGGATCCTCTACTTAATCGGATAAGGAATGAAATTTAGGTTAGATCTTCTTATCCTTATCCACATAGGTTTTGGAGAGAGACATGTCTGTTGCCCACAACATCTTGCCTTCTATGTTAGCACGTCTTCTGCTCTGCTTCCTGCCCAAAATGATAGACAAGGCCAACAGTGCATCAGGTACGGAGATTGAGCCAGCGAATCCACTCAACAGCTTCGCGTCTGATGTCATCATAATTGCCCATGCTGGAGGTCCATCGATTGCTCATTGCCTCGTATCGATGATCGTACCATTTCAGCAGTGTTTAGCCCTCTAATGCTACTGCCCTATCCAGATCTACATGTTGCCCAAATAGTACCCTCCCAGACACCAAAACAATACAAAAAGACATACAAAGACTCGATCTAGACTAGCTAAACACACACAAAATGAAAACAAAATATGGGTACATAATATTATTTTCGAATTTAATTATTGTGATTATTAGAAAAAAAGTTTTTAATACACTTATTTTGACGAAACTTACAAAATGATTGGATTAAATCGAATTTTTTTTATTGTGATCATTATCACTCTGATTATATTAATCTTAATTAATTTATGCATGTTATTCTCAAACAAATAAAATAAAATAAAATAAAATGCATGTAGGAGCTCATTCATTTTTATATTATCTTTTTTAATAATGGTTGAAATTGTCGACTAAATATTTGTTCAAAAAATATTACTAGTATTTATCAAACGACTACTTTTGAATTAGAGCCACTGACTTTACCCTTCTCCCTCTAAACCCTAAACCGTACTCTCTCTCCCTTTCTCTCTCTTTTCTTTTCACATTAACTCACCCGGCACATCACTTTCTTCTCGGCGGTAATTACAGTCTCTTTCCTAAGGTAGGGAACAGATTAAGCAGCCTACACTACCCTACCGATTTTTCGTTTTGTTTATCTATTCTGTTTCATAACCTTGCAATAAATTATTTATTTAGTCATTTTAACTGTTTCCTAATTTGCTTCATTTATTTTATTTTAGAAGATGGTCAATAGAAGGTGGACTCTTATTCTAGCACATGCTGCTTCAATTTTTGAGTGTTCTGGTATCAAGTGTATGGCACTTTCTGCATTGGACTCTGAACAAAACCGTCTAAATCAACTTCAAGCTCGAAGAGTGGCATCCATTAATAAAGAGGCGCACTATTTCCATAAGGCTTTGATGGCAACCAAGGTCTTCAGATTTGTGAAATACACTTACAAATATGATAACAGCAAAACATTAACTGCTCATTATGGCCAATGAATCAACCTGGTCCAACAGAGAGTGGCGAAGTTGACACTGCGATTTGGCCAACTTCAAAAATCGGCGACATGCCGAAAATACATTGAGGATGATGTGTCGTTTGTACTCGGAGCTTCACGGTGATCGAGTTGCTCTAGACAAACTATGTGCATTGGCACATAAAAAATAATTATTAGTATTTGTGTATTTTATTTTAGTTATGATCCTATTTATTATATTTAGAACTTTTTGAATCAATTGTTGATTTTTTTTTTAAATTTCACACGAATAAACGCTATTACTTAATGCTTGTTTTTTTATTTTTTTGTTTCCAACACAATTTTAAATGAGGTCAAACATCCTTTCCTATTTACACTTAAAGGACTACTTAAATCAATGATTAAGATATTTCGAACACATATTTGATCCAATAAAATAAAGCAGAAGTGCATAAAATATGTCATTCCTATCATGGCTGCGGCCATGC
Source organism: Agastache rugosa (assembly GCA_031470985.1). Taxonomy (NCBI): domain Eukaryota; kingdom Viridiplantae; phylum Streptophyta; class Magnoliopsida; order Lamiales; family Lamiaceae; genus Agastache; species Agastache rugosa. The sequence continues at coordinate 4,083,728 of CM062604.1, read as the reverse complement.
ACCCTATTTATAGGTGTAGATGTGCTAAGGTTTGGGCCTCCGGTCCTTTGCATGAAAGGTTCCATGAGCTACCTTGGAGTGCAAGTAATTACATGATAAGCACGACCCCAACATGGTATGTCACGTCGATCTTCAAGATCCCTCCCGGATCCTCTACTTAATCGGATAAGGAAAGAAATTTAGGTTAGATCTTCTTATCCTTATCCACATAGGTTTTGGAGAGCGACATGTCTGTTGCCCACAACATCTTGCGTTCTATGTCACCACGTCTTCTGCTCTGCTTCCAGCCCAAAATGATAGACAAGGCCAACAGTGCATCAGGTATGGAGATTGAGCCAGCGAATCCACTCAACAGCTTCGCGTCTGATGTCATCATAATTGCCCATGCTGGAGGTCCATCGATTGCTCATTGCCTCGTACCGATGATCGTACCATTTCAGCAGTGTTTAGCCCTGTCTTGCCCTCTAATGCTACTGCCCTATCCAGATCTACCTGTTACCCAAATAGTACCCTCCCAGACACCAAAACAATACAAAAAGACATACAAAGACTCGATCTAGACTACCTAAACACACACAAAATGAAAACAAAATATGGGTACATAATATTATTTTCGAATTTAATTATTGTGATTATTAGAAAAAAAGGTTTTAATACACTTATTTTGACGAAACTTACAAAATGATTAGATTAAATCGAATTTTTTTATTGTGATCATTATCACTCTGATTATATTAATCTTAATTAATTTATGCATGTTATTCTCAAACAAATAAAATAAAATAAAATAAAATAAAATAAAATGCATGTAGGAGCTCATTCATTTTTATATTATTTTTTTTAATAATGGTTGAAATTGTCGACTAAATATTTGTTCAAAAAATATTACTAGTATTTATCAAACGACTACTTTTGAATTAGAGCCACTGACTTTACCCTTCTCCCTCTAAACCCTAAACCGTACTCTCTCTCCCTTTCTCTCACTTTTCTTTTCACATTAACTCACCCGGCACATCATCTTTTTTCTCGGCGGTAATTACAGTCTCCTTCCTAAGGTAGGGAACAGATTAAGCAGCCTACACTACCCTACCGATTTTTCGTTTTGTTTATCTATTCTGTTTCATAACCTTGCCATAAATTATTTATTTAGTCATTTTAACTGTTTCCTAATTTGCTTCATTTATTTTATTTTAGAAGATGGTCAATAGAAGGTGGACTCTTATTCTAGCACAAGCTGCTTCAATTTTTGAGTGTTCTGGTATCAAGTGTACGGCACTTTCTGCATTGGACTCTGAACAAAACCGTCTAAATCAACTTCAAGCTCGAAGAGTGGCATCCATTAATAGAGAGGCGCATTATTTCCATAAGGCTCTGATAGCAACCAAGGTCTCAGATTTGTGAAATACACTTACAAATATGATAACAGCAAAACACTAACTGCTCATTATGGCCAATGAATCAACCTGGTCCAACAGAGAGTGGCGAAGTTGACTCTGCGATTTGGCCAACTTCAAAAATCGGCGACATGCCGAAAATACATTGAGGATGATGTGTCGTTTTTACTCGGAGATTCACGGTGATCGAATTGCTCTAGACAAACTATGTGCATTGGCACATAAAAAATAATTATTAGTATTTGTGTATTTTATTTTAGTTTTGATCCTATTTATTATATTTAGAACTTTTTGAATCAATTGTTGATTTTTTTTTTTAAATTTCACACGAATGAACGCTATTACTTAATGCTTGTTTTTTTATTTTTTTGTTTCCAACACAATTTTAAATGAGGTCAAACATCCTTTCCTATTAACACTTAAAGGACTACTTAAATCAATGATTAAGATATTTCGAACACATATTTGATCCAATAAAACAAAGCAGAAGTGCATAAAAAAAGTCATTCCTATCATGGCTGCGGCCATGCTCCCTATTTATAGGCGTAGATGTGCTATGGTTTGGGCCTCCGGTCCTTTGCATGAAAGGTTTCATGAGCTACCTTGGAGTGCAAGTAATTACTTGATAAGCACGACCCCAACATGGTATGTCACGTCGATTTTCAAGATCCCTCCCGGATCCTCTACTTAATCGGATAGGGAAAGAAATTTAGGTTAGATCTTCTTATCCTTATCCTCATAGGTTTTGGAGAGAGACATGTCTGTTGCCCACAACATCTTGCCTTCTATGTCAGCACGTCTTCTGCTCTGCTTCCTGCCCAAAATGATAGACAAGGCCAACAGTGCATCAGGTATGGAGATTGAGCCAGCGAATCCACTCAACAGCTTCGCGTCTGATGTCATCATAATTGCCCATGCTGGAGGTCCATCGATTGCTCATTGCCTCGTATCGATGATCGTACCATTTCAGCAGTGTTTAGCCCTGTCTTGCTGATGAGACCGGGCCTAGCACTGAAGACCTAAACCCGGAATTGCAGCTTAGAGGTCCAGTGACGAGATTAAGAGCCAAGAAGCTGCAAGGATATTTTCAGTGCTATATTCAGAAGAAGTTGGAAGACGATGGAGCTGAAACCCGACATTACAAGTTGGTAACTTTCATGAGCATCGAGGAGGACACCTAACCACAACCATGTGTGCTATTGAATTATTTATCCATTAGTATAGTTTGTTTTTATTTCAATTTAATTAGTAGCCCAATTATCACAACATGTTTAGGTGATTAATTGGCCCAGTTATATTTAATTAAGGGATTCGAAATTACCAAGCCCAAGCCTTGTAACTTTCGAACCCTAGCTTAGAATTAGCCTAGTATTTAATTAATTTTCGTAGGTACTGTTCAACAGACGAGTTTTGAATCAAAAGTTATTTTTCGACTTTGTCTCACGTGTTCTTCAAGTACACAAACCCTAGTTCTTGGTAGGATTCGATTTTGGCACCTTTGAATCTGAAATCTCTAGTTCGTTCGTGATCTCGTGTAGGTCTCGGGTTAACTACGCCGTCGTAGAATTGCTTCCGTGATACGTGTTTCAATCGTTCGTCGATTCGGGGTCCGTATTGAGGTAAATCTCCAATCTATTCGTCTCTTTGTTCTGTGTTTTTCGCCCAGCCATCCAAGCCTTCTTGTTACCCTCATAATTCGACCATAATCATCCCTTCCATCGCCCAAGTCTAGTTTTCATCAAATTCGAACCCGTTGCATTGCTAAAATCCTAAATCGCACCGAAATTGAGCACCGAGCGTTTTTGAGTTCTACTCGTGCGTTTTTGCTGAATTTTGGATATATTGTTCCTGTGTTTATTTTATAGTTTGTGTTAAAATTTCAGCATAATCGGAGTTGAATTGCTATAGTTTCTGATCGAGTCGTCTTTTAGGGTTTTAAATCGATAGTTTGGGTATTTGTTTCGTTTTTTGTTCGTTCTGTTTCAATTGTCGTTTGAGATCAGTTTTTAGGTGTTATAATCTATATTGGTTCAGTTTGTAATTTGGGTTGAATCATCCTTTCCGTTGACGTGAGTTCGAGTCCTCGTTTCCGCGTTTTGATTGGCCATATCATAAATTTAGTATCAGAGCCACGTCAGCTTGCTGGTCGTGGTTCAATCCAAATTGTGGTGTGATACACTGGGGGCAAAAAGGATCGATCAGATCATATAAAGAAAAAAAAAAAAAAAAGAGAAAAAATAAAAAATGAAAAAAAAATGAAGAAAAAAATAAAAAAAAAAGAAAAGATCGAGCCCTATTTTTGGATCACCGATTATTTTTTTTAAAGTAATCTTGGTTTATTCTTGTTGATTTATTTTGATTGTTTCTTGGTCGAAAATTGTGTGAGCAATTGTGTTGGGTAGACTAGTGTCGTCGTTTGCTTACCGTGTGTGTAGCATTTGTCGTCCTTCGTCGATTAGCGATTGGGGTCGTCGAATTGCAGCTTGTTTTCTCATTCTTGGAGTCATTACTTTCGGTTATTGTGTCTAGTTGGGGGTATTAGAATTGGTTTGATATAATCCTAGTTTGATTTGGTTTTGGAAGTCCTTTTCCTAGTCGAACTCAAAACTGTTTCCTTGCTCGATTTGGTTTTGGTTTTGGATTTTGGTTCTGTAATTTTTCTCTACCTATTTCCCTTACCAACCGAAATATCCCTCCAGCCCTGTTACCAACCGAAATCCACCCTTTTCTGCTTTAAATCTCTCGTTTACGGCAGAATTTCGATTTGACGTAGAATTTGCTCTAGAACTCCGATTTTTCTCCATAATACCATTCCGGAAGCGGAACGACGCTCTGAGCAAGACTCACCGCTTTGCCATGATATATAGGCATTTTTGGCCAAATTCAGTCGTCTTCTAGGCGAAATTGCCCTCCGAACTTTTTCGATTTTTCTGTTTTTCGAATTTTTTTCAATTTTTTGTTTGAGCAGCCCGTTTTTTGTGTTTCTTGAGTCGATTTATTGTGAAATATTGTTCTTGGAAGTAATTTGAGATATTGGTTGTTTTGATCCGTACTTCACCGAGAATCGAGTTCGAGCTACTGACTACGATCGAAGGGGTTCAATTTTGGATCCTTTCAACTTCGACAAATTTGGTGAGATTGTTCTAAGTTGCATTTTTTTCAATTCCTGAGTGATAAACATGAGTGGAAAAATACTGAGGGAACAAACGAGAGAATTGTGAGGATTGTGAGGATTACTTTTCCTTCTTTACGTTTGTTCATTGTGCAGGTTTAATGGATCCGGGAAAGACACCACAGACTTCAGGTACCCCGCCAGATTGGGACGCCAAATACCACTTTGATGCTTTGAGTGGTCGCGTACAGGGTCAGTTCAGAGAAGTACAGAACACAATGGCACAAATTTGAGGAGTTCAGTACAGTTACAATTCAGACACCACCACAGGCTAATAGGGCAGAGCCAGCACCTACTAATCAAGAAGATGAGTTCGAACTGCATGAAGAAGTATCTGAGTCAGAACATTTTGAGGATGAACGAGTTGAGGATAATACAGCTCAGTTTTTTCCGCTTCAGAGAGACAGAAACGGCTTTGCAGCTCGAGGTAGAGGTCGGGGTCGTGGTGATCAATTCCAACCACGTTTCCAGGCAGCTCGCAGGAACGTCTATATGGAACAGAACAGATATGGTAATGCAGATGGTCTACTCAGCAACATCAAGACCACCATTCCAGAGTTTGAAGGCAAGCATGATCCAGATGCCTATTTAGACTGGGAGCGCAAAGTAGATAAGATATTTGAGTGCTATGACTTCCCAGAGGTGAAGAAGGTCCAGTTAGCTTCTTTGGAGTTTACTGGTTACGCAGCTACATGGTGGGAGTTTCAGCAGAACCGGCGACGCAATCAGAGACATCCTCCTATTGACACTTGGCAGGAGATGAAGGATGTTATGAGAGGGCGTTTCATTCCTGTGCACTATGAACGGGAATTAGAACGCAAACTCAGTCAGATTCGTCAGGGTTCAAGATCGATAGAAGAGTACCACAAGGATCTGGAGACAGCGTTGAACCGAGTTGGCAAAGAAGAAACCTTGTATGCCACCATCAACAGGTACATCGAGGGCATGAACCCGGATATTGCTTGTGAGGTCGAGCTAAGAGACTTTAACAGTATTGAGGCGATGGTTCATTACGCATCCATTGTGGAGCGGCAGCTTAGAGATGGACGCCGACGTCCCGTTCAATCCACTCCTGTAAAGTCTCCGTGGGTTAGGGGCGAGACATCTACGCCTAAGATACTTCCCACACGCCCTCCAACACAGTCCACGCCGTCAGCACGCCGTTTTGAACAGCCCAGCCGCAGGAATGATTTCAGTGCATCTGCACCGAACAAAAGCTCACAGAATAGGCCAGCGCAGTCTAGTCAGCCTCAGAATGCTACATCAGGCAGAGCGCGTGACGTTCAGTGTCACAAGTGCCATGGTTGGGGACATTTTCAGGCCCAGTGCCCTAATCGTCGTGTTATGTTCGTCACCGCGGATAATGAAGTGGAATCAGCCAGTGAAGAAGAGAAAGAAGATACTGCCGACACAGAGACCGAAGATCAGCCGAGGGTTAGCATACCAATGGCTGACCTTGAGGAGGAGATAGCCCCTCCTGCACATGGTTGCCTAGTGTCCATCCGGACTTTGAGCATGCTGAGAGAAGAAGATCTGACAGATCAACGGGAAAACATCTTTTACACCCGTTGCGTTATTCAAGACAAGACATGCTCCGTGATAATTGACAGTGGCAGCGTGGTGAATGCCATCAGCCAGTATGTCGTCGACAAGCTCGCACTCGTGCCGCAGAAGCATCCAAAGCCATACAAACTACAGTGGCTTACAGATAGAGGCGAGATCAGAGTCGTGTGTCAGGTAAACGTTCAATTTACTATTGGAAGATTTACTGACACCGTTCTTTGTGATGTTATTCCTATGGAGGCAGCACACATCTTGTTAGGTCGTCCATGGCAGTTTGATAGAAAGACAATTCATGATGGGTACGCGAACATGTATGCGATCCCAAGAGAAGGAAAGACGACCATTTTGAAGCCGTTGTCGCCTAAGGAAGTGTTAGAAGATCAGTTGAGAATGCAGGAGAAGTTTAAGGAGGAACGGGAGAGAAAGGCCAAAGTTGAGGCCGCCAGCCCTAAGCATGACACGGCCGAACACTCCAAGGCCAAGTCCACACCTCCAAAGACCCAAGAATTCAAAGAGAGCAGCTCCTGCATTGAGTCCACCGAGTTCCAGTGCCAACAGTGGGGATCCAGTGCACCGAAATCTGTTCATTAGTGCAAAGGGAGTACGAAAAGCCATCAAAGCTGGTAAGCCTATCGTTCTAGTTACTTTTAAGGCTTATGATACTTCTGACCCTATTATTCCTACTGTTTTGCAGTCTTTGATGGAGGAGTTCAAGGATGTGTTTCCGGACGAGATTCTTAGTGGTCTGCCGCCAATTCGAGGAATTGAGCACCAGATCGACTTCATCCCGGGAGCAGTCCTTCCTAACCGGCCAGCTTACCGGACCAGCCCTGATGAGACAAAGGAGATAGACCGTCAAGTCATGGAGTTGCTGGAAAAGAAGCAAATTCGAGAGAGTATGTCGCCGTGCGCCGTTCCAGTCATCCTAGTTCCGAAGAAGTCGAACGAGTGGCGCATGTGCATGGACTGCCGAGCCATCAATAAAATCACGGTAAAGTATCGCTTTCCCATTCCTAGGCTTGATGATATGTTGGATGAGTTGTCTGGAGCGTCTGTCTTTTCTAAAATTGATTTACGTTCTGGCTATTTTCAAGTTCGAATGAGTGAAGGTGATGAGTGGAAAACTGCATTTAAGACTAAGCATGGATTATATGAGTGGCTTGTGATGCCCTTTGGTTTAACTAATGCGCCTAGTACTTTTATGCGTTTGATGAATCATGTTTTACGTGATGTGATTGGCAAATTTGTCGTGGTTTACTTTGATGATATCCTCATTTATAGTACTTCCGTTGATGAGCATGTTAGACATCTTAGGCATGTTTTTGAATTGCTGCGTGATGCTAAACTGTATGCTAATTTGTCTAAGTGCACCTTTTGTATGGATGAGGTTGTTTTTCTTGGCTTTGTTGTGAGCAGTCGTGGTGTTGAGGTAGATAAGACTAAGGTGAAAGCCATTGAGGAATGGCCTACGCCTAAGTCATGTTCTGATGTGAGGTCCTTTCATGGTTTAGCTGGATTTTATCGTCGTTTTGTGCGTGATTTTTCTAGTATAGCTGCACCATTGACTGAATTGAGTAAAAAGGACCGCAAGTTTGAATGGGGTAAAGCTCAAGAGCATGCGTTCAATTTGTTGAAATCAAAATTATGTAACGCTCCTGTTTTGGTTTTACCTGACTTTGCTAAGACATTCGAGATCGAGTGTGATGCCTCTGGTATAGGCATTGGTGTTGTTTTGATGCAGGACAGGAAACCGGTCGCCTACTTCAGTGAGAAACTGAACGGTGCAGCTCTTAGGTACTCCACATACGATAAGGAGCTGTACGCGTTGAAGCGGTCTTTGGAGACTTGGCAGCACTACCTGCGTCCAAAGGAGTTCGTGATACACACTGATCACGAGTCCTTGAAGCACTTGAAAGGGCAGCAGAATCTGAATTCCCGTCATGCCAGGTGGGTAGAGTTTATTGAGTCTTTTCCTTATGTGATTAAGTACAAGAAAGGAGAAGAGAATGTGGTCGCCGATGCCTTATCCCGCAGGTACACTCTACTATCGGTTATGCATGCCCGATGTTTAGGTTTCGAGAACATTAAGTCATTCTATGCTGCTGATCTGTTCTTTGGTCCTATTTTTACGTCTTGCATGACTAAGTCTAGGGCTGTTGATTCATATTACATAGCTGATGGGTTTTTGTTCAAGGAGTCGAAGTTGTGTGTCCCTGATTGTTCTATGCGTGAGTTGTTGGTTGTTGAGTCGCATGCAGGAGGTTTGATGGGTCATTTTGGTGTTGCTAAAACGTTGAGTCTGTTGCATGAGCATTTTTTCTGGCCACGCATGAAAAAGGATGTTGAGAGGATCTGTTCCCGTTGTATTACTTGTAGGAAAGCCAAGTCTTCTTCGAGTCCTTTTGGATTATATACGCCTTTGCCGGCGCCGTCGTCCCCTTGGGTCGATATATCCATGGACTTCATTCTTGGCTTGCCTAGATCTAAAACCGGGAAGGATTCCATTTTTGTGGTAGTTGATAGATTTTCCAAAATGTCTCATTTCATTGCATGTAGGAAGACTGATGATGCTGTGCATATTGCTAACTTGTTCTTTCGTGAAGTCGTCCGTTTGCATGGTATTCCTAGGACGATTGTTTCTGATAGGGATTCCAAATTTTTGGGACATTTCTGGCGAGTCTTATGGGGTAAGTTAGGTACCAAGCTTTTATTTTCTACTGCATGTCATCCTCAGACTGATGGGCAGACTGAAGTAGTGAATAGGACGTTAGGTACTTTGCTTCGTGCGTTAGTTCGGAATAATCTTAAGTCGTGGGAAGATTGTTTATCTTTTGCTGAATTTGCATATAATCGTGTTGTGCATTCTTCCACGCATATGTCGCCTTTTGAGGTAGTGTATGGTTTTAATCCATTGACTCCAACGAATCTTATTCCTTTGCCTACTGACAATCTCTCGAGTTTGCAAGGTTCTCGTAGGGCTGCACAGGTTCGAGAGATGCACGCCAAGGTGAAGGCAAGGATAGAGCTACAAGGGGTGCGTAATGCCGCTAAGGCGAACACGCATCGCAAACAAGTGTTGTTCAAACCTGGCGATAAGGTTTGGATCCACTTCAGCCCGGGGCGCTTCCCGAACTTGAGGCAATCTAAGTTGATGCCTTATGGAGATGGGCCGTTCACCGTGATCGCCCGTGTTAACGACAATGCATACCGCATTGATCTTCCAGGTGGGTATAAGTGTTCTCCGACTTTTAACGTTTCTGACTTATCTCCTTTTCCTGTAGATGATTTCGATGCCGAGGAGGAATCGAATTCGAGGACGAATTCCTTTCAGCAGGGGAGGAATGATGAGATCGGGCCTAGCACTGAAGACCTAAACCCGGAATTGCAGCTTAGAGGTCCAGTGACGAGATTAAGAGCCAAGAAGCTGCAAGGATATTTTCAGTGCTATATTCAGAAGAAGTTGGAAGACGATAGAGCTGAAACCCGACATTACAAGTTGGTAACTTTCATGAGCATCGAGGAGGACACCTAACCACAACCATGTGTGCTATTGAATTATTTATCCATTAGTATAGTTTGTTTTTATTTCAATTTAATTAGTAGCCCAATTATCACAACATGTTTAGGTGATTAATTGGCCCAGTTATATTTAATTAAGGGATTCGAAATTACCAAGCCCAAGCCTTGTAACTTTCGAACCCTAGCTTAGAATTAGCCTAGTATTTAATTAATTTTCGTAGGTACTGTTCAACAGACGAGTTTTGAATCAAAAGTTATTTTTCGACTTTGTCTCACGTGTTCTTCAAGTACACAAACCCTAGTTCTTGGTAGGATTCGATTTTGGCACCTTTGAATCTGAAATCTCTAGTTCGTTCGTGATCTCGTGTAGGTCTCGGGTTAACTACGCCGTCGGAGAATTGCTTCCGTGATACGTGTTTCAATCGTTCGTCGATTCGGGGTCCGTATTGAGGTAAATCTCCAATCTATTCGTCTCTTTGTTCTGTGTTTTTCGCCCAGCCATCCAAGCCTTCTTGTTACCCTCATAATTCGACCATAATCATCCCTTCCATCGCCCAAGTCCAGTTTTCATCAAATTCGAACCCGTTGCATTGCTAAAATCCTAAATCGCACCGAAATTGAGCACCGAGCGTTTTTGAGTTCTACTCGTGCGTTTTTGCTGAATTTTGGATATATTGTTCCTGTGTTTATTTTATAGTTTGTGTTAAAATTTCAGCGTAATCGGAGTGGAATTACTATAGTTTCTGATCGAGTCGTCTTTTAGGGTTTTAAATCGATAGTTTGGGTATTTGTTTCGTTTTTTGTTCGTTCTGTTTCAATTGTCGTTTGAGATCAGTTTTTAGGTGTTATAATCTATATTGGTTCAGTTTGTAATTTGGGTTGAATCATCCTTTCCGTTGACGTGAGATCGAGTCCTCGTTTCCGCGTTTTGATTGGCCATATCACTTGCCCTCTAATGCTTCTGCCCTATCCAGATCCACCTGTTGCCCAAAACACCTCTTACCCTCCCAGACACCAAAACAATACAAAAAGACATACAAAGACACGATCTAGATTACCTAAACACACACAAAATGAAAATAAAATATGGGTACATAATATTATTTTCGAATTTAATTATTGTGATTATTAGAAAAAAAGTTTTTAATACACTTATTTTGACGAAACTTACAAAATGATTGGAAATTAAATCGAATTTTTTTTTATAGTGATTATTATCACTCTGATTATATTAATCTTAATTAATTTATGCCTGTTATTCTCACACAAATAAAATAAAATAAAATAAAATGCATGTAGGAGATCATTCATTTTTATATTATTTTTTTTAATAATGGTTGAAATTGTCGACTAAATATTTGTTCAAAAAATATTACTAGTATTTATCAAACGACTACTTTTGAATTAGAGCCACTGACATTACCCTTCTCCCTCTAAACCCTAAACCGTACTCTCTCTCCCTTTCTCTCTCTCTTCTTTTCACATTAACTCACCCGGCACATATCTTTCTTCTCGGCGGTAATTACAGTCTCTTTCCTAAGGTAGGGAACAAATTAAGCAGCCCTACACTACCCTACCTATTTTTCGTTTTGTTTATCTATTCTGTTTCATAATCTTGCAATGAAATATTTATTTAGTCATTTTAATTATTTCCTAATTTGCTTCGTTTATTTTATTTTAGAAGATGGTCATTAGGAGGTGGACTCCTTTGCGAGCACAGGGTGCTTTATTTTTAGAGTGCTCTAGTATCGAGTGTACGGCACGTTTTGCATTGGACTCTGAAGAAAACCGCCTAAATTAACTTCAAGCTCGAAGAGTGGCATCCATTAATAAAGAGACTCACTATTTCCATAAGGCTCTGATGGCAACCAACGCCTTCAGATTTGTGAAAGACACTTACAAATATGATAACAGCAAAGCAGCTCATTACGGCCAAAGAATCAATCTGGTCCAAAAGAGAGTGGCGGAGTTGACTTATGACTCGGCCAACTACAAAAATCATCGACATGCCGAAAATACGTTGAGAATGATGTGTCGTTAGTACTCGGAGCTTCACCGTGATCAAGTTGCAATTCTAGACAAACTATGTGCGTTGGCACATAAAAAATACTCCCTCCGTCCCGCCATAAGTGGCCACATTTCCTTATTGGGCTGTCCCATCATAAGTGGCCACTTTCCTAATATGGAAACACCCTCTCTAACACAAAAGATGTGGGCTCCACCACTTTTTATCTTTTTACTCTGTAAACACTCTTCTCCTAAATACCCGTACCCAAAAGAAAGTAGCCACTTATCATGGGACGGAGGGAGTAACTATTAGTATTTGTGTATTTTATTTTAGTTTTGATCCTATTTATTATATTTAGCACTTTCTGAATCAATTGTTGATTTTTTTTTTTAAATTTCACTCGGATGAACTCTATTACTTAATGCTTGATTTTTTATTTTTTATTCTCTTTCCAACACAATTTTAAATGAGGTCAATCATCCTTTCCTATTTATACTTACAGGACTACTTAAATCAATGATTAAGATATTTCGAACACATTTGATCCAATAAAACAAAGCGTAAAATAAGTCGTTCCTATCATGAATGCGGCCATGCACCCTATTTATAGGCGTAGATGTGCGAAAGTTTGGGCCTCCGGTCCTTTGCATGGAAGGTTCCATGAGCTACCTTGGAGTGCAAGTAATTACTTGATAAGCACGATCCCAACATGGTTTGTCATGTCGATCTTGAAGATCCCTCCCGGATCCTCTACCTAATCGGATAAGGAAAGAAATTTAGGTTAGATCTTCTTATCCTTATCCTCATAGGTTTTGGAGAGAGACATGTCTGTTGCCCACAACATCTTGCCTTCTTTGTCAGCCCGTCTTCTGCTCTGTTTCCTGCCAAAAATAATAGACAAAGCCAACACTGCATCAGGTATGGAGATTGAGCCAGCGAATCCACTCAGTAGCTCCGCATCTTGTAATATCCCGTTTTCGTGAATAATTAAACCTAGTATTTCTTTAATTAAATTAAGAGAATGAAGATGAAGAAAAATTCCCTTTTTAATAATTTTATTCGGCAACCTTAAATTTTTGCCGAAAAAGTGAAATTTAATTATGTTTGTTTCGTCTAGGGTAAAACGAAATTAATTAGATTTATGTTTATTGAATTGTGCATTTAGGCATGAGTTTTAATTGAGAAAATTATGAATTTAATTTTCTTAATTTATTTTATTAGCAATTAATTATTAAAAGTAATAATCTTATTTATTACATAAATGATTCGTTTTTCAGTATTTTCTTCCGAAAACTTTCATTAGGGTTAGAGATGCCCTAATTGATTTTTCTTGTTCAAGAAATTAGAGAATGAAGTTATGATTAGCAAGTTAGTAATTAATTGATTAAACTAAGTATTTAACTAATTAAATAATCCTAATTATTGCATAAGCAATGACCTAATCTAGTTGACTTAGTCTAAATATGTATGCTAAGCTATTATCTACCAATTCCTACTCCATTTTCACGCCAAAAACAGCAACAAAAATCAGCAGCAACAGCGCACACTTCACACACACATTTCTCCATCTTTCTTCAATTTTTGAGCTTCAATTCAAGTGCTAATCATCTCCAAATCAATTATTAAGGTAAGATTAATGCTTAGTTCAAGATATAGCTCAAAATACAAGCTTAAATCCTCCTTTTAATTCTTTTAAATATTTCGAAAATTTTGAAGAATATTAGTAGATGAGGTTGAATTTAATTTATGATGCTTAATTCATGCTTAGGATGCATGATAGATCATTAATTCATGCTCAAATCAAACCCTAACCCTAATCTCATAATTTTCGAAATTTATGCTTAAATGAGGATTTTTCAATTGTGATGTTAGATGATCAAATTGATTGAATAATTGAGCTTAGATAATTATTCTAAGCATGTTTGATGTTGGAAGTAATCAAAGAATCAAAACCCTTCTATGACTTTTAATTATAGCCGAAAATTATGATTAAAATTAGGGGTTTTTTATCTTGATGTTCTATGATTGATTTGAAGTTTAAATTAAGCTTATATGATATTATTGAGTATTATTATGTATAGAATTAATGGATTGAATCATTAATTCTCCAATTTTATAATTAATTTTGAAATTAGGGTTCATCAAAATTGGGATTTTGATTTTGATCTTGAATGATGAAATTGATGATAGCATTGAGCCAATAATATTTATTTAAGCATGTGAGAATATTATTAGAATTTTTGGAGTTCAATTTCTATTATTTTAGAAATTTTCAGCTTTTAATTAATTAAGAAATAATTAATTTAAGGCTTAAATGGATTAATTGAAGGTATAATTAATCTCTATGATTTTAATCAAGCATGTTATGAATTGATTTGAAGAGAAAGTAATCATCCATATATTATATATGAAAAAGCCGAAATATATATATATGTGGAATTATGATTTTTATTCAAGTTATCCAAGAAATTAAATTATAATTATAGTTTATAATTTAATTAAGAATGTTTGGAAGTAATTAGAATGAGAATGGATATTTAATCCAAGAGTTAAAAAAGGGCAGCCCCTTTAATCTTAATTTATAAAGATTATTTAATTTTTAATCAAATAAATAATCATAGATATGGATTCTATGTTAAAAACTAAGTGTTGTGGAATTTTTCGGAAATTTAATACGAAGTTTTGATAATTTCTATTTTCCGATGAATTTTTCCAAGTTGAAGGTTGATATGTTTGTATGATATGAAGTGATGATTTGAATATGTAATTATGCTTATTATGGTTTAGTAATAATAAGGAATTAATTTGAGAATTTTCAGAGCTCGTTTGTCGAGTCAAATCCGTTTCGTATTTGAAGATATGAATAGTAATTAATGTATGATTATGTTAAGTGTGATTTTGGTTAATGATGAGTTAAGATAGAGTAAGAGCGTTTAAGAAGTTAAGTTAGAAATTCTCAAGTTTCGTCGAGTTTCGACGTAGAATTTCGAAGTAAATTAGAAGTTAAGAATATCGAATTCGTTTATTCGATAGTAGTTAATTCTCGTTCTGAATTCGTGAATTCTAGTTCGAATGAAGGATCGAGTGGAAGTGTGAATCCGAGAATTCAGAATCGATAAAGGTTAAGTCCAAAGCTTCAGTTATCAGGTGGGCTTTCTAAACAAAGAAATGATGAATGCTATATATATATTATTATATATATGTGATGTTTTAAATTGATTAACTTGCCAAATGTTTTAAGTTTTTGTATGATACCATCTACTAAAGAAGGACGAATTCGGTCCCGCGCAAGATGGGATTTGTGTACACATTAGTAATCGGGAGTCTTTCTTTGATGGGCCGGTTACATTGGTAATCGTGAGCCTTTCTCTGATAGACCGATTACAAGTGATTGAGAAAGAGGCCTCTTTCTCATCACTACTATTTATAGATGATATGGTTCATACTTAATGAGTATTTTGACTGCAGTCACTTATTTCAAAAGAAAAGGCTTGAGCAAGCACAAGGTTGTTTTCAAAAAGTTACTTGTGCAATGCTTTATGGCAAGTTTAATCTATAGCTCTAAGAAGCAAGTTTTCAAATGTTTTTGGCATGTGTCCACTGAGTACTTCGTACTCAGCCCTGCATGTTATTTCTAAAATGTGCAGGTTAGCTCGGATGAAGATCGGAGTGTGCTTGGACGGACTTTTGTTGGTTGAGTCTTTTGAAAGTTGTTTAAACTAGAGTTGAGTCATATGTCTTCATACATATGATTCCCTATATTTTTCCGCTGCGATACTTTGAAATATATGTTGAAGTATGAAGCATGTTCTCGACTTTGAAATCGTTAATGTTATTTGTTAAGGTTTCAGCTGCAAACTTGTTTTAGCTTGAAATAAGTTGTCAATCCTTTATTGAGATCTTTTAAATCATACGACCCTCTTTTATCAAACTTCCTTGATCTAATGGACTTCTTGTCGATATTGATCTCTTGGCATCGTTGGTCGTACGATACTAATTGTTGGTTGGAATTGTCGAGCATGTTATTGATTTCTTGTTAAGCATGTTCGTTGAAATGTCGTTCAAGAATAAGTTCAACTCCCGGTATCGTTGTTTGTTAAGAATAGTTTGTCAAATGTTTGGTTTTGTTGGATAACTAGGTCGTTATCTATTCCTTGGTTAATCATAAATTGTGTACGTCGTGGGACCCACCGGCTCGGTCATCTTTATTCTGAGTCGGGCTGCGACACGTCTGATGTCATCATAATTGCCCATGCTGGAGGTCCATCGATTGCTCATTGCCTCGTATCGATGATCGTACCATTTCAGCAGTGTTTAGCCCTGTCTTGCCCTCTAATGCTCCTGCCCTGTTTAGATCCACCTGTTGCCCAAATAGTGCCCTACTAGACACTAAAACAACACTAAAAGACATACAAAGACTCGAACCAGACTATCTAAACACACACAAAATGAACACAAAATATGGGTTCATCATATTATTTTTGAATTTAATTATTGTGATTATTAGAATAAAAGTTTTTAATATACTTATTTTCACGAAACTTACAAAATAATTGGAAATTAAATCTAATTTTTTTTATTGTGATAATCACCACTCTGATTATATTAATCTTAATTAATTTATGCGTCTTATTCTCTAAAAAATAAAATAAAATAAAATGCATGTACAAGCTCATTTATTTTTATTTTATTTTTTGTAATAATGGTTGAAATTGTCGAGTAAATATTTTTTCAAAAAATGTTACTAGTATTTATCAAACGACTACTATTTGAATTAGAGCCACTGACTTTACCCTTCTCCCTCTAAACCCTAAATCGTACTCTCTCCCCCTTTCTCTCTCTCTTATTTTCACATTAACTCACCCGGCACATAATCTTTCTTCTCGGCAGTAATTACAGTCTCTTTCCCAAGGTAGGGAACAGATTAAGTACACTACCCTATCGGTTTTTCGTTTTTTTTATCTATTGTGTTTCATAATCTTGCAATAAATTATTTATTTAGTCATTTTAATTGTTTCCTAATTTGCTTCGTTTATTTTATTTTAGAAGATGGTCAATTGGAGGTGGACTCCTATGCTAGCTCATGCTGCTTCATTATTAGAGTGCTCTGGTATCGAGTGTACGGTACATTCTGCATTGGACTTTTAACAAAACCGTCTATATCAATTTCAAGCTCGAAGAGTGGCATCCAGTAATAAAGAGACTCACTATTTCCATATGGCTCTGATTGCAACCAACGCCTTCAGATTTGTGAAATACACTTACAAATATGATAACAGTATAGAACTAACTGCTCATACGGCCAACGAATCAACCTGGTCCAATAGAGAATGGAGGAGTTGACTCTGCGACTCGACCAACTTCAAAAATCGTCGACTTGCCGAAAATACGTTGAGGATAATGTGTCGTTAGTACTCGGAGCTTCACGGTGATCGAGTTGCTATTCTAGACAAACTATGTGCGTTGGCACATACAAAATAATTATTAGTATTTGTATATTTTATTTTAGTTTTGATTCTATTTATTATATTTAGCAGTTTTTGAATGTATTGTTGATTTTTTTTTTAAATTTCACAGGAATGAACTCTATTACCTAATGCTTGATTTTTTATCTTTTACGTTTCTAACATAATTTTAAATGAGGTCAAGCATCCTTTCCTATTTATACTTAAAGGACTACTTAAATCAATGATTAAGATATTTCGAACACATAGTAGATACAATAAAATAAAGCCGAAGTGCATAAAATAAGTCGTTCCCATCATGTACAAGCTCATTCCTTTTAATTTTATTTTTTGTAATAATGGTTGAAATTCTCGAGTAAATATTTGTTCAAAAAATGTTACTAGTATTTATCAAATGGCTACTATTTGAATTAGAGACACTGACTTTACTCTTCTCCCTCTAAACCCTAAGCCGTACTCTCTCCCCCTTTCTCTCTCTCTTCTTTTCACATTAACTCACCCGGCACATCATCTTTCTTCACGGCGATAATTACAGTCTCTTTCCTAAGGTAGGGAACAGATTAAGCAGCCCTACACTAACCTACCGGTTTTTCGTTTTGTTTATCTATTCAGTTTCATAATCTTACAATAAATTATTTATTTAGTCATTTTAATAGTTTCCTAATTTGCTTCATTTATTTTATTTTAGAAGATGGTCAATAGGAGGTGGTCTCCTGTGCGAGCACAGGCTGCTTCATTTTTAGAGTGCTCTGATATCGAGTGTACGGTACATTCTGCATTGGACTTTTAACAAAACAGTCTAAATCAACTTCAAGCTCGAAGAGTGGCATCCAGTAAGAAAAAGGCTCACTATTTCCATATGGCTCTGATGGCAACCGCCGCCTTCAGATTTGTGAAATACACTTACAAATATGATAATAGCAGAGCACTAACTGCACTAACTGCTCATACAACCAATGAATCAACCTGGTCCAACAGAGAGTGGCGGAGTTGACTCTGCGACTCGGCCAACATCAACAAAATCGTCGACATGCCGAAAATACATTGAGGATGATGTGTCGTTACTACTCGGAGCTTCACGGTGATCGAGTTGCTATTCTAGACAAACTATGTGCGTTGACACATAAAAATAATTATTAGTATTTGTGTATGGTTTTTTAGTTTTGTTCCTATTTATTATATTTAACACCTTTTGAATCAATTGTTGATAAGCATGACACCAACATGGTATGTCACGTCAATCTTCAAGATCCCTCCCGGATCCTCTACTTAATCGGATAACGAAAGAAATTTAGGTTAGATCTTCTTATCCTTATCCTCATAGGTTTTGGAAAGAGACACACCTGTTGCCCCCAGCATCTTGCCTTTTATGTCAGAACGACTTCTGCACTGCTTCCTGCCCAAAATGATAGACAAGGCCAACACAGCATATGGTAAGGAAATTGAGCCAGCGAATCCACTCAACAGCTACGCGTCTAATGTCATCATACTTGCCCAAGGTGGAGGTCCATCGGTTGCTCATTGCCTCGTATCGATGCTCGATCTTGTTCGGTGTTTAGCCATGTCTTGTTCTCTAATGCTTCTGCCGTGCCAAATCCACATGTTGCCCAAATAGTGCCCTCCCAGAAACCAAAACAATACAAAAAGACATACAAAGACTCGATCTAGACTACCTAAACACACACAAAATGAACACAAAATATGAGTTCATCATATTATTTTCGAATTTAATAATTGTGATTATTAGAATAAAAGTTTTTAATATACTTATATTGGCGAAACATACAAAATGATTGGAAATTAAATCAAATTTTTTTTATTGTGATCATCACCACTCTGATTATATTAATCTTAATTAATTTATGCATGTTATTCTCAAAGAAATAAAATAAAATAAAATTCTTGTACAAGCTCATTCATTTTTATTTTATCTTTTGTAATAATGGTTTAAATTATCGAGTAAATATTTGTTCAAAAAATATTACTAGAATTTATCAATCGGCTACTATTTGAATTAGAGCCACTAACTTTACCCTTCTCCCTTAAAACCCGACACCTTACTATTTCCCCCTTTCTCTCTCTTTTCTTTTCATATTAACTCACTCGGCACAACATCTGTCTTCTCGGCGGCAATGACAGTCTCTTTCCCATGGTAGGGAACATATTAAGCAGCCCTACACTACCCTACCGATTTTTCATTTTGTTTATTTATTCTGTTTCATAATCTTGCAATAAATTATTTATTTAGTCATTTTAACTGTTTCCTAATTTACTTCGTTTATTTTATTTTAGAAGATGGTCAATTGGAGGTGGACTCCTGTGCGAGCACATGCTGCTTCATTTTTAGATTGTTCTGGTATCGAGTGTGCGGCACATTCTGCCTTGGACTCTGAACAAAACCGTCTAAATCAACTTCAAGCTCGAAGACTGGCATCCATTAATAAAGAGGCTCATTATTTCTATAAGGCTCTGATGGCAACCAACGTCTTCAGATTTGTAAAAATACACTTACGAATATGATAACAACAGAGCACTAACTGCTCATTACGGCCAAAGAATCAACCTAGTCCAAAAGTGAGTGGCGGAGTTGACTCTGGGACTCGGCCAACTTCAACAAAATCGTCGACATGCCGAAAATACGTTGAGGATGATGTGTCGTTAGTACTCGGAGCTTCACGGTGATCGAGTAGCTATTCTACACAAACTATGTGCGTTGGCATATAAAAATAATTATTAGTATTTGTGCATGTTTTTTTAGTTTTGTTCCTTTTTATTATATTTAACACCTTTTGAATCAATTGTTGATTTTTTTAAAATTTCACACGAATGAACTCTATTACCTAATGCTTGATTTTTTATTTTTTTTGTTTCCAACACAATTTTAAATGAGGTCAAGCATCCATTCCTATTTATACTTAAAGGACTACTTAAATCAATGATTAAGATATTTCGAACACATGTTTGATCCAATAAAACAAAGCAGAAGTGCATAAAATAAGTCGTTGCCATCATGGCTGCGGCCATGCACCCTATTTATATGCGTAGATGTGCTAAGGTTTGGGCATCCGGTCCTTTGCATAGAAGGTTCCATGAGCTACCTTGGAGTGCAAGTAATTATTTGATAAGCATGACCCCAACATAGTATGTCACGTCAATCTTCAAGATCCCTCCCGGATCCTCTACTTAATCGGATAACGAAAGAAATTTAGGTTAGATCTTCTTATCCTTATCCTCATAGGTTTTGGAGAGAGACACGCCTGTTGCCCGCAGCATCTTGCCTTTTATGTCAGCAAGACTTCTGCTCTGCTTCCTACCCAAAATGATAGACAAGGCCAACACAGCATATGGTAAGGAGATTGAGCCAGCGAATCCAATCAACAGCTACGCGTCTAATGTCATCATACTTGCCCAAGGTGGAGGTCCATCGGTTGCTCATTGCTTCATATCGATGCTCGTACCGTTTCAGCAGTGTTAAGTCCTGTCTTGCTCTCTAATGCTTCTGCCCTGTCCAAATCCACATGTTGCCCAAATAGTGCCCTTCCAGAAATAAAAACAATACAAAAAGATATACAAAGACTCGATCTAGACTACCTAAACACACACAAAATGAACACAAAGTATGAGTTCATCATATTATTTTTGAATTTAATAATTGTGATTATTAGAATAAAAGTTTTTAATATACTTATTTTGACGAAACTTACAAATGGATTGGAAATTAAATCAATTTTTTTTTATTGTGATCATCACCACTCTGATTATATTAATCTTAATTAATTTATGCATGTTATTCTCAAACAAATAAAATAAAATAAAATAAAATGCTTGTACAAGCTCATTCATTTTTATTTTATTTTTTGTAATAATGGTTTAAATTATCGAGTAAATATTTGTTCAAAAAATATTATTAGTATTTATCAAACGGCTTCTAATTGAATTAGAGCCACTGCCTTTACCCTTCTCCCTCAAAACCCTAAATCATACTCTCTCTCCCTTTCTTTCTCTCTTCTTTTCACATTAACTCACTCGGCACAACATCCGTCTTCTCGGCGGCAATTATAGTCTCCTTCCCAAGGTAGGGAACATATTAAGTAGCCCTACACTACCTTACCGGTATTTTATTTTGTTTATCTATTCTGTTTCATAATCTTGCAATAAATTATTTATTTAGTCATTTTAACGGTTTCCTAATTTACTTCATTTAAATTATTTTAGAAGATGGTTAATTGGAGGTGGACTTCTGTGCGAGCACAGGCTGCTTCATTTTTAGATTGCTTTGGTATCGAGTGTACGGCACATTCTGCATTGGACTCTGAACAAAACCGTCTAAATCAACTTCAAACTCGAAGAGTGGCATCCATTAATAAAGAGGCTCATTATTTCTATAAGGCTCTGATGGCAACCAATGCCTTCAGATTTGTGAAATACAATTACGAATATGATAACAACAGAGCACTAACTACTCATTACGGCAAAAGAATCAACCTGGTCCAAAAGAGAGTGGCGGAGTTGACTCTGCGACTCGGCCAACTTCAACAAAATCTTCGACATGCCGAAAATACGTTGAGGATGATGTGTCGTTAGTACTCGGAGCTTCACGGTGATCGAGTTGCTATTCTAGACAAACTATGTGCGTTGGCATATAAAAATAATTATTAGTTTTTGTGTATTTTATTTTAGTTTGGATCTTATTTATTATATTTAGCACTTTTTGAATCAATTGTTGATTTTTTTTTTAAATTTCACACGACTGAACTCTATTACCTAATGCTTGATTTTTTTTTTGTCTCTAACACAATTTTAAATGAGGTCAAGCATCCTTTCCTATTTATACGTAAAGGACTACCTTAATCAATGATTAAGATATTTCGAACACATATTTGATCCAATATAATAAAGCCGAAGTGCATAAAATAAGTCGTTCCCATCATGGCTGCGGCTATGCACCCTGACATCTAGGTGCTTAGCATTTGACTAATCAATGATTCCTGACAGAACTTTATTTCAAGTTGTCTTCTGACTTCTGCTGGATAAGATATATCTCAGTTGTATCTCGAACTCAGTTGTTTCAACTTGAGCTGTGACTTCAACCTGAGCTGTGTCTTCAACCTAAACTGTATCATCGACACTGAGCTGGGTTTCCGACATCGAACTGGGTCTTTGACTCTAAGCTGCGTTGCTGTCTCTGAGTTGGGTCTTGACACTGAGTTGAGTCGACACTAGAACTACATCTTTTCCGCAGCTGTCTTTAGATGTACCTGATCATCTTTCTTCTGGATATCATTGAGTCAGTCAATTGACCTGCTGAGTCTTCTGATTGATTGGTTGGGTTTTTCTTCTGAGACTTCTTCTGCTGTGTGGGTTATGATCAGCTGTGTTTGGCTTCAGCTGATCTTCAATTGTCTTCTGTGGCTTTACATGTTAGTCTAGAAACTCTATAAGCTCAAACAGGCGAGCTAGACAAAACACTTAGGATTTTGTGCGATCATCTACTCGGTTGGGGTCAGATGGATTTTGGTATCAAATCAAAACTTTTATTATTTTTCCAACAACACGAGTAATAAAAACGGGAAACACGATTTCACGCACAAAAACACGACAAACAAAACATATAAAAATGACACAAATAACAACTAAACAATGAACTCTATTACTTAATGCTTGATTTTTTATTTTTATTTTGTTTCCAACACAATTTTAAATGAGGTCAAGCATCCTTTCCTATTTATACTTAAAGGACTACTTAAATCAATAATTAAGATATTTCGAACACATATTTGATCCAATAACAATAATTAGCTAATCATCAAATTCCATAAATGTATATATATTTTATTTCAATATTTTAGATATATATGGACAGAAATATTTATAAGAATAATCTAAATTTAGTTTCTAAAACTTGAGTTTTTTTAGGTAATTTATTTTATCTTGTTATTCTTACCATGATGGGATGATAAATATCACAAACATATATTGATGGAGGAAAGCAACATTGTGCAAGGAACGAATATGATATCTTGCTTTTTTACATATCGAACTATATGTATAGATTTATTAGATTATATATAGTTTTTATGAGATAAGACTACCAATTTATTTACTGTATATATAAACTGTACTCCCTATGTCCCAATAGCAAGGTCCCTCATTCGTTTTTCGTATGTCCCAATATCAAGGTCCCCTTCCAAAAATGGAAATAATTAACCCTTCAAAAGGTTTTTGGGACCTACCACCTTTTATCTTTTTACTCTTGTTTCTTAATAACCGTGCCCAAAAGAAATGAGACCTTGCTATTGGGACGGAGGGAGTATTAAATTAGGAAACTATTGATATATATAAGGCAAATTTAATTTTTGAATATAATATACTCCCTCCGTCCCATCCATCTTGCTACGTTACTGTTCGCTACAGTAATTAATGAAAAGGTTAAAAAGATAGAAAATAGGTAGGTTTTATCGTTTTTGAAGAGTTAATTATTTTTTACTTTTTTTTTGTTTGGAAAGACGTCAAAATGTATGGGACAACCCAATACGGATAGGGCGTCATCCATAGTATCATATTACATCATTGTCCTTAAATTAAATATATTATAGGGATATAATAGGCAAAATAAATTTTGTAAAACAAGGCCTTTTTTTTACATATCCGAACTATATGTACAGATTTATTAGATTACTAGCAGAGACGCACGTGCGTTGCACATAGTACCAATATTTCATTTCCATTTTCTTGGATACAAGACAAAGAAATTATAATTTTTCAATATCGTCAAAATCGGGCTTTTATTATTTTGTTTTAAATGTTTTCATTTAAAAAATTGGATATGTGATGAACTTTCTTGTGAAAATTGATCGCATTTATGGATGTACTTCTAGCGAGTTATGTTTTTTTATTGTATTTGATTTTTGTGTGTTTTGCGTTGCACATATAGCCAAACTTAAATAGTCAAACTATCAATAGCAAGAAATTATATATTCTGTTAAAGAAAGCCCTTCGCGTAAATTGCTTTGAATGGGTAAATCAATCATTTGTCCTTGGCGGTTCGACTTTAATCCTCTCATACCTACTAATTGATGTACCTGAGATGAATTTCCTCTAGCTCCCGAAAAAGACATTATATGAACTGGAAAGGGGTCGGTCGATCTAAAATTAGGATTCATTTCTTGTCGCAAATATTCACTTGCCAGATACCATATTTCAATGGATTGGCGTAATTTTTCTACTGCGTGTACATTCTTACAAATTTTCCAAAATAAAACTTTGTTACGATTTTTATCAGTTGTAGCTAGAGGTGGCCGCGGTTTGGTTCGGTTTCGGAACCGGAACCGAACCGGCGGTTCTCGGTTCTACCTCAAGGGAACCGGAACCGAACCACCGACCACTTCGGTTTCGATTCCAAATCGGAGCGCAAGATTCGGTTCGGTTCAGTTCTGCGGTTCCGACGGTTTCAAATCGGAACCGCATATTTTGGAATTAATTTTTGTATTTTTTTCGTTTTTTTGCTACTTTTTCTTGTTTAATTGTTATTTTATGCATTCTCACGTAACATTTAGTTGAAATAAATATGAATTGTAACATAAATATAGATAAAAACATAAAAAAAAAGATAGGAGGAATCGGCGGTTCGGAACCGAAACCGGCGGTTTCGGTTCCGCAACTTTGGAACCGAAATCGAACCACCGTCGATGCGGTTTTCGGTTTCAAACCGGAACCGGCGGTTCGGTTCCGGTTCTGGAACTGCCGGTTTCGGTTCGGTTTCACCGTCGATGCGGTTTTCGGTTCTAAACCGGAACCGGCGATTCGGTTCCGGTTCTGGAACCGCCGGTTTCGGTTTGGTTTATGTTCGATTTCGGTTCGGTTCCGACGGTTTCGGTTTTTTTGGCCGCCTCTAGCTGTAGCAAAGAAAGAAACTTTATATTCATATCATAAAAGTTGAAATATGAAGAAAATAAATAGATATATATACCTAGCTACTTTTTTCTACGGATAAAAAAATAATTTAATAGGTAGGGGAAGCACCGTAAAGATCAATTGGCAAGGTTGGGAGCCAATAATAACTGCGTACTTATGTCATGATGGTAAATATACTTATCTCGTGATGTGAGATAAAAACCAAGAATCCACTTAGGTAATAGAGTGGATCCACTAAAGTCTTGAGTAGCGGTGTTGGATCAGATCCCAAAGATAGTAAGTTTTTTTCTTTCTTAGTAAGGAAAGTCTTTTTCAAAGATTATATTTAGAATTTCAAAATTTTAAATCCTTCAAAACTCAACCAAAATAAGTTTTCGACGTGACACTGCGAAAGTTTGACCTAGAATATTATTGTGAAAACTTCAATAGTTTAGTCATTTAATTGATATTTTTAATAGTTTTGAATACAATTGTGAAAATTTCAATAATTTAGCCATTTAATTGATATTTTTAATAGTTTGGAATACAATTGTGAAAAGTTGAATAGTTTAGCTATTTAAGTGAAAATTACCCTTGAAATTTATGAAAATATAAATAGTATAATTTATAAACGAAAATAAATTTTAAAAAAACTATTGTTCTTGGTGAAAAATTCTATTTAAAAAAGAAACACTAATAAAAAATTAAGGTATTGAATTTGTATGGAAACAATCAAAAGACTTGCTAAGTATTTTTCATTTTTTTTTTTTTGAGAATTACAAGGTATATATATATAATCTAATCAAGCACTACAGCACCATATAGGCGGGACCTCTACACCACATAAATATGGGATCACTACACCACCATAAGTATTTTTCATATTATTTAAAGGAAGTGTGTATTTTTAATTTTTGCTTAGGCAATATGAGTATATTCGAGGATTGAGACATGTTATTGTAGATACAACTACTGAAAAATACTTGCAGAAATAGAGTTATACATGTCATAATAATATTAAGCTACGAATAATAACAATAGCAGAATCGTAGAATCAATATTAACAAGTTACAAGGAGCTAGCAAGTTTATATTACAAGCTAATAATCATAATCTAAGTGGATCTTACAGTGTCAATTGCACGAACTAAATCCTCAATTTTGGCTCCTGTTACTTCTTTAACAACCTTGTTATCCTTTAAAATCTTGAATGTAGGAACCACCTTTATCCCTAGCTCCTTCGCAAGTGGCTGCAGTTGCCCAGATTCATCGTAAACATACATATGTCAGATCAAACTCCATATATACACACAAATTAGCCGAACCTTAATTATAGCAAAAGAATCTGCTACTAACCCTATTTTCTTGGTTGCAGTCCAGCTTCAAGAACACGACATCCTCATATTTTTCGGACAGCTGCTGATATTTTGGCGCGATTATCTTACACGGTCCACACCTACAGATAAAATTGAGGAGCAAATGATGATAATTGATTAAATTCATAAAAACCAAAAAATCTGTATGCATGTATTAGTTAAACTGAGGGCTTATATGTTATGCTGCAGCTTCATTTACAAGAAGTTGATCAAACACAAAGACAGATATGAACAACCATCTTCCTCAACTAAACAAATGAGCAGCAGCTAATCCTTGTACTGGCCAACATAACATAAACTTCGTACAAATGTCAAGATTAGGGGGAGTTTGGCTGAGCATATAAGCTCCTTGAAACATTAATTTGATAAGATGTTTAGGAATTTATAAGCTCTTGAGAAGTGTTTAGCAAAATAAGATCTAAACAGTTTATAAAATCTAAAAATAAACTCCAACAACTTATAAAATATTAAAAAAATAATAATAAGTTCATCCCTATCTTATTTTTTCATGATCTTATAAGCAACAATCAAATTACAAAGATACCCCGATTATCTTTTATTATTTCCAGCATATACGCTTCTCATGTCATCCAGAATTACAATCTCACTCAAAATCCTTTCTCTCACTCGCGATTATTCACCACCGTAATCTTTTACAAATTTTCGGCAAATCTTCACGACCATCTAATTAATCCCTTTAATTACCCTCTCGATTTTTTATGTCTTTTGATTTTGAGATATTTTACACAATCCACACAAGGAAGAAATAAGTGAAAAAACTGATGTTCGTTTTAGTCATTACATAATAAAAAGAGCTTGTAATGTCAAACACTTTACCATCTTATACGCTTAAATATCCAAACACTTTGACAACTTATAAGCTCTTGAAACATTAAATCTTATTAGCTCTTGAGACATCTTATAAGATGTTCAAAATTGCTTAATTAGCCAAACACCCTCTTAAATGAAAAGTGTTTCAAGCACATTAGATTAATTAATTTACCTATAACAAAAAAAAAAAATATCTCTATTAGCAGCAACTACCAATGTTCTACAGCACAAAAGTTCAGCCTATCTATTAGCTGCTTATCATATCTTCATCTTCTCCAAATCAATTACATGCTGCAAACCCCAAACATTTACACCAAAAAAGTGAAGGCCTCATGCAAATTATGTAAATGGTGAGAGAAAACACAAGAGAAATCAAAACCTTGTAGTCTTGATTAGTCATGTTTCTAACATGGTAGAAGCATGATTCAACAAATTATCCATGACAAAAGATAAAGGTGACAACTTTCCCTCCTCAATCAAGATTGTGTAATTTGGGCCTTGGCATAAATGTTGAAAACTTCTAATTTTACTTCATTGGATTCATTTCCCCCTATCTAATTCTCCTCATTAATACAATACAACCTCTATAAATTAATAGAGTCGGGACCGGAGAAAATTACAATCTTATAGAGGTTATTAATTTGCCGAGTATTAATTTAATTAAAGGACAGTAATACAATCGGACCTAAGAAAATTATTATCTTACATAGCTTATTAATTTATCGAGTATTAATTTAAAGAAGTTTAAGAATTGAAACCAGCAAATCTGCTCAAATGCGGCAAAGGGTACAAATCTTGATCATCATTACCCTCAAGATTGCATTTTTCTTGCAGCTCTTTCCAATATCTTAATTTCCAATAATAGCCCATTTCCACCCAAGGAAACAGTAATGAATTACGATTAAAGATTTGGAGATGATAAACTCACCACTGAGTGTACATATCAAGAACGACAGTCTTGTCTCCGGCGGCTTTCACGATGGGCCAAAAGGAGTGCATAGTAACCTCCGTCACCTTACCCACCTCCGCCACCGCCTCAACCTCCGCCGCCACCTCCGTCGACGCCGCCGTTGCGTCCAAGCTGGACCTAACTGCGACGCTCAAGCTCAGCCTCCTCTCTTTCCTCTTCATCAGCTGGGGGTAATCGCCCCCCACGCCGAGCTGCTTCGCCATAACTCCATGCGAAGAAGAACTCTGCACCATTGAGGTCCGTGGAACTGCACTGTATACTTGCAACGCCATTAATGGGTGTTAACTGTGTGAAAAAATTAGAAGATATAAATGTCCAAACGTATGTAGAGAGAGAGAGGTGGAGATGATGAGTGAGAAGAGCAGAGTGAAATATATGGGGTGTCCGAGAGGTGATGGGCGACGAAACTGGACCGTTAATTTTTGGGGTGGGGAATGACGAAGATGCCCTCAGAATCTTTTTGTTTGTCCGAATATCTTGGGTGAATTTGGTGATTTTGCCCTAATTTTTGTGTGGCAATAAAATCTAGAGCACTAAAATCCTAATGAGAAATTTGAGAGAAAAGATTTGCTGCCACAAAATTGAAGTTGGAAAAATCAAAGATTTGTTGTAGACATTGTAGACGGATGATGATGAATCTATTACTATCTCAACATGTCATTGATGTTTTGTTTTATTTTATACAAATTTTCTGGATGAGTTAGAAAAATTTTGATCTTCTTTACTCCATTTTAGCCAACGATGACAATGAAAATATTGAAAAATTATTTGATATTTCTATATTAAGAAAGCATTAACCAGTATTTTTTGAAGCCAGTACCAATCAAAGTTGTAGAGCATAGCTCAACCCGACCGATCCGATTTCTCCATTCGGTCTGAAGGGCTAGGCTCTTTAGTAGTTTTTGAAACAACACTAATCAGAATTATCAAACATGACTGGATTCCACGAGGTTTGATTTCTTCAAATGACCATATGGGTGCGACCCCGACCTGTCCATTTGACACCTCTAGCACCTATCGATATTAATTTACTTAAGTTTCTTTCCAACATCACAATTTGGGTGACGGAATGCAAGAAAATTTTAGTAAATCGTTTTCTGTGTAATCTACATGACTACAATTGATGAAGTTGGCATTCAAATCATGTGGACTCAGATAGGACTTCAGATTTGAAGTAGGACCAAACTTAAAGATGTTATACTATCTCTTCTTTAGACAAGTTGCTTTTTTATTAGACGCATTAATATGAAATTTTATGATAACTTACTTTAGTCACATTATTTCTATAGGGGTGATTCAAACATAACATAGGTCAGATATCTACAAAAACAAAATGTTGTGTCTCAATGGAATATGTTGTTACTCTCTCTATAAATACTGATGGAGCTGCATCCAAGGTATTCAACGATAAGTCATAACAAGATGGTGGGCCGATTATAAGAGGTGGAGCAAATTAGAAAATAAAGGAGGTCATGATAATTCTTTTAGCTGAAAGAAAAGCCCAAGTACCTAAGACCAATCTACGTTGGACCAAATGGTGAAATATTGTTCAAGTTGATGGGCTAATTAAAGAGAATTTTGGGTCAGTTTCAAATTGAATGGCCAAACCGCATACAGTTTGGAGCAGAAAGTAATCTAGTCCAAGAGTCATATCTATTGTTTCAAAGAATTTATATATGAGTCTTAAGTAGTTTCATGAATGATAGGCTTTCCAGAGTTCATTTGGAGCCTATAAATAGACCTGTATGTGCAAAAACACATATTGAATGATAAAGAAAATTGGCTTTGCTTTTATGAGTTGAATTTTCTTTGTAGAATATTTTACTTGTTTCAGAATTCATTAAGACTGTTGAGTAAGGTCTTGTGGCGTTTAATCATTAGAGAGGTTCCTAGCTGATTATATAGCCAACGGATCGAGGTTTTCTACACTCTAGGAGGTAATCAAATTGAATTCTCAATCTAAGGAGATCGCTACCTAATTCTTATATGTGGGGTTTTTTAATCTTCTATCTAACGGGTCCTTCGTCCTTTTAAAATAGGTATGCATAAATTTCAATAATATGCAATCAACAAAAATCTATTTAAGATCATCTCCAACGGTACTAGAGAATGGTGGATAACAATATACTCCTTCCGTCTCCCAAAAGTATGTTGTGGAGAGAGCGGCACGGATTTTAAGAAAATGTTGGCTAGATGTATTTTGAGTTGAGTAAGGACTCGCCTATTTGATTTGTAGTGAAGTTTAAAATATTAGAAAGTTAGTGGAGTGATGTCCTAAAATAGCGAACCATATTGATGGGGGACGTCCCAAAATAACAAATTAACCATACTTTTGAGGCACAAATGTTCATAATTTTACAGTTTGAAATGCATTACTTGATCATTCGTGGAATGAATATTCTAATTCAGATAATTAAAATATTCTATTATGTAACTTATGTGTTTTTTTGCAATATTATGGACGAATATTCTAATTCCTATAATTATAATTTTGCAACTTATGTTTTTTCTGCATTATTAATATGAATCGTAGTGCATATATTTTTAGGATTAAACAAATAAAAAGAATGTTATGAAATATTTCTTTTCTGCTGTAAAATAGAGCAGATTGTGTTATTCTAGTGTTCGATTTGCTGTAAAATGGAGCAAATTGATAAAGATATATGATCTATGAAGTTCAAAAATTGAATAATATATTATATCTATTCTATATCTATATATCTATATCTATATATATATATATATATATAAACAGAGTTTTCAATCAGCAATTGATTTCAAATCAATTTGACGGCAATTTTATAGATTAGGGAAATTTCAAGGTCATTTTTTGTAATTGTTGATGAAACAGTTGTTGGCCACGATTCAAATCCTTGAAACATTAATAATGATTTTTTTCAAGTAACTGCCTACTTTGCATCTAATTGTGGCCGCAATTTTGGGGCACAATAAACTCCCAAAACATATGTACTCTTTGATTTTTTTCAGTATCTGTAAATTATCGTTTATGCATTTTTGTATTGTGATTTTTACGAGTGTTTTCCAATCGGATGGCAAATTGAAAGGTCTGCTATACAGGGAGGTCCTCAAAGCATAGAAGGAGAGATGATTTGATGTCGACTGACTGCATGTCTTCATAAGATACATCTCCTTCTCAACGCTATCATTATCAATCTATAAACCTGACTTTGCTTTGTCGATCGGCTTTGTTTTCACGTGTCCTTATGCATTCGACTTTCGAGAACCTTTGCTCTTTTCTTAAGATATTTATTCTCATGCGTGTGGTGCCCTGAATATGCAAGTTTGGCCAAACTCAGAATCAGTGATTCTGTATCTGTATCAAATATTCATATATAAATGAATGATAGTTTTGATCGTTTTATTACAAATCAATTGTGATTCAAAACAAAAATTGATTGGAATTTAGTGTTTCAGTTGTTTGCTGACAACTATATATATATTATATACGGGCTATATACATTGTGATTTCACTAATAACACAGCTTTCTAATTTCTAAGTGATAGATTTGCATGTGACTACCATATGCAATTATTGATCTATGAACTGAGAATTGGTCCATGTTTCTGGAATAGATTGGCATCGACGACTTTTCATAACAGACTCTTGATAATGTTGCAACCTAGGTTTATGAGGAAATGGCCCTTAGCTTGTGGATTTTCCTCATCTTCCACAGCTGAAGAAGTAACCAAAGGAATTGATGGCCATTGTTACATACAGGTTCCAAAATGCTACAGGTTTATCTGATAATCCTGTTTTTCAGATATATGTGTGTGTATACATACATACACGCTACAAAAAAACCAAGGTTTACCAACAGAATTACTGACGGATTCAAAATCCCTCAGTAAATACCGACGGATTAGTGACGGAAAAAAAACGGGTTGGCTAAAAAATATTTACCGACGGATTTCTGACGGACATTTGGCGGGGTAATTCGCGCCTCAAATACTGACGGATTTCTATCCGTCAGTAAATGTTTTAATTTATTTTCGATTTAATTTTTTTAAGTTATGGATTTAGTAACGGATTTACCAACGGATTAGTGAGGGAAAATTAATGACTTTTAGTCCTCGTTGCAACCGCCCTCCTAGTCCTCCTAGTCCGTGACTTTTAGTTAGTGTAGAACAAACATTCTTTTACTTTAATGTTTCTTTCATATTTGTACGTACTTTGTTACCAAAAATATCATATTTTATTATATTACTTAGCGACTTTTATATTATGTTTTATATTATAAATTGCTTATTTGGTATGTTCAAAATTGGGGCTAAAATATTAATAAATTAATGAGTAAAAATCGGGCTAAAATATTAAATAACTAAATATTCCAAAAATATCAGAAAATTAAATTAAAACAAAATAATTATTAAATTAAAACAACAATTATTACCGATGGATTTTAATTTGTCGTTAAAATACTGACGGAAATTCCGTCACAAAACCGTCACAATATTTCCAACCTGACGAAATTGAAGACGTCAAATTTTACCAACGGATTTTTTATCCGTCAGTAAAATCGAAAATTGACGCAATTCGTCAAACATTATCGACGGATTCGATTCCGTTGGTATTTACCAACGGATTTTTCGTCAAAAATCCGTTTGGGAATTAGTTCGTCAAACGAGAATTTGCTGACGGATATTCCGTCACAAATCCGTCGGTAATTGTTAGAGTGAAAAATGGGGGTCAAAGTCAAAGATTATTTGCAAGTATTTCATTGCAACTTTGCATGTTTTTATTTACAATAATGAACAAATGCTACATTGAAGGCTCACGATTGGATTTCATGTTCTTTAATTTTAGGTAAGAGCCCGAGCTCTATGTTTTGAGGTCAGCAATATAATTGTGGCATTTTTTAGAGCCAAGCTCTACAGAGCATCCACATGGAATAGAATATTCTCATGTTAATGATCTTAGCACTCATGGATCTCTCAAAAATCATCATTAATTTTAAATTTAGGCTAAAATAAAAAAAAAATGAGATAAACCCACAAAAATATTTACACATCTCCTTAAATTTTTCTTAAATTTACACCTCCCTAAATCTATCATATCTCACAAATTGAGTTGAGCCCACAATTTTTATAGAATAATTAGTAGAAAATAGGAGAACTGTTGTATAGGGGATATAAATAGTATAGGAAAAACTTTAGAAGCAAATTTAACATCAAAATTTTGAGAATTTTGTTGGGATTGCTCTTAATTACTGTTGGGAAAATTAATAGAGTTTTGATTTGATACCAAAACCCAACTATTCTCCAACCGAGTAGATGATCGCATCAACCTAAGTAGTGTTTCCAGCTCGCCTGTTTGAGCTCTAGATTTTCTAAGTTTACGAGTTCGAAGCGGAAGACGACGGAAGATCCGATTGTGTTTTCGGCGGGGATTCAACTATCGACGAGTTTTCAGTCGAGCTGAGTTCTAAACGGAGCGGGATCAAGGCGAAGATAAGGGCCGAGTGAGTTCAAGACACAGCTGGTCCAGCTGTACAGAACAAAGGGAACTAACTCTGAAGACGTCACTTCAAGTCAGCTTACCCAATCCAGCTCTAAATTCAAAAACCCAGCTCCAAAGCCAGAGATCTCGGCGTCAGAGGAAGTCAACATACCTCGACCAATGAGGGATTGCCGAATCAGCATCCTAGACTTCAAAACCTAGGATGTGATACGAATGAAGACAGATGCAGAAACGCCCAACGGCAGATTTCGAATTTAAAAAGAGTAGGTAAGATTCAAATGGCTCCTCCAACGGCTAGTCTTGAATCTCTACCTATATAAACCTGTCTTCAACCTCAGGATCAAATACGAAAAACTCTCTACAAGCTTTCATTCTCCGAAATTCTCAAGCCTTCAAAAGCTCTCAAGCAGTTCTACATAGTTCAAAGAACACTTTATCTTAAAGTGTTTCTAGTCCAGAAACTGCTCAGTTTTTCATCTGATTCCTAGGCAGAAATCATTGTATATTTTAAGCCTAGATTTCGAACGAGTTCATCTAATTCTAAAGTTCTTAATTGTAAGAACTCGTTCATAGTTGGAACCCCAAACCAAACCCCTCTTTACCCAGAAAGGTTAGGTCAAGGTTACGCTTGCTTGAAGCGCGAAATTCAAGTGGTTGTAAGGTTTTTTCAGTACCCGTACACTGAAAGGTTACGCTTGACAATGCCATCAAACTGTTGGAACATAGCTCGGGTTAGAGTTGTGAAGTTGCTTGGTACTTGTAAACCAAGTGGTAGTGAATTACCAGTGAATCTGGTCGTGGACGTAGGAGGTATTACTCCGAACCACGTAAAATCTCGTGTTCTTTACTTTCTCGTTATTTTCAGATATTTTACTAACTTTATCATCTCATTGCATATTTTATCAAATCTGCATACACAGATGCTTTCCAAAGACAGTTGTGTCTTTCTGAAATTTGCACAACTTGACTAAGTCGAAAACGTAAAGAATATTTTCAAGCTAAGTTTTCAAACCACCACATTCCGCACCACCAGCTGAGTTATTTGCTCTGCTGACCCTCCTCAGCTGGATTAATAACTGAGCTCACCAACTCTGTTTTTAAACTAGATAAAGTTTTCAGAAATCTATCTTTGGTGTATTCATCCCCTCCTCTACACCAAAGACCTAGCTTAGGGACCATCAATTGGTATCAGAGCAGTGGTTAAAAAGATTGTTGTTTCTAAATCAAGAGATTTCTCTTGACAATGCATCGATGGTCAGCGGAACAGATCCTCTTTTGAAAAACTCATATTATTACATACTGTGCATATCGCCATGGATTCTTATCTTAACAGGAATCTTTCCACCTTCTCTGTCGACGATTATTCAATCTGAAAGTTCAGATTAAAAAGCTTTCTTTGTGCGCA
Organism: Agastache rugosa; assembly: GCA_031470985.1. Classification (NCBI taxonomy): domain Eukaryota; kingdom Viridiplantae; phylum Streptophyta; class Magnoliopsida; order Lamiales; family Lamiaceae; genus Agastache; species Agastache rugosa. The sequence continues at coordinate 4,048,655 of CM062604.1, read as the reverse complement.
TCATGACATGATGCGGGACGTCATCACAGATGGACCCATCATCATCTACAAACAAGGAAACGAGCTTGTTCCAGCTCAAGATGGTGGACAGCCAACGTATCTCTCATTCCCAAGCCAAAGAGTGAGCATACCTCAGAAGAAAGGAAGCAAGCTGGATTAGACAGCTTCGTGAGGAACACCATCTCGTCAACAGTCTCCAACGCCTACCTCAGCAAGATCATAAACTGCAATACCGCAAAGGAGATGTGGGAAACCCTAGCAAAGCTATGCGAAGGGTCGGAGGAGATAAAAGAGATTAAATTCACAATCGTCTGCCAGAAGTTTGATAACTTCAAGCAGCTTGTCAATGAGTCCATCGAAGGGATGGAACTCAGATTCTCAAGCATCGTGGTAGAAATTGAAATCATCAGAACTGGGAAATACACCCAGCGAGAAAAGAATCTAAAAGTCCTTTCAGCGCTCACAGCTGAATAGAACACATATAAGGTGGTACACCAAAGTCGAAGTGACTTGGGTGATCTTTCAAGCGAAAGATTATTCTCCACTCAAAGCCGACGAATACAACTTGAAGATTACCATGAAAGAATCTTCAAGCAATCGAAATGATGAAGAGGCGACACACAACGCCAAAGGAGATTGCGTTCGAGCTAACTACGAAAAATGCGCATACATGCGATCAGTGAGTCCTCAAAGAAGGACAAGAAGGACATGAGCAAGGAAAAGCCATCTTGGTCAAAAACTACAACGAGACTCAACACCGGCGAGGGCAAGTACAAGAAGTTCGCAAGAACTTGCGAGGAGATAAATACGCGGCGAGTTGATGAGAAGTCGGTGACAAACGAACGAGAAGAAGGATGCTTCAGCGCAAAGGCGGGACACTACCGGCTAGGCTGTCCGAAGCTATCCAAGAAAGATAAAGACCAGGTTTGAAAGCTAAGGCGGTGACGGAAGGAGAGCCTACATCGCCGAAGCGAGGAATCGGAGTGCAACAAAATGGATGATAACATGCCATTTTCGAGACTCGGAGAAGAAGAAGCATTGATGGCTCATGATGAACTGAATGGGATACATGCTTCATGAGACAGATAGACGGATTCGATGAAGATGAGGTAATGTCAAGAACTCAAAATCTATCTAATCCCTCACCATCACACGAACACTCTACACAGGTTTCAGAATCAGGGCTACTTGATTGGAGTTTAGTAGAGAAAGTTATGAACGATTCCAAGGAGCTTCAAGAGATCCTTGACGTCATAATGAGTGAGAATGCCGAGCTAAAGATGGAACTGGAAAAGAAAAGGTATCAGAAGCAGCTGATACAACACAGCTCCAAGAAGAAGTATTTCACTAAAAGACAATAGTGAAACAAGATCAGCTGATGAAAGACTTCTACTACGAAAATAAACAGCTGATGAAAGAATTGGAAAATGCCACAGCTGAATCGGAAAAGAAGTCAGCTGAGATTATAGAACTGAAAAGTTCCGAAGAGGTACTATCTAAGAAGATGGTAGCTCTCATCAAAGCTACAACAACAATGGACGAAATCATAAGTGCACAACGTCCAGCAGCACTCAAAGCAGGACTGGGTTACAATGGTTCAAAGGATGACACAAACATTGCTTCCACAAGTGGAACAAAGGTAATGTTTGTAAGAGCAAAAGAAAACCAAATTCCAGCTGCTCAACAAAGATCGTTGAGGACACAGCAGGCTTCAAAAAGGCCAGCTGTGAGACAACCTCAAGCACAGAACAGACAGCAACGTGCTCAACCTCAACAAAGACAACAAGCTGGACATTTTAGATACCAGCAACAGCAACAGCACGTCGAAAGATATCAACCGAGATATCAAACGAGATACCCAGCTGGATATCACTCATATGATCACCAGCTGGAGAACCAATTCCAGCCGAGGTATCACAAGAGACAACAGAGACAAAAGAACATCTCAGCTGGATACCAAAAAAGACCAGGACATCAACAAAGACATCAAGCTAGGAAGATACAGAGATCAAGACCCCACCAGCAACAACAGAAGAATACAAAGAATGTGTATATCGACTCAGCTGGAAGGATCATGATCAAATGACCCAATTCGAGTCATCAAGCAGATCTGGGTCGTAAAAGGATCTCTGTCTAACCCACAAGGACCCAATTAAAACTGGGTACCTAAATTTTAATCTTTTGTATAGGTTGCAAGGGAACGACGCATCATTGAGGAGTCGATGAGAACGCTATGGTACTTGGACAGTGGATGTTCCAAGCACGTGACACACTTAAAGTATCTACTCCAGAAGTATATCGAGCATCCAGGCCCACAAGTAACATTTGGTGACAACTCCAAAGGCCTAACCAAAGGTTATGGTACATTTAAAACTAAAAATGTTATAATCCCAAATGTTTCTTATGTACAAGGAGCTGCAACATAACTTGCTTTCCATTAGCCAATTCTGCGACAACGGTTTTTACGTCAAGTTTGATGCACGAGGGATGCACGGTGAAGCACGGGGAAACCGAGCGAGATACTACTAAGAGGGAAAAGAGAAGGAAATATGTATTTTCTTGTTGGAACGGCGGCCACTCACGAGACTTGTCTTGTATCGAAACGACGAATGAAGTCGGTAGGTACATGGTACGAACGGCAATTTGAATCATCTCAACTTCAAGACAATCAACAAAGCCGGCTAGGAACCGGCTCGCTAATGGAATTCCGGATCAAGTATATGACAAAAGTCATATGTGCAGTGCATGTCAACAAGGAAAACAAACAAGAATTTCATTCTCTCTCAAGCCAGTTCAGTCAACTGATCGAGTTCTTCAACTCCTTCACATGGATCTTTTTGGTCCAGTTATTCCGATGGCTTCAATGGCGAGAAAATACACTGCGAGTCGTAGTAGATGACTTCTCAAGATTCACATGGGTGTCATTCATGTACCAGAAGAGCGAAACAAGGACTAAGCTGCCAATCCTGCTGGAAAGATTGTCAACTCAGAAGGAGTGCAAGATAATGTCAATTAGATCAGATCGAGGAACGGAGTTTCTGAATGAAACTATTTATGAATACTGCGAGAAGAACGGAGTTCAACATCAAACCTCAGCAGCACGCACACCTCATCAGAATGGTGTAGCAGAGAGAAGAAACCGAACACTCAAAGAAGCAGCAACCTCAATGCTAGCCAGCTCTGCCATTCCAAAGAAGTTCTAGACCGAGGCAATCAACATAGCTTGCTTCACTCAGAATCGCTCTCTACTCACATCAAGGCAAGGAAAGACGTCGTATGAGCTATGGAATAACGAATACCATATATTGGATATTTCAAGGTCTTCGGATCAAATGTCATATCCTAAACAATAGAAAAACACGGCTCGAAGACGTTCGACGCGAAGCCGTGAGGAGTATTCCTTGGTTACTCTGTTGTGAGTAAAGCATACAGAGTTTTCAACAGAAGAACTCAAACGGTCGAAGTAACTCCACATGTTACCTTTGACGAATCATCATTCGAATATAGAGATTCTATCAAACGAATAAATGAAGAAGAACTTTCAAGGCAGATTCAGACAAGAGCTCAAGAAAATCGAATCGGGGAATGCGGCGAACCATTAATATGGGATGATGAGCCGGAGGAGGAACCTCGAATCAATCGGGAAGCTTCAACGGTGGAAATCAAGAAGAACCTCCAACGCCAAATCGAGGGGGAATGCCATCGAGTGGAAATCCAGACACAGCTGAATCCCCAGCAATATCTCCAGCAGAGCTTCTACAGAAGTCACCTCAAAACTCAATCCAAGGAGAGAGTCTTGCTCAAGACTTAACTCCAAAGCAACTCCAAGCCAGACGAAATCTCGCCACTTCTAGCATCAATCAGCTGGAAGAATAAATTCGCAAAAGAAGAAGATGGATTGAAGATCATCCATCATCAGCAATCATTGGAGAACCATCTGACCAAGTCAAAACCAGAAGTTCAGCTGCTCAAGCTACATCGAAAAGTCAAGAAGAGCTAGAACTGACGGTCTATGATGAAGACACAGCTCTAATTGCGTGTTATGTAGCTCAAGTTCTAGAGCCTCAAACAATTCTAGAAGCTTTAAAAAGCGTACCCTGGACTAATGCCATGCAGGAAGAGCTAAATGAATTCCTCAGAAATTGTGTCTGGAAATTGGTCGACAGACCTGAAGGAGTCAAAGTCATAGGACTCAAATGGATTTTCAAGAACAAACTGGATACCCTTGGAGTCATCATCAGAAACAAAGCTCGACTAGTTGCCAAGGGATACACACAGCAAGAAGGAATTGACTTCGAAGAATCATTCACTCCAGTAGCGCGATTGGAAGCAATCAGACTTTTTCTCACTTATGCAGCACATCACAAATTCAAGGTCTATCAAATGGATGTGAAGTGTGCATTCTTAAATGGAGAAATCAAGGAAGATGTCTATGTTGAACAACCTCCAGGCTTTGAAGTAGAAGAAAATAAAGTCTACAAGCTAAAGAATGCGCTTTATAGATTGAAGCAAGCACCACGAGCTTGGTATGATACTCTATCAAATTTCCTTGTATCCAAAGGATTCAAGAAGGGCTCAGTAGACAGAACACTCTTCACCATCAAGTTGGGAGAAGACATCACAGTTGTTCAAATCTATGTAGACGACATCATCTTCGGATCAAGATCAACATTCTTATGTCAACGATTTGGAGAGATGATGTCAGAACAGTTCCAAATGTCTATGATGGGAGAAATGAGCTTCTTCCTAGGACTTCAAGTCAAGCAATCAGCAGAAGGGATCTTTATAAATCAATCCAAGTACGTGAAAGACTTGATCACCAAGTATGGAGTCCAATCCGGCATAACGATAAAGATTAGATGAACACCAGCTGGAAGATTGAACACAGGCGAAGGGAAGTCGGTGGATTCCGGCAAATACGGAGGGATAATAGGTTCACTGCTTGTATCTAACGGCTAGTCGTCCGGACATGTCCGCCCGCGATCGGAGTGTGTGCTAGATTTCAAGTTGATCCAAAGGAAGCACACATGCGAGCGGCCGAGAACATTCTCAAATATCTCAAAGGAACTCGGGAGAATGTTGGTACATGGTACCGAGTGCCGAAGACAATCTACGAAATTTGGATATTCAGACTCGGAACTTCGGCAGAGATCGGTTGGACAGAAAATCAACTTCAGGAACGTGTCAGTTCCTAGGAAGCAAGTTGATCTCGTGGTTTTCAAAGAAGCAAACGTGCGTCGCAACCTCCACAACTAAAGCAGAGTATATGGCGGTTTGGAAAGCTGCTTCTCTAAATTCTGCGGTGAAACATCGAAATTTGGATGACTATGAAGTGAATGTTTGGACAAGTTCCGATTTTGTGATAGCTCGAGTGCGATTGCTATATCGGAAAATTCGATGCCATACAAGATGCAAACATGTGGACGTGCGCCATCACTTCATCAGAAATCACGTGGAAAAGAAGGATGTGATTGTTGAGAAAATTCACACAGACATACAGCGGGCTGATATACCACAAAGCCGCTGATAGAAGCAAGATTCAAGATGCTGTGCGGATTACTTGGATTACTCAACGGACGAAGCTACATCCGGCTAAATGGAAGCAGACCCAGTGAATGAAACGAGACCCGGTGAATGGAAGCAGATCCGAGTGGAATTCGAACCAACCTCAAAGAATCTAGGCGAGAAAGAATCAAACTCGGCCAAACGCCTAAGTTGAAGGATTATTCGAGTGAGGGAACCGAGTGGAAAAACGATCGCTCAACACGACAATTCGCAACCGAGGTATCGAGTGACTACAATGATCAGTGAGAGGTTTACAACATCATTACATTCACCTACTAGTGTTTCGGTCAAATCATATCTTGTCATATCTAATCAAATTAATTAAAAGTACGCAAAGAACTGAAACATGGGAGTTTCGAGGCAAAAGTCAAAATGCCTCGGCCGTCCTCTCACGCGCATTAACTCGCATGACGCAAGAATCACTCCCAGTCGTAAATCTTCTTATCAATCTATAAATCTTGATCGTCCATTCATCAAGAAAATTGATATAAATATGCTAGAAGAGATAAGCAAACATTTGCATTAACCACAAAAGAGTTTTTCGGCACTCTTTCTTGCTTCCATCAATTGGTATTATTTGTTCTACTAATAAAAGTTGCGAGAAGAAGAACATGGAATCTAGAAAGATATCTCCGAAGCCGATCAACATGAAGAGTACGGTAAAGCTTCACTATGAGAGTTGCTTAACTCTCGGGAACCACAAGAAGACGGAGCTCCGGAGAAAATGAAGCTCGTCGATAGATCCGGTCTAACGCGGTGGAGTGAGCGCAAAGCTCAAAGAACATTCACCGGGGAAGTTGCGAAATCTTCACAGGCATGTCAAAGAAGAAGACCTCACTCCGCCCCACGGTTTCTCTTAAAATAAAAAGAGAGAACGGGACACACAACTCCCTGGGATGCGGAAATCAACGTCAACAAGATCCTGTCAAAGGAATTCAACCTGAAAGGAAGCCCAGTTAGAACTGGACGAGACGTTGATAAAGCCGGAGTCTTTAAGAGCAGTCTTGTCAAAGCTCTTGCTCCACCACAGGAGGCACAGAAAAAGATGCAGGAGACAAGGCAGCATGCATCTACTTCCTTCCCAGCTGGGAATTGGAAACAACTTGAGGAGACAAAACAAGCTGAAACACCGTCTTCAAAGAGAAGACTCAAGTTAAAGGTGCTCGATCGGTCGGCCGACAAGCCGGCTAACATTAAGAGAGAATTCGTAACTACTCTCAGGAGCGAGAGAGGTCCACAAGCGGTGGTTTCTTACGGTGGAGAAGAAGTTCAGGTGCCTGCGTGAACATCATCAGTGCCACCACCACAACGACGTTTTCCAGCTGATCAACTAAGCTTAGACCCCAATCAACTAAGCTTAAACCCCACAGCAGATGGAATACTTCAACCGCCTTCTCCTCAATTTCCTTCAGCTCAACAGGGACACCAGCTTCAAGATCAACTTATGAAAGTTGGAGCTCAAGCCCCTGCACCAAGCTCAAGTGAAAAACATCATCCAGCCAATGATCACTTGCAGCTGGATGATACTCAAGTCCCTCGAGAGTTGCACGTGACGCCTCCATCTCAAGGTTTAAAGACCTCGAGGAGTCACGAGCGCAGGCTGAAGTCTTTGAATCGGACTTTCTCATTCAATCTAATGAAGTCTAAAGAAGCAAAATTGCAAGGAATGAAGTTGTGCCCTACTTAGAAGATGTCATCTCTAGTGCCAACTCATACTGCTCCAAGCACTCGACTAGGCGAACCGGTGAAATAAGCCAAGGAAGGCGTATGCCAATCACGGTTGAGGGCTAATGCTATTGAAGAAGAGCCGGCTAATGCAACGGTGAGCCACCTAGACTCCGGACCTCGGCTCGGGCCGACAACCGCGGCACGGCCAGCTAAACATCGCAACGGTTGATAATACGGCGAAGATCGGCGACGCAATTCGGGGAAATTGCACAGCTCAATAAGACGATAGTGTGTCTCTTCCGCCTTGTTGATTATGCCAAAAAGGGGGAAGATAATGAGACAAAGAGGCAAACTGCTGAGCTAGAGGAACCAGCTGAATCAGCTGAGGGAGAAACGAATCAGAGTTAAGCAGCGGATGCAGAAGAGAAGACCCAGCCAGCTGGGATTGAAGAATTGAAGATTCTTTTTCTGTTTCTCTTGATATGCTGTAATTTCTTACATTAATAAAACACAATTTTCTTTGCTGCTCAGACAATTACTTTTTGTCTAGGCTCTGGACTCTGAACTCTTATCTGCTGATATTTTCTTTACCCTCCAAAATCTTAGGGGGAAGATAAAAGGAAGCTTCATAAGTTGTCTCAGTTAGGTTTTGGCATCATCAAAAAGGGGGAAATTGTTGGAAAAATTAATAGAGTTTTGATTTGATACCAAAACCCAACTGTTCTCCAACCGAGTAGATGATCGCATCAACCTAAGTAGTGTTTTCTAGCTCGCTTGTTTGAGCTCTAGATTTTCTAAGTTTACAGGTTTAGGAAGCGGAAGACAGCAGAAGCTCAAGACGGCGAGAAGATCCGGTTGTGTTTTCGGCGGGGAGTCAACTATCGGCGAGTTTTCCGAGTGAGCTAAGTTCTAAACGGAGCGAGGATCAAGGCGAAGATAAGGCGGGGCGAGTTCAAGACACGGTAGTCCGGTGTACGAGAACAAGGGAACTAACTCTGAAGACGTCACTTCAAGTCAGCTTACCCAATCCAGCTCTAAATTCAAAAACCCAGCTCCAAAGCCAGAGATCCCGGCGTCAGAGGAAGTCAACATACCTCGACCAATGAGGGATTGCCGAATCAGCATCCTAGACTTCAGAACCTAGGATGTGACACGAATGAAGACAGATGCAGAAACGCCCAAGGGTAGATTTCAAATTTAATAAGAGTATGTAAGATTCAAACGGCTCCTCCAACGGCTAGTCTTGAATCTCTACCTATATAAACTTGTCTTCAACCTCAGGATCAAATACGAAAAACTCTCTACAAGCTTTCATTCTCCGAAATTCTCAAGCCTTCAAAAGCTCTCAAGTAGTTCTACATAGTTCAAAGAACACTTTATCTTAAAGTGTTTCTAGTCCAGAAACTGCTCAGTTTTTCGTCTGATTCCTAGGCAGAAATCATTGTATATTTTAAGCCTAGATTTCGAACGAGTTCATCTAATTCTAAAGTTCTTAATTGTAAGAACTCGTTAATAGTTGGAACTCCAAACCAAACCCCTCTTTACCCAGAAAGGTTAGGTCAAGGTTACGCTTGCTTGAAGCGCGAAATTCAAGTGGTTGTAAGGTTTTTTCAGTACCCGTACACTGAAAGGTTAGGCTTGACAGTGCCATCAAACTGTTGGAACACAGCACGGGTTAGAGTTGTGAAGTTGCTTGGTACTTGTAAACCAAGTGGTAGTGAATTACCAGTGAATCTGGTCGTGGACGTAGGAGGTGTTACTCCGAACCACGTAAAATCTCGTGTTCTTTACTTTCTCGTTATTTTCAGATATTTTACTAACTTTATCATCTCATTGCATATTTTATCAAATCTGCATACACAGCTGCTCTCCAAAGACAGTTGTGTCTGTCTGAAATTTGCACAACTTGACTAAGTCGAAAACGTAAAGAATATTTTCAAGCCAGAGTTTTTCTATGTAACCGAGAGTAAGTTTTCAAACGCCCACCGTACCATTTCACTTACCGCCGCTTAATTTAGGATTATTTGCCATAGCTGGCCTCCTCGCCATTTGGATTAATAGCGAGGCTCACAACTACATTTTTAAACTAGAAAAAGGATTTTTAGAAATCTTTATCTTTGGTGTATTCGTACCCCATCCTCTACACAAAGACACTAGCTCGAGGAGCATCAATTACCCAAACTTATTGTACAAATTCGTTAAATTTTGACATGAATACGGTAAATTAAGTATATATGGAAGAAGTAATTTTTCCGCCAAAAAGGATTTGCAGATTGCCAATCTATGGCACCGCGTGTGCTTAATTTCTCACCCCTAGAGTCAAGGTCAAATTTCCAGCTTTCTTGATGTTTTCAATGCTGATTTCTAAAGCATCTGCAGTCCCATAGATGGGGTTGATTGAGCTGAGGAAAATTTAGGTTACCAAGAATAATATAGTATCTATGGCTAGGGATGGGAACTTTTTTCTTTTGCTAAGGGATGTATTAGTATTTACTTGAAGAAGGTCCTCCTTAATGTTCGTTAAATGCCTACATAGTCATTTTTTTTTTGGTTTTAACGCGTTCACACATAGCTCCGAATACTTCAAGTATAAAGAATGGAACATGAAGGAGAAGTGTCTTACTAGCTGAATTGGGCTTGGTTGTCATGGTCATTGTAGAAGGTTTGTTATTTAAGGAAATGAATTTGTTGTTTCATGTAGCTTAAACAACTATTTTAATTTGTTGTACCAGGTGATGTATATATATTTTTAAACTTTTAAAAAGAGTAAAATGATTTATTCAAATCAAAAATAAAAATGAACTAATTTAATAAAGTAAAAGGTACCACCAATTTGTACTTATCACCATTTATTTTAATTAAACAAAATAACCTATAATTTTCTTATTGCCAATTAGAACATATTCTATCAACCTGCATATTAGTCTATGTTTCAGATTTGAGATGTGTATCCTTGTGCCATTACTAGAAATTAGGGGTGGTGATATGCATATCGGTTATCGGTTTTTAACCGTAACCGACATAATAACCCGAGTCGGTTAGGTTGTCAGATAACCCAAACAGGAAACCTAGTTCGGTTCGGAGAAACGGATTGCGAAATTTCAAAATTTTGGTTTTGGATACTTAACCGAAACCCGATTAATTAACAGAATGCAATTAAAGGCGAGATTAAAATTTAAAATTTGAACTAATTTTAACTAATAAATATTAGTGGTCCATTTGATACAAAACAAGCCCAAACCGTGTAGAGGCTTATCGGAAAAATGCCAATAGCTCACATAACCTCGATCTCCTCCCCTTTTTATAAACTC